>KB672055.1:0-31166 GCA_000349105.1 Anopheles epiroticus | reverse complement strand
TTAACTCTAGTTCTCAACCCGTCTACCTAAACGCAAAACTCATTTGAATCCAAACATGCTGCTTGACTGTCGGTAAAAATTGTTGGGTTTTGTATTTTGTGTTCGTTTGCTATTTCCAAGGCTTTTTGTATTGCTGTTATTTCTACTGAAGTTATAGGTACTGTGTTCTCTAGCTTGAATTTAGATGCGATATATTGCTTAGGTTTGTCATGTTGTTTTATGTAAATACCTATTCCACATTCTTCTTCCGTTTTGCTGCCATCGGTATAGATAATCGGTTTAATAGTTTTAAGTTTTTGTATCTCTGCATCGTATTTTTGTTTAAGTATTATTTTTCCCTGAGGTGTATTTTTTGTTATTTTTTCATTTGCTTCATATTCAACGTAAATTTTTGTTTCTATTGTGTTTACCTTAATCTCGACCATATTTTTTAATGTCTCTTTATGTTCTGTGGTTATTTTTTCCATGTAACTTTTTTTTTTGTCGATAATGTTTCCTCTGGTCCGGTCCCATTCGACGTTGATGCAAGCTCTACCGTCTTTGCGGCATTTATTTTCGTCGTTCGTGCACTGTGTTCGTCGTGGGGTCAAACCAATACGTCACCGAAGCATTGTCAGTTGACGTTGTTCACGCTGTCAAAATGACGGATTGTTTACATTTCATTGGTCTTTACGTAGAGCAGAGCAATTGTAAGTTCTTTCTTGTATTTTAAGTGTATTTTAAATGGTAACACCTTGAAACACTCATCATTTTAGGCACAACGTTACTATGTCCTAATCTACAACATCTGATGAACAGACTGGTAACCGTCAACTGACAATGCTTCGGTTACGTATTAGTTTGACCCGACGACGACCACAGTGCACGAACGACGATTCATTGTGCAAAAACGACGAAAATAACTGCCGCAAAGACGGTAGAGCTTGTAGCACTGTATAACAGGCGTCTTTCGTCTTTACCATTATAACACCTTACCGGTCCCTTGGATAAGGGTGCAATTTTGATATTTCAAATTATTATTTAAAAAGAAACATAATTCCACATCCGATGGAGACGCCCAGTACGTGACAGTGCTTCAAGGTTATCATTAATTTTAATAAATAAAATTTGAGCATTACGATCTGCTGCTCGGTCTTACTAATACGAAAAACTTTAAATTAAACTAGTTTTATATATAAATATATTTTTTTCTACAGTATATAACTTACTTACTTATCGGGCGCTACAACCGCTTCGCGGTCTTGGCCTGCTGCAACAAACTCCGAAACCACTCACGGTCTCGCGCCATCGTCTGCTAATTCGTTATCCCGACCTTAATGACGGACGCCTCAACGCCATCTTCCCACCTTAGCTTGGGTGCCTACCACGCCTCCTCTGTCCATGTGGACGGCCTAAGAGGACTTTACGGGTTGGGTCGTCCGGGTCCATGCGTATAACATGGCCAGCCCACCGGTGCCGGGCGAGCTTAATCTGCTGCACAACAGTAGGGTCGTTGTACAGCTCGTACAGCTCGTTTTTGTGTCGGCTCCTCCATTGTCCAATAAGTCACACAGCAATTTGATTTCTCCAGCCGGTAAAAATTACTACGAGATAAAAATAAAACCAAGAAGTCAAATATAAATTATAAATTCAAGCTATGTAATTTATATTAAAATTGAAACAGTAATTACTAGCACAAAAAATAATGTTTACTATGGAATGTATAAAAGTAAAAAAAATAAAATTAAGAAAAGATAATAACAAATTAAAAATTATTTTGAAAAACTGTAAAAAATAAAAGAAGTAAGAACTAACTAAAAACAAATAAGTATAGAAACAAATTTATAAGACTGAGAACGCACAGAATGATTCGTGTAAATTATCATTGACAAAACTGTCCTCCTTACCACGGATGCAGATACAAAGAAGAAACGCTTACTGGTTTTGTGTTGGTTTTGTTTTGTATTAATTTTGTTTTTATTTTCCGAATTGTGGACTGGTACAATAATCATACAGGATTTGCGCATTACGCACGCTCCTATCCTATCCTCTCTAGAGACTCATGAGTTTCTTCTCTGTTCAGTTTTGCTTCTTCTCCTGCTAAATACCTTCATCGTCCTGCTAAATGTGTTTTCTCTGTCTTTTCGCTTGTGTTGCATGAACTGTCTCACCTTGCTCGCCAATTCTACCAATTATCCAGCATTCGTTTTGTCCCCCTCGTCTCCATTAGATGGAACGTGGTGTGCTACTTTACGTGCCTTGCGCCTTCCTACCTCTGCCCTGGATTTGGATGCCATCGTTTACGGGAACAGTGGAACGCCAGTGGCGGACGTGGGACGAGCACGAGAGCGTTTTATTCACCATTAAAGTCAATATTTAATTTACTTAATATTTTTCCACCTGGCTGGCATCAATCATCATTAAAGTAACTAGTGTGTAAGTGTGTGATTTTTCATTCGTGTGTATGTGTGTTTGACTATGGTTTTAGCTTCAATGTAACTTCCTTCTACTGATTCTGTTTCTTACTTCCTTCATGACCAATACCACGAGCGGACGATGAAATTTTGTTTTGCACAGGATTTTTTCGGGGGTTTTGCCATTTTGTATCTTTTTTTTTTGGAAATATTATCGCTTACACTAACTTCTAAGTATTTACGGTCTTATCTAAAATTTCACATCAGCCACTTTGCCTTTCACCTTTTCAGCAACAATCAGCAATGATGTGCTTCTATCAATCCTACTGTTTTTGCATTTATATTTCGACTCTCCTCGTGCCTCATGGTTAGAGCTGCAGCGTACACTTGCTGCTTCTTTTCGTTCTTCTTGAGCTCACCGTTATGTTGAGCCTTTTTAATTTTTCATTTTTTAGGGATTCTATCAAGTAATCGGGTGGTGTAGTGGTACTTGTCATTGCAGGGATTGTGTGCCTTACGATTTACATGCTGCTCTCATAGGTACATTCACATATAGTATATACTTAAACATATAAAAAGTCTTCATTCAAATCTCCCTTTCCGGCTTCGGCCCAACCGCCGACCGTGTTGGGCAATTTTGTGGACATCTGTTTGATGTGGCCCTTGTTTTCTTGTTTCATTTCTTTGATTTAGTACGTACCTTTGTTTCTTGCAATTTTTGGGGTCACTGTTGCAGTACACATTTGCTATGAATCTCTAGGTATAACGCACAGTGTCGCTTTTTTTTCTCAGCTTATCGGTTTCTTTTCAACTTCCCTTTTTTTCTTGCTCAGGAATTTATTGACGCACCTTCCGTGTTTTGTTGTTTTTGTTGCGTGTTGTGTTAAAAGTGGTATCATTACAAGGTAACTAAGTAGGTGCTGAGTGGCATGAGCCGTTGAAAAATAATACCATCAATGGGAGAGACAGAGAGCAAAACAGGGGGATTGTACCACTCACACCTTTTCGCCCAGATATTGTGTTTTGTAATTATTCCTCTTTCTCAGAACACTGTATTCGTCGGCATGTTGCATGGCTATGATCTATTTACGTGAGCTTTTGAAATGCCTTACTGTCTACCGGTGCCACAGAAGTAATTTTGGATGTGTTTGTATTTTTTGCTTATTTTTGTAGTTTTTCTTTGTTTGTTTTTTTTTGCTTTGTTTAGAGTAAATATGTTTGTATTTAATGTGCTATTTACAGCGGACGACCGTGTCAGCGCCATTGTGACACGCATCGAACCGGCAGGTGATCCTCTAGAGCTGATTAGCTAACATACACTCACACACACACACATACGCGGGACCGACTCGTTACGGAGATTTACGGAGAGTGACGAGCAAACGGTGCTGGAAAATGTACAAGCGCTGTGCCGGCCGCCATTACCACCAAATTGTGACCCGATTTTATTAGTTTGCAGTGAGCTTGGAGGGATTCTTGGGGAGGAAAGACTCAGTAAGGGGATGAAGATATGAAGTGCCTCTTTTTGCCGGTTTGAGCAATTAAATCGATACGCATCCCTTGCGGTCCCTTTTCGGGGACGTCCTTTGCAAAAACGAAAATTAGACCAAACGCTTTTGCTGTCGCATTCAATTGAGCCCGTTTGATTGAGAGGTCGCTTTAAAGCTTTCGCTCGAAAAGATTTCCCATTCGCTTTCGTCTTGGTTTGGGGAGGGAAAAGTTGGCGCATCCAAAAATGTTGGCCCCACCACCGAAAACCCATTCATCATGGGCTGCAGGGCTTATTCACGGCTGAGTGCATCAAAAGTGCGCGGACTGCAGTTCCGCACCCTATACCCCTCCCCTCACTGACGACTTTTCTGTCTGTTTTTCGCCTTTTATTTTCAGATTGGTTTGTCTTTATGCTTCCATTTTTGCGCGATTGTATGAGTGTCCTTTTCACTGAATGAATGTCACTTGAACGTTGTGTGACAACACGCTTCCTGAAGGGGAATTTTTTTTTTGCTCAACTAACTCTTCCGAAAAGAAAAGGGTTTGCCCCGAACATTTGTTGGCATGGTTGAGCTTCCTTTTCCCCTTTTCTGCCGTGCCGTTCCAACGACACGCCCCGGAAAACACCCGGATGTGGGCATAAGATAATGTTGGGCAGGAAGTTTTATGAACCGGGCACCGAAAAACTTTTAACACACAGCCACACCATTTGACGTGTTGGATATTCCGGTGGCGATCGAGTGGGGTGGTAACGTCTCAACCCGAAGGATTGTGTGAAAAGTATTCGGCCCACACTCGCACACACGTACACCCTTCGCTTATAGAAATGGATTATAAGTATGCCAAGGAAAAAAAAAGAAAACAAAGGAACAATCCTTCAACACAGCTTTGGAGAAGTTTTCGGTTAAGGAACGATCCAACCTGGGAGGGAAATAGAAAAGAAAAAGGTTTCAAGTGGATAAAAGTGTTAAAAACCACATAAAAGAAAGACAGCAAAGATGTAGCAGCAGAAACAAAACGCGTCACAAACTCACTGGACGTATCCATTTCCGTTTCTCCTTCACCGGCGGTGGAAGCGATCGTCGCTAATCTAATTCCACTGCGGGAGGCAAAAATGGGACGCATTGGGCTGATCGAAACCGAAAAATATTCTTATTAAGTTAGACAACTCATCTTTCTTTGTGTTAATTGAATGAAGCAACTTTTATGCTGGAAAAATACGTCCACCTCAAAGCGAACGGTCACTACGTGCAGCTGGCGCGGACGAAAACAGTTTCCTCCCGAGCAGCCCCAGCCGGTCAGTTTGATGTGGATGGAAAACTTTGCAAACGCAACACAAGTGCGTTTGTTCAAGTGCGCTAAAAAGCTCGGAACACTTTTGTCTAATTTTGTACTAACAAAGCAACAACGAATGGGGGCTACCGGATGGTCATTAGGTAAAGTCACTTTCAACACAGGCCCTCTGTGCCGCTTTTTTGGTTCCGGCGCTACAGCTCGAAACATCTATGTGGGACCGCCGTAGGCATAATGGATATTGGAAAATTGGGTAGGAAAAACAGCACTCGATCTCAGTGTTGTTTATTTTCATATTTTAATTGATTCTTTACCCCACCAAGGGAGCGAGAGAGAAAAGGAACAATGCGACAGTGTGAGAGAGAAGGAGAGCGAGAGTGATGTCGGAACGATTGGACGATTTTCGGAAAGTTTTCCCCGGCACTCGGTGACATGAGTTTTCCCACAAATTTTACCTCCCGGCCCTACGCCTCCCAATCCTCCCCCCCACCACCTTTCTCACTCCGTGTGGTGTTTTGTAATAACTTTATCATACCTCATTATTGAAACATTCCGTGGGCGTTTTTGTGCCAGCAATGGTGGCACATTCCCTACAACGCTGGCTACAACGAAACACCCCCCCCCCCCTCCCCTACCAGACTGGCTGTGAAGGCGGGGTATGGTATGGAGAGTGGGCGGATGATGGTACAAGTTGACTTTTTGATAATCAAAACAATGGTTAAAATTTATTTACAAAAGACTTGTGCCCCCGCTTGCGTTCGTACTCTGCTTGCGGGGCGCAACAGTGGCGCAAGGCAAGGTGCCATGTGCCGGCGTTCACACCGAAACCGAGCTGGCGCAGCAACACCAACAGAGCGGCCGCCGCGACCAACCGGTGACAGTGACACAGCGGTGTTCCGTTTTTAAACGCGTAAAAGATGGCAGAACGGCATACAGAACGGTACCGCCAGTTCTGCAGAATTGATTCTAATTTGCCTAAGACTTTATCTAAACATTTGTCGGTCGCACACAACTGGTGTCCCTGGCGCCCCGGATCCTTGAAAGAATGGAATCCCAACATCCACCACAGGCGCCACACTCCTGAACTTAATTCATAGAAAAGCATTTGCTTTGACTTTGCTTCTTGTTGAATTAGTAATGATGCTGATTGCGAACACATTTTGCGCCGGGAACGTACCACAACTTCGGTTGACTGTTGTTACAGCGCTCAGTTCTCGCACAACCATCTCTTGGTTAGCGTGCGATCGATGCTACACAGAGGTACAGGGAAAAGTTTTCAATTTCTCCCGTTGTCCCCCAGCGACAGCACGTGACAGAGACTGTGACGCGGCACCTCGTCGTCCGTGATTGACGAGCGCCGTTCGTGGATCTCTTCTGGTGGATGTCGTATCGTTGGTGTTTGACGATGCCCGGCAAATGACACAGTCGGCGGCAACGATTTCCGTAGCGAAAGGTAAGAGAAGTAAAATGCGAGTATGTACACGAGAAAGTTGCTTGGGGCGGTAAAAGATGTGCAAGCGGCGCTAGCGGCATCTAGGTGAGCAAATAGAATGTCCCACCGGCTCTAAACACTAGTGCGGGGTTTGACACACATATACATCTATACAGAATGGGGTTGGGAGGGGGGAGCGGGGAAGGATGTTTGGGAGAGCGGGACAAACGTTGAAAGCGTGTGTCTGTGTGGATCGAATCTTTGGCATATGAGTATGGATATCGGGGGGAAGGTATTGCCCTACTCCTTCACACAAATCGGTAGTCTATGATAGCGTTTGTTAGCTTAGGTCTGCTTAGGTTATAATTATCAAAGTACAGTCCATTTCTGTCGACCACGGTTAGCGCCGGTCTCGTTCTGCAAGGTTCTCTTCTCTGGAGCTGTATCCCTTTTGCGTGGCTCCTTTCATACTGTTGCATTTGGTTAGAACCGTAAGATAACGCTCGGGATGCGATTTTTTTTTATAGCGCGACGTTCTCCAGAGAGCCCAGGGCTCGTTCTCAGCTTTTGTTTGTTTTGTTTTGTCCCCCCTTTGAAAAGAAAAAGAAAGATCCTTCTCCTCACTGTAACCGTTACCGTGCGGGCGCTGATCCAGATGCGATGATCTTTAGATGATGAGCTTGCAGCGATCGAAAAGCGTACCGCCGTGTAACAGTGCGCCCATCAGCGGAGACATTAGCCAGGGAGCGAGCGGCAGCAGTGTTAGCGTGAACAGCCTCCAGGCCGTCACAGTTCGGTGGAGTGATGTGGCACCGGAGCGAGATGTCGAGCTGGCGACCTGCATCTCCTCCGAGTGGATGTCGGACGTTAATCGTTGCGTGTAGAACTGGAAAATGTCGCTCACCTAGGATAGAGAGACGCGAGACAATTTGGACGCATTAGTCAGCAGCTTTATGGCTCTTTCATCACGGGAGGAATCACAGATCGAGATCTCTGATGAATTACTAACGAAATCTTTTTTTCTGATGGACTGAATACCAATAAGATTTCCGGATCTCCGAATCTTTCCGAATCATTGAATCTTTGAAGATTCTTATCTATTTAACGAACCATAAATGTTTCAATTTTCATGTTCATTTGAAAATGTTTGAATTATGAAAGATTAAAGAATTCTTTAACTTAAAAACAATTTGGCAATAGGAACTTTAAACCCCGGATCGGATCATGTGAATGCGCTTGCTGGAATTCAGTTTCAGGGCCCATGGTCCAATTCATGAATGAAAACATACATTGGTCCATCATGTATCGCTTTATTAGAGATTCAGGCTCATTGATTCATTTCAAAGATTCATTCGGATTCATTAGAGGTTTTTGGATTTTGAAGTCCACTTTTCCTTACCTCGTTCCAGCCGTAGCGATTTTTAGCCTGCACGATCGCCTCATACACGGAGCTATGCTGTAGGCCTCGCAACGTAAACGCCATCACGTGTGTCAACGGTTCGGATGGAGGTCGCGGTGCGGGCGTTAGAATGACATCGTGCCATCGGCCAGGCTGCTGGAAGGTTTCGTTCATCTGAAACAGAACCAAACGGAAGCAGATCAACGATGTGTGCCTCGTGAGATGAGAGTCAGCGTGACTTACCATCAGTTTCCGGTAGAGCAGGCGAACCTCTTGGAGCGGTGGGTAGCTCTCCACTTTCCAGGTCAGATTAAAGCTGTCCGTTGAGCGACTCCACGGTGGCGACAGGAAATCGGCCGGTCCGGGCCGTCCCGACACCTCCATGTACTTTTTGGACCGTCCTAGTGAGTTATCCGCAACGCAACTGTTGGAATGGGGGAAGCAGAAAATGGGGAATCATTAAACAAAAATGCACCATAGAAAAGAAACAAATGAGTCTAGACTTCATCGATGGACAAAACTCTTTGGATGACTCATTTGAAAGTCTGTAGTGTGCAGTGACCTGGACAACCAATTCCGTTGGATAACCTCTGATTCCATTATTTCTTTCATCTCCAACCGAGGATGTATTAGGCTTGCCTCTGTGCTCTCTATACATAGTCGGTAGAGCTCGAGATGCAAACTCTGGGTTGCACACTGGTACACGATTAAAATAAAAATGACGTGTGTGCGCCACTAACCTGTAGTTGCCAAAGTCTTCCTGCTGCACATGGCGAATGGTGAGCGTGTGTCGGTTTCCTCTGGACGACATCGTGCGCCGGTCAGTCGGCTGCAGCGGAAATGAGTTCTGATTCCACGAAACCTGCGATGAACATGAAGAAGCAGAGAGGGAAATGTCAGGAAGGGAATAGATGTGAGCTGCTGTGAAGGTTTGCGAAGGTAGGAACAAAAAATGACATACTCTATTCCCATGCGGGCAGAACGATGAAATTGGGACAAAATGTGATTCGCTTGTGCACGGAAGGGTACCGCCACTCGTGACCCGATGCAATCGGGGCAAAACCCATTCAACGGGAACGGGTTGAAGGGGGTTTGTTTGAACTTCTACTACACCCCCCTTTTTTGTCGTTTCCGTTGTGTGATATTAGAATGTTTGCAGTATGAGTATTTTGGTGTAGTTGGGATAGGATTTTCTATTACCGGTACGTAGCAGTACACGACGACACCGTGCACAAGGATGGTCGCTGTTTGCATTCTTTTTACACACTCGCACACACGTAAGGAATCGGATTGTGGGCAATGAATGCCACACAGAGCGTCCTTTCATAGCGAGCGACAGGAGAAGCCAGTGTTGGTACGGTTTTGGTCACACACCGTTTGGCCGGAGGATGGACTATTATTGCTTCACCGAAAGGACCGAAACTCTTCCATCTCTGCCTAACTCCTACCATTCAAACGATTGACAATTGAATAAAGTTGAACCGTTCCAACGGCTGTCACCGTTAGATGAGGGTAAGCCCGTGAGAGACCTTTGTGGGCTGCACACTAAAAATATGAAACGAGTAAAAGTACACAAAGTCTAAGGAAAGCTTGGCGAAGGAAAACAAACATTCCCGATGGCCCGAGCAACGATTACACGGAAATGCCGATCCCAACCACTAGCAAAGAGTGGATGAGACACACAGCCGACTTCACCATCAGCATTGTGCGGAAGCAATAACAGTGAAATTTTATAACTTCGAATAACTCAATTTATTTAGCTTAATTGATTGTAAAGAAAATATGTCTGGTTTGGTGCCGCTCGAACGGCAAACCAACTGTAATCGTTTTCTCCGGTTCGCCGCTGAGTGTTTGGTTTTGTGGGACATTATTATGTTTTGCCTGCTAGTTTTGTTTTTGCGGCTGAAGCAAATCGTTTGGTCGGTCGTTTATTTTTATCAGTAACTGATAGAGAATCAGAATGCTGTAAGGAGAATGTAATATTTGCTTGCAATGAGGTTAGACTTCATATTGTCATTTTATTGCTGTTTTGGTGTGTAGAGCGTTATATTTCTCTTGTTTTTGTATTATTTCAAAGCTGAAAAAATCATTACTTGAAAATCATGGAGAATTTTTTTGTTTGATAGTTTTTGCAACTGATTACGGCTTTGGTGGCTAATATTTGCTTCTTAGGATGAACTTTGTCTGCAGCAAAAAAAAAGCTCGTTTTATTAAATTGATTAGTTACAGTAAATATATAAAATCCTGTAAAGGCCAAAGTGGACAATGTGCTTGAAATGATGAAAATTGTCTACGATTTAATGGCAACTAATATCAAGTTTAAGGTTATTCTTTTTCACTCACGCAACTAAACTTAAGTTAAAATCATGCATCGAAAAATAATTTCATTCATGTTTTTTCTGCTTTCAATAATTATTCTTGCCTGAGCAATACGGCCTGACCGTTACTACCGAATAAAAAAAAAATCTTTCCTGCTTTTGATGAGACGTGATAAAAATATTACTTTCAGTAGGCATTACAAAAAAGATACCTTCATAAACGATACATTTTTTTTTCATTATTGCAAATTAAAGCCATAGCTCAATAAATGTGTATCTGCTTGTCTTAAAGCACATGAAAAGTAAAAATAGCAAAAGCAGTAGTCTTTCATCATCAAAAAACGGATAATTTAAATCATCTTAATGAATGTAAATCACGTAGTTAATTTAACTTATCTATGATTTAATTTTCATTGACTAGTTAGCACGAATAGTTTATGGCTTGAACACTCTTTAAGGGAGAATGAAAACTTTAATTCACTATGTACCAGTAACTTATATTGAATTCGCTATACGAAGAGGTTATTCATATTTGTAGCTTAGAGGTTTAACCTAACCTAAACATAAACATAATTTTAAAGAATCTAATCTTTTACCAATGAGTTGCCTCCAATGAGGTATTTTATTTAGAAAGTTCGAAAGCAATGAAAGGCATCTTTTGAACATATTTTTACGGTATACTGTAGTTTTAATTACACGTATGAATGAAACAACAATATTTTAAATATGGCATCGCCTTTTCTACTACGGAATAGTAACAACCGAGCTTGGAGCAGACGATACCAAAATCTTCCAAATACGTAGCTTCAGTAGCTGAAGTTTACGAAACGATACAAATACTCTAGTTTTAACTACCTTTTCATTCCGTATCGCCCCGAACCTATGCCTGTGCTCGCTAATCTCTTCTGATATATTGCAAAACACTGTCTGCCCCGTAAGCTTTATCCGCAAATTCGCCATATTCGGTCCTATCCTCGTGTGGACTGGTTTTGCGGTTTTCTGCTGGAACATCATTTCCGGAACTGAGCTTGAAAACATCTGCAATCGATAGAAGCAGAGGGACACCACATATCGACGCCTGAGAATGTGGCATATACTGTGGGTTTTGGTCAAACAAAAAAAAATCAGATCCCATTTTATCACCGGAAGTACGCCTCGCTGGCGAAACGGTTTTCGATCGAAACGAGCGCAGATTGCTCCACCGTTTGTATGTTTCGAAATATTCCAGTGAATTGCTTTTACATTCGTATCATGTTTTAGCACGTTTTTTTAGCGAAGGAATGTCTACTGCCTCCGATGTCTAAAGGCATTTGAAGAATTTCATGCCTCGTACGGACAGAGTAAAAGCCGTATTTCCCCGTACGAAGCAATTAATAATGAACAAGCTTGCATTTAGTTTCGCAGAAAGAAAATTTATAAATTCTTTTGTGAAAACAATACACCGACAAAAATGTATTTGGTTTTGGTTTCTTAGAAAAATTCATACAAATATTCCAAACATTTTCCCGTACACTGATGACTATTTGCGAATGAACCAACAACAACGCCTCTGGGTGTTACGCCACTGTAATTCTAATTAGTACTCGCTCACGCCGCTCAAATACCGGCCCTTGATTGTGCGCGGTTTTGTGAGAAAATTGGCAGAAAATGCGAACGAACCACAAACGAATTTTCACCTGCACTGTCCTCTACCAGCTCACACCTCGATGGGTCGCGCAATCATCGGTGATGTGCTGTGGAGAAGAGCTGGAACGATGGATGACCGATTTTGTTGCCCCAAAACCACAAAATCCAAACTTCAACAAGTTACACAAACATGCTGTTTCCTCCCTTACCCACCCGACGACTTCGCTTTCCACTGCTGGAAAATGGAGGCATGAAACTAACGAACGGTAATGTGTCGTCCCTGTACACAAACACACGCACGTGTCTTCATATTCACCCACCGGGGGGATTGTTGGACTAACAACACTGTGGGACAAAACTGCAGGTTGCACATGCCCCGGTTGCTGATGCTTACCCAGCAACATTTGAGCGGAGGTGGTGCAATCGTTACAACGAATTAATGGGAAGTTAATGCCCGGCGGGATTGCATCGCATCGACTCGTGCAGCGACCGTTGGGGGTTCCTCGTTTGGTTGTACAGATGCATCGAGAAGCTTTTTTTGCTTTCTTTATATAGGGCTGTCCCAGTGCCAAAAACAGTATGTACACTCTCGGAGGATGGTTTGCGATTTTTGGCTGTGCAAGTACTGAGCCTGGAGTGAAGAGGGACAACCCATCAAGTGCAATGCTTTGTTTGACGTGTTTATATATCTAGCATAGTGTCTTGCAAAGGAGTATGCACTTTAAAATGGTTTCCAGTATTTTTTCCAATCAATCCATTATCGTTACGAAATGGAACATTTAAATTTAATAAAGTGTATTTTAATACATTCGTTCGACCTTACGGCAACTGTTGTGATCAAAGTTGCGCTGTACTGACAACAAGGTTTACGTTTACTACAGCGGATCGAGGTCGAGCGGCAAATAACATACGTCAGACAAAACCGTTTAAAAACGATAAGTAAGGACTCAAGACTGTTGTAAGTGCCAAATAAAGGTGTTTATTATGTAAAGTAAATTTTAGTGGGATTTTAATCAGCTGAAACCAACAAAACCAAAACAGGCCGGATTGCGACTTTGCTAAGACAGTTTCATTCTTCGCAAGGCTCGATTAGAAGTGACAATGCCGAATTGAGGGTTTACAACGCCAAAGTTTTTACGAGAATCGATTTCGAGTTGACGACGCCGAATTGGCTATGAAAATCCTGTAATGGAATGTAACGAAAGAACATATTTGCACTGCATGATTCCGTCAGATAATTTTGTAGAATTTAAGTTTTCACACACAGCAATACGGCCTGACCGTTACGAACGAAACAAAACAAAAAAAGTTTTCCCACACATATATCTCGTGTTTAATCGAGTATTAGAGATCCAGTATTAAGTTAAACGAAACAGTAACTAACTTTTATTTAATTTCAAACGGTATTACAATTCTCTTTTCGCTTTGCAAACAATATAAATCGATTTACTGCATTTACTGAAACAGTCAATTTATCTTTCCCCATTTTGCCCAACAAAACTAAAGGTCAAATGATTGGTAAATTTGCTTGCTCGCTCGGATTAAGCGCTTTAATTAGCCTATTGATGATAGTGGAAACATAACGTGCAACATGCAGTTGATTAAAATGCAACTCACACGGATTTCGCTTAGCTCCGGTCTTCACTCTTCATTTCCCCTGCTACAGAAAACGTTTCGTGAGTGAAGTGAATTTTTAACACTTTGCTAAGCCTTTAATCGGTATGTTTTAAATGTTAAACTATTGCTCGCGCCCTCTCCCCGGTTGCGGTCAAAATGTCGAAATCGAAGCAAACGCACCCTTCCCTTTGTACAACAACTACTCGCCTTCCACACTCACCACACTCGGCTAGTCGGAAGCAGCGCCTTTTTGCCCACGAAAAGCATGTTACGATTCGACGCTCTATACACACACACACGGCGGCACACAATGGTTCCCATATCTCCGGATAAACAAAATCGAGGTTACGGGTAAAAGGGTTATGCGCTAACGCAAACATACGTCCTCAACGCACACAGAGCCATAATATGTGCGGAGGGAAGGAAGGGAGGTAGCTAATCCGCTGCCAAAACAAATTGGAATTTACGTGTTACGTGCGGCACAATTTGCAACGATCGTTCGCATCATTCTCTCTCGCTCTCAACCACCCACACGCTCCGGACTCCTGGTTGGGAAAAGCTTTCCTCGCTACTTCATACGTCATTGTAGTCCCGCGAAAGCACGTGTTTTGCCAATCTCTAAATACCACTACGGTGGATTGTGCGAAAGAATTGGTATGGGGTGATGCTCTGGCATACGTCGACCCGACCACGACAACGACGCCGACAACGGATCAACGGATGTTGACGAAAATTTGTTTTTGAAGCACCCGTCCGATCCTCCCGTGTGGGAGGAAAACACATCATCCTTTAGTGTGAGATTTGGCCACGGGATTTGTACCGGGTTAGTGGGATGAGTTCGCGTGAGGGGTGCCTTGCCAACTTTGGCCGAAATGTTTGTGTGCACGCTAGTAACGATTACTTTGAATTGGTTTTCATAATCCGACCATTGAGGTCGACAAAAAGAGTGGTTCTTGGACGCAAACACAGTCCTTTGGGGTTCATTCGGGCGAGTGTGTGAGACCGAGGACTCCGAACTAACGATAGCAATTACTTCAGCCTCAGCCTGGAAGGGCCCATACCCCTCTTTCGGATTAATTGATGTAACGGATTAAGTAGCAGCAAATCGATGGACGGGCGCAAGTTAGTTTCACTTCACTTGCATCCGTATTCCTCCTCGTCTTTCCATCTGCTGGGTACTACGACAATGGGACTGTAGAAAATAACATCAGCCATTGAGCCGATCCTTTTAACCGACTTTCTCATGGATTTGTGGACTCCAGCTTACCTTCCTCTTTCCTTTCCTGCTGCTGTCCGGCAAAGGTTTAACCCCTTTTCAGCACTACCAACCGCTAACAATCGTCGTAAGGATTCTAACGGCTCCTCCCTGCCATCCCCTCCTCCCTCCCTCTTGCCATCTCAACAATGGAAGGCGATTATACGATTGTGGTTTCTGCGGGTTAAACCGATGTCTGTCCACATCTCGGACAGAAGGGCCGGCCGCCACCGCGCGGTATCTTCTCACTTTTCAGCTGGTCCCCACCGCTTCCACAGTTGCCGATGGCAAACAAATAGGATTATCCCTTTTTTCCTCCTCCCACCGCGGGCCGGACAAACCGATCCACTGCCTGGTCCCAGGTTAGGTCGGCGTTTGATGGCGAAACAAAAAGGAAAAAAAATAAAGCAACCAAAGGCAAAGCTTTCAGCGCACCAGACACGAAAGGTTGTTTGTGTTGAAGGCGGAGATTTACATCTTCCGAGGAGGGTGCTGCATCTCGTGCCCTTACCATTGTTGAGCCTTGTTTTGGCCTTTTTTTTTGGGGGGACGGGAGGCCTCCTTTCGTGGGCTCTTTTAAAAGCAGGGTGCAGGAGATTTAAAAACAAATGATGAATGTGACAATATTTTCGTATTTGCGTACGGGGTCCGGATTTGTCTGTTTAACTGTAGCAAAGCGGATTACTTTCCGTAGGTTTCGTCTAATGAGGAACTGGTGCACCCTTGTACCGGTACCCTTGTACCGGTGTCCGGTATGATCGTTTGTAATTTGTGAGATAAAATAATGTAAAATTGTTATAAAGCGTCAATGAGTGGGAAAACTAGTTTTACTATCTTTCAAAATTATTTAAATTAGTCTGATTTAAATAAAGTTTCTTTAAACAAAAGAAAATAAAGGCCTGATATAACATAGACGTTGGCCTCAGTGAGATAACATGAAATTCGACCTAGTTCTGTCTGTAACATATATATCTAAGACGGACATTCAAGCCGCATGAGCAGAACTCAGGCTTGGCTGTGAAAAGTTTTAAATCATAAGCATCAAAATGAAGATATTGTATTGCCTATACATTCTTAAAATTTGTAGCCAGGTGTAGTTCAATACCAAGATCCTTAACTGACGTATAATGTTGTAATTCAGATTTGCTGATAAGGTGAAAGATATATGCTAAAATACTTAGTGATAGAAATCGCCATGATTTTGTCGGAGCACGACAAACTAAACGAGTTTATCATCTTTTTTTGAAGTCCGCAGCAGCCCTCCAAACGGTTTACTCATAACAGGTCCATACGGTTAGCATATTACATACATGGAATCTGATAGCATATACATCAATTTATGAAAATTGAGTAGGAAGAGCTGAGCTTGACCATGAAAGTATGCTTTAAGCTAGACGCTGAACGGGGAAAATATACCTTAGTCATGTAATTTGTTGAGCAGGAGCTGGTGGTCCGCTTTGTCAAAAACTGCTTGGATAACTTTGGAACAGCAATAATTTGAGTACTTGAACAATGAGAAATCCATTCTGTCAAATTGTTCCGACAGACTTTCCCGAGGAAGCGGTAGAAGATATCGGACTGCAGGTTAACGAGACGAAGACCAAAAGAGTGGTGTGGAGTGGACCTAACAAATGCTTATCTAGGAAGGGATAACCTAAGAATCTACTAGTACAAGTACTCACATATGCCTCTGAGACACGGAGACTGTGTAAATGCTTGCCATGTAATACGCATGGACCCAGACGACCCAGCTCGTAAAATCCTCTTAAGCCGTCCACATGGGAGGAGGATGCGTGGTAGGTCCAAGCTGAGAGCATAACGCAGAGACATCCGCCATCAAGTCCAGGACAATGGATTGGGAGTCGACGGTGCGAGACTGTGAGTGGTTCAGAGTTTTTTTTAGAGAATGCCAAGACCTAAAACCGCTTAGTTGTAGCACCCGAGACATTCTCGTGAATAGAACATGTTGGCGCTGCATGATAAATGATATGCAACGGTTAAGAAGCCTATTGTACACTCACCGTTAGAACACCATTGGCATGTGCACAAAGTCATGGGAAGGTAGCGGAAGCAATTGAATGCGTGAGCAAATGGTGTTTTTTTGAAGGTGGCTTTCCACCTCCAAGTAATTTCACATTAATAAACGAATGTAGGTGAATGTTTTTTTTTTTTTTCATCATTTTAGCATCATAATCAGCATAACCGTTGGTCGATTGGTAGACCGATGATGATTGCTAAGGAATTGGAAAACCGGACGACCGTAGCAACATCCGGTGCGATCGTAAAATTTCATTCTAATGAGAGCTGTTTGGCAAGGAAACTCGTGTCCACCTGGCGTTGCTGTACTCGTCGAAGCCGTGTCGAATGTCAAGTGTTGATAAGACCGTTTCAAGAACCAAGTAAAACAGGTATCTGAATTACAGCGTCACAGAATAGTATTGCTATTTTTACTGCGACCATCCGCGAAAAACAACGTGCCATCACCCGGCCGTTTCGACTCTTGACACGTTGATTGATCATAAACCAAATGAAAACAACCCACAGAACGACCCATCCAGACACAGGGAGGGTGTACAATAAACGTTAAATTTAATGTGCCACCCACCAGCTGGCGCAAGTGCAGTAAACACGAGTTCGCGAAAACGAATCACACGGCTTTTATAGGGAAGAAAGCATGAGAACGAGCACGCAAAGGGGACGAAAAGGTGTGCCAAAGCACACCGGTGGTTGGGGGGTTGTTTTCGGTGTTGATTGTAACTTATTGCTTATTGAAAAACGAGAAAGGAGAAAGAAACAACAAACAGGCAGGAAACAAAACAACTCTATAGTGCATTCCGTTAGCTTCTCTCTTCCACGAGGAGGGAAAAAGATATGCAAATATACGTTAAACGTGGAATAAGTTGAAGCTTAAATTAATATACAGACCGCAACCTAGCTCCATACATCGCGCTGTACGCCAATAAACTGTTGTTGTGTTGCGGAAACGGGAAAACGCACAGTACCCGACCCTTAGGACGCAACAAGACCGCCGCTTGGGACGGGTGTTACCACAAACTACTCACAATCATGGTGGAAAAAGGGGAAAGGAGGACGGTTGCCACTCTGTTTGGGAAAATGAATTCGTCGGTTCTCACCTTTTGCCTTTGTGGCTTCAAAACACACAAGAACACGCACGTACACACGGGCCCGGACAGGTGGGTTTTCAACCTCAACCCGCTATTTGAAGCTAAACAAACATATGAACCACATTTCCTTGGCATTATCCAACCAACGTGAGCAGCTCGGCATGGAGAAGTGGTGGCGAATTCATGAATATAAACGATCGCCACCGTTTTCGTGGCTTCCCCACTGCTGGATGTCCCCAAAGGTGTTTCGTCGCTTCTTAGTACTTCAACTTCAAAATGGAAAGCACACAAAAAGGGGTGCTCAAAACAGAGAGAGAGAGAGCAAGAGAGAGAGAGGGACTGAGAGAGTGAAAGGTAATTCAAGCCAAGTGTGGGCATAAAGCTTAGTGAAATTGGGACCAGGACCAGTGCAGAAGGCACTTGACAATCAACATTTATGCTCCGGGAGGCTCCCTGTCACACTCCGGTAGCGTTTGCAGGATTTTCCAACAGGGCAAAAGATAAGCTCGTCTTATAAATAGTTGATGAAGCGATTGCCCGGTGATTACCCGTTGTTAGGTGCCAATGAGATTATCTGTCGACGGGGTCGGGATCTCATCTGTCGCTTGTCGTCGCCCTTGCCATCTTGCCCGTCAGCCATTTCTTTTAAGATGCCCATTTTGCAAAATAAAATGCCCAACAATACCGTGCACGGCAGTGGCAGAAGAGAGCAAGAAGAGAAGAGATTGGTACCATAAGATAGAGAGTACAGTATGAATCTTTGAGTAGTATTAGTGGGTACGGAGATGCAAGATTCTGTCGTCACTGGGAGGCGCTCAGAAGAATATGAAAATTTGTTAAGAAAATTGTTTACGATCGCAAGGGAAAGGATTACACATTCCCGGACAATGGTATGAAAAAAGAAGGGCTTTTGTGGAAACTATCTGATTAAGAAGATGGTCAGCTCAGCTTCACCAAGGCACGGGGCGAGTTATTGCCATGAACTCCGAATAAGGTTAAATGGACACGGTTCCTTCACAGCCCTTCAAAACACTTTAAAATCCATGCACATCGCACCTTTGCCGAACGCTTCCATCTCCGTTCAATCTACTTGATGCACTCGATCAGACCGACCGTACCGGGTTCCGACCAGGGCCAGAGTAGCTCGATTGATTTAAAATTGTGATTACAGCGTGCACTATAAATTATCCACCGACTGGGATGTGCAGTGAATTAGGGTAGCCCTGAGTGCCATCGTTTCTGCACGGTGCAGGAATCAAGGATCGTGGATGAATTATTTATCACTCAGCTGTCGGAGAAGAAGCACCTTTCCGCGAACTGTTGGCACTTTCTTAGATTAGATTTCACCGCCAGACGCCAGGCCAGCAAGGGAAGTCGGTTGCTTCATCGATGACGCTTCCATGTCCCGATTGAATTCGAAATCGATCCATAAATTTACACCCCGTCGGTGGTACAGAGACCAGCGTACGTCCAACCAGCTAAAACCGATGCCATTTCCACTCACGGCCATTTGGGATTGATTCTGGAAGCTGTAAAATTTTATTTCCACCACTTTCCGATGGAGGTTAGGATGCGCGGGGTTGGAGAGCAAATTATGAGCCTGTGCGAACGAGCGTTTCACGTTCCAGACCGCGAGACGGTTGGTACGACCTCTTTCGTGTATGGAGCAAGCCTTTATAGCGACGACGAGTTATTATCCCGAACAATAAACGCCCACTGTCCACAGGTCGCAGTTGCACCTTGGGTCGTCGCACGTTTCCCGATGGTTGTGCCAGACACTGCCGCGACTTGCCGAGGTTTATTAAAATCAGGACGGATAATTTGCTTCCTATCCCGGCCGTGCACAGGTAAATGGAGCGCATGCAGGCACACAGAAGCAATATTGGCTCGATTAGGGTTGCAGCGCTTTAATAATAGTTGCGTTTATAGGTGCACAACGGCTTGCCAAGAGGGGAAAAGAGAGAAGTCTAGCAATAGCCCTTGGATAGTTATCTGCGGGTGTCGTTTTCCGAGCAACCATATAACGAACGCCTGATAGGGACTTTGTTTCTAGCGTATAAAACAAGTACAACAACAACAGAACGGATTGTGTGCACATTTCAAACTCATTTATCATTTTGCAACTCCTTCCATCGAGATTCCCCCTCGTCTTCACACTCATAGCCGTAGACTATAACCCGAAACGCAGCGCAGCAACGAACCTACAACAAAAGAGAGACATCACACCGGGAGCGCGCGCACGCGATAAACCAAAAATAACATCACAATTCAATGAGTGGGAAAATTGAATTTCCCTCCCAATGTCCGACCAGCCCCTCCCTTGTGGAATGCAGCACCACCAGCATGACCACATTCAATGGCCTTATTTGCTATCGTCGCTCGCCCCCGCCTCGATTTTTTGGAGATATCGCCGGAATGCTTTTTGTGTTATCCATTATTCTTCCACTTTCGCTTGTGCGTGTTTGTTTGAATATGGACGCGGAACAATCTTATCCCCCGCCGGCACTCGGTACACATCAACAGCCTCCCCCTCCTTCCCTTCTCTTTGCCTTCTAAGGGAGTTATGTCTTTGCCTTTTCGTACGGTGGTAGCAAGAATTGCAGAACTCGGAAAACACACTTCCTGGAAGGGTGAAAACAAAAAAATGGCGGAACATGGCCACGGGACACGAATGGAATGTGCGATTGGACACTGTCTGTGTGTATCTGTGTGTGTGTGCTGTTTTCCCTCTATTTTTGTGTCCTCTGTGTTCTTATCTTCACACTTGCTATTGTCCTTGGGCACACCAGAAGGAAGACGGTTCAAACATTCCAAACTAATTCCTTAATATTTTCTACGTGCTCGGGATGCAGTAATAAGCTTCATCTTTGGTCCTTTCTTCACACTTTACTTCAGTTTTTTTTCTCCCTCTAGAACGGTATCAGTACTACCACCAAAACAAAAAAACACTGTCCCCTTTTTCCATACCTTTTCTACCCTCGGGGGAAATTTGCAGGACTTTCGGCAAGTTGTCGGGAAAGTTGTTTCGGGGGAAAAGCGTTGTTTTTTTCTTCGTCCAAATGCTTCTTTTATTATTATTGATTTGAAATTTTATCACTTTTCACAGCTTCTTTTCCCGTTTCGGCTCGTTCTTGCCGAGCGTATTCGGCGGGAAAAAGGGATTGGCTATTATCGAAGACTTTTTTATACGACTTTTTTAAGACGGTGTTTGCGGGTTGATTTTCTTTTGCTTATTCCTTTTGCCAAACTGTCTGCGGAAACGGCAAGGAATGTTTTCTCACCCCTCTCCGCTATTCCCTTTCGGAATTTCGAAAAGCGAATTTTCTCTTCATCCTCTGCTGCTGCTGCTAGTGGTGGTGTTGATGGTGGTCCCGAATCGGTCACGGTGGTCTCTCTATTATCGTAATTTTTGTACGATTGAATTTAGTGTTTCGTTTCGTTTCCACCTTGAACCTAATCATCTGCTACTGCTCCGTCAACGGTCGGTCATGTCGTTCACGTGCGTTACAGCGCAGAACAAAACCGGTGACGATTGTGTGAAGGT
This sequence comes from Anopheles epiroticus, assembly GCA_000349105.1. NCBI lineage: Eukaryota > Metazoa > Arthropoda > Insecta > Diptera > Culicidae > Anopheles > Anopheles epiroticus. The sequence goes on along the minus strand of KB672055.1, from coordinate 9,673 downwards.
AGAGCAGCAATTATGGGTGGTATGCCGCACCCCAGGGCACGATTGCTGCCCTTTGTATTGATGAACATTTTCCCATTTCCACCCGCTGTTTTCGGAAACGATGTGGTAAATTTTACGACAGCGTGCGAGAATGTTGTTCGCGAGCTAACGTCGTCAACCGGTAGAGGAGCAGAAAGGTGACAACCGCATTCCTAACCGCATTCCTATAGATGTATTTGTTTTTCCTTCTACTTGCTTTGTTGTAGTTTTTTTAAGTACCTTGAAATAATTATGTTTTTGAAGGATTTGTTCTATATAGATTTCTTTGAAGGTTATCCTTCATATTGCCTGGGTTTTACAGGGGCCCGCAGACAAACATGATTTATTAATAATTTTCTGCGAATATATTCTCTACAAATAGCATATTTTTTTGTCATTTACTACATCTAATTAATGAATATGAAATTTTTTACAACCATTCCCGCAAGTCGATATTCTACTGTTGTTTAATTTGAAAAAAAATCCTAAATATTTCGCTACACAATACTCTCATTCAAGGTTTTCTAAGTAACATATAGATGTCTATAGGACAATTGCAGGTTAACCAGTTGTTTTGCACAATTTACACGAAAAAAAGTTTCAGAATTTTGGTAATTTTGTCAACATAATTCAACGCACTGTGCTGAGGAACAGTTAAATGGATGTTGCATTAAACATAAAATTAAAAATAAATTTAAATATTGGAGTGGCTTGGTGCTCTCGCATGCGTATCGGCGTAGGTCTGTTTCATAAGGTCAGACCCGACGATGCATCGAATCCCATTCTTACCGTATTCGTCCCCATACACAGGATTGACAATCCTGCAATGGTTACACTAAGGCACAGTCCCCTGTGGATGGGGGTACACTCAGTCACAGAAAGAGCCAAAGCACATTAGTGCTCTGGTTAGGTCTTGGCCCTTCTGGTTTTTTGTAACACACAAGAAGAAGAAAAAGAATCTGTTAGCAGCGGTTGTTAAACAACTTGGACCACATAACTAAACAAGCATTCAAGAAACGGATCAAACAATGACCAATGACAAAATAAAACTGGTGTATGAAAGTAAAAAGCCACGAAATAAAACACAAAGACAACACCGACAGGGCTATAGAGTCCGTAAGACACAAAATAAATAAATAAAAGTTTCCATACAAGTTGTTTGAAAAAAAAGTTGTACTATTTAATTCTATGCTTTCAGCGCATAACACATTTTGCTCAATCAATCAAGAATTTGTGCCAGAATGTAAGAAAGTGTACAGAAAGATTGGTACTAACACCCTATTAGAGTTTAAAGCAAAATAATTATGTTGCGACCGATTTTCTGGGAGACACAGACACCGACTTGTAAGAAAAAAGTTTGAAAGAGTTTGACTCTAACGTTCCCCTTCCTTAAAACGCAAAACTTACAGTGCTAAAGTTTCTGAAATATTGCAAAATTTAAGAATGAAAGAGTATTCCGTTCCATTTCTTCTGCCAATTAGTGCCAATTTCTGTGAATGTGTAATTTATAAGCAAACAAACATTTTAAAGGAACCAACAGTCGTCTTTAATAACTTCCATAAAGTACCACGTGCGTCCGAGAATAGAGTCCAGCATTGGGAAGCTCCTGTCCAGCCTGTATTGACTATGGCTCGTGTTCAATTTGAGTGACTGCCGCCACGCTAATGGCTATATTCGCTTCACCAACAGACAAGGCGAAGCCTAGCGCCCGGTAACGAGTGTTCTCGGCAGCAACAACACCCAGCATCACGTAATACACTCACACACGCACACATGCCCTTGCCGCCAGCTTAACGAACAAGGAACACATGTTTGCATCCGTCCAACGCCAGCCAGCGCCTCATAAACCGCTCTATCGCACATCATTATCAGCAACTCATCAGCTGTAATGGCAAACGCTGGCAAAGCCATGCACACGTCGTCGCAACCCAACGGCCAAAAGGCATCGGTAGCGGCGGTTGTTCCTGTTGGAGGGTGGCAAAGTGGTGACTGGCAGCTCATGCGAAAAGCTTCCTTCCTTCCTGAGGCTTTCTATCTGAGATTGAGCATCTTCAGCACCACGCATACAAGCCGTCCCCGGTACTGACACACCATCACCGGTCGATGATGGACCGGACAATTACCTTCCGACTCCGCAAGATGGAAATGATCGAGGTCCTTTCGCACCGGAGAAAGCTTATAAACACACTCACACACACTTCATTCACCGTGTAGGGTCATCGCAGTTCGCAGCATCAGCGATGGGATGACACAGCTGCCATGGCAAGTCTCTCGATTTTATCGAACTGTCCCTTCAAGGATTATGAAATTAATTTATCAAAACAATGCAAAATTGTGCACGAAAAGCGGCTGCGCTTACGCTCTCCCATTGATCGGGTGGTCTGGATCCTGCTAAGCCCAGCGCGAAGGCTTGAGAGAGACAAATAAAATTAGCAAATTATGCTTCGCTAGTAGTGAGTGTCTCCCCACTCGTGCCATAATTGCAGCCGATCGCTGAAGCTGAAGTAGCATCAATATGAACTCTGTTATGAATTTTAATTACACTTCAATCTTCAGCACCAACCACCCATTGACCATCATGGTGCACCACATCGCCATGGTTGAGAGTGAGAGATAGAGAGAGAGAGAGAGAGAGAGAGAGAGAGAGAGAAAAACGCATTCTGAAAGGGATAGAGACGTTCACGTTTTTCGGTTGAATGTTCCCCCGTGCAAGAGATGTAATAACCGGTGGAGTGAATCTTTACATCTTCCCTCGCCTCCCTTCCTTTAGCGGTGGAACAATCGAGCGGAGTGGTGTGCGCGTTGCATTTGAAGTGGGCCTATGATTACAAGCGCTCCTCCTGTTGCGTATGTGCACGCTTGTAAAGTGAACCTCGTGCCTTGCTGGAGGCCGGAGCCGGTTGCGCTTACCATGCGGGTGAAGCACTCTCTCGGCTCTTGGCTAGGTGCACTTCACTCAAGGGTGAAATTGATGACAAGGATGCTCTCTCCCCGGCGGTTCCCGGGCGAGAAATGCAAAACGCAAAGAACCAATTAGAAAATTGAACCCACTCAGCAAAAATAGTGAACACCGATGTGTGTGCGTATCAGGAGGCAACCCCACTGCTTCGGGTGATTGGGGCGATCACTTATCAACCACAATCAGCTCACCCCCCCCCCCCCTCTTGCTCTTTCAAACACACACACACACACACACGCATAAACAGTAACTTTACATTCATTAATCAAATTGCACGACTTTTACTGCGCCGCTACTGGTGGGTCAAAGGGTGAGTGAACTAGTGCAGTTTCGCGTGGGGGAGAAGCGAACAAGCATGGCTAAAAGCATCATAAATTTGGTGCACCATTAAATGAATTGAAAGAGATCTGTGGCCGACCGCCTTTTTGTGTATTTGTGATCGATGAAGCAAGACCGGAGAAGGATTGTGTATCGGTGTACGTTTTCAGCACTTTAGGCGAGGCTTGTGTGCGCTTTCGCTCAAACTTTAACGATCGCTCATCAATGTTAACGGCGAGTGTGTGTGTGTGTATAGATGGATTGATTTCGGAAAAGTGTTCATCCTCCCCGCAAAAGGTTTTGTTTTGTTGCATTCCGGCAGTAGAAAGAGGGTCTTTATTTTCTCTTCAACCAGCTGTTTCTTGTTTTCAAAATCCTATTTCAATACGTAGGATACCACTTAGATTAAGCATTGCACAAAACCCATTTATGTGCTAACACTGGATGGCATGTACCATTGATGTTGGTTCTTAGGACCGAAATTAGAATTGAAGCGTGTTGATTTACTTTTTTTCTCTTCATGTAAATCTATGTCCGTTCAACGTGGTGTAACGTTCTACAGAACTTGCAAGGTTTCGTTTATCTACAGAATTAGATTACTGCCAACTAGAAGGTTGTGCAAGGCCAACTTCTAAAGCACGCGACCACTTTTCAAATCTTCTAAATATACAGAATTGAAAAGGCTACTTTTCACCGAAAGGAATAATGATGGTTTATGAAACAACTTCCATTGATCAAAATAACCTCTGTGTAAATGCAGTTCAAAAATAGAAAAGCTGGACATAATTCAATATATGTAAAATTAGATATTCGAGACATAATCTTCAAATCGGTTTTTAGCAATAAAAAATTGGTAAACATCATCAAACATTGAATTGACATTTATACAGCCAAGACTTTGTTTTGAATGAGGTCTGATGTACGTTAACCAATCATAGCCCTATGGTTGCTTCTGTGAGACAACCATAATCTGAAACTGTTAAGAATCCTTTTGAAAGACGTCGAAGAAAGCCATTACAAGTTTGGTGCTTTGCAAATTATGCTGCAGATTTAAAATATGTTCTGCAATTAAGTGGCAACGAATGTCTAGGCCTAGCATAAAGCTCTACGTCGTAACAATTCTCATACGAACTGCTGCCATACACAGGATTGATTATCTTATGGATGCACAAAGACAAAGAATAAGTTAAATCACATGAGTGAAAAACAATAATTATATCATTCAGTTGTTTAAAAACAATCGGGCGCCCAAGCTGAGAGGCATCCGTCAAGGCTGAAATCATAATTGGCAGATAATGGAGTTTTGGAGTTACAAGCGAAGACCGCAAAGTAAGATAAAATATTTTTTAAACAAATTATGTCACTCCCTATCAAGTTAACTGCGCTAGTAAAATCCTTCTCAAATTTGGTGTCATACTGAAAATTCTCTCATTTGGATCATAAAAAACCGCTAAACCATTATTAATTACGTTCTGATCCATTCTTTACGTTCTGGTCAATTCAACAATTGTTGCAGCCTCCTTAAAATTTAATTTCCTTCTTTTTTAAACAAATTTTCAAGTAGGTGTAATCTAAATAATTAGGCAAAAATGGAGAGAACATACAAGCATTGCATGTTCAATTTTCTTAAATTAAGAATCAAGTTTTTTTTTAATTTTTCTGTGCAAAAATATTTCCGTTTGTTAAAAATTTGAAAAGAATTTCAACATTTTACTTATAAACTGAAAAGGATGCATGGATAAGTGCTTTAAAGTTTTTAAATGAAATAAGAGACGATTTTTTAACTAACCGCAAACATTTTTAATCAACACGTGCAATTGATTTTCATAAATTAAATTTACGTAACTTCAAGAAAAAAGTACAACCCATTCATTCTATTGACGTATTGGTCTTTTTTTACAGTTTGCTACTAGAAACAAGCATGCTTATTTAGGAAATTTTCAAGCAAAACATCACATTTGAAATAACGCCATACGGATCATCAAATGGACTGCTTTTATGAATTTTGTTCTTTTTGAATTGAAGCTTGAATAATAAGTGAATCAAGAGATAAGTGAATATGCAACGATGTGAACATGCACATGTCTCGAAAGGCTAATACGGACAGATAAAAGTTATGCTCTCTTAGGATGGATGTCTTTTTCGCACTCGCTTTCCATCTTTCATCACATAACGCCACACTGTGATCCTCACACATCAACTCTCCCAGTAATCGGATGCCCCAAACAGCTCAATACAGTTTCCGATTACGAGGAAAGAATCAAATTTCGAGCAGTAGCCAATGGTACGAGCTTTCGTGCGTAGGAATCACACCACAGGGGGCATCCTTTCAGCAAAAAATAAGCACACACCATTCGTTTCCAGCCCATATCACTTGAGCGGTGCACTGAATTGAACCGATTCCGAACTGAAATGTGAATAAAATGTTGCTTGTAGAGAAAACATGTTAGCAATAGATCGTGCTCGTAAATTGAGTTACTGGAAAAGTTTTCCCACCCAAGTAAATTCAGCAGGCGTTTGGGCTCACTCTAGGCCAGAAAAGAAAAAGCCAACTCGTTTTTGAGAAAAGGCTTTATACATGCTGTTTTCTACGCTACGTGCACTGTACATCAGATTCATCGCTGGAAGCTTAGTCAGAAGAGAGAGTGGGTGTAAAATAAAACTAAAGAGTATCAAGAGCTACATGTATCGACGTCGAGGAACGGTAACCGAATCGTGCAAAACCGATAGGAGTCAATTTTCACACACCCAAAAAATGGCCTCCGAAAAACGGGCCACATCTCGTACTATAAGGCATGAACAGCACGAAGATGAATGAGACAAGCTGGTTGGAGAGCCGATTCATGCTGTGGCCGATTGATCCACCTCAAGTGGGCTTTCTAGTTTGATTACACCTGGCCTATTGCGAAAGGGTCAACAGCGATACAGGTGGTAAAGGAATGGACGCGAGAGTTTTTTTTTTATTTTCGCTCTCCATCACAGCGGGTACGCTCTTAGACCCAGCACAGCAGGCCTAGCCCGTGACCAAAATACAAAGCTGAGGGCCAGCTTTTACCCCTCCATTCACATCTTCGCACCGGCCGAACACATACTGCAAAGCGAGAAGTCCGTTTGCTTTCATCATCGGCATAAAGTGCTTCATTTTCATTCAATTCCGTCAGGGAAGCGGGAGGCAAACACTTTCGTCAAGCGTCATCATGATCGGTTTCCTGTTTCAACGCGCGATCAGCACCATAGCACCCCGTCACAGCCCATGATTGTCAACACACTGCCCAACAGTTTTGTCCCCCCCTTTGAAAAACATACGGTAAGAAAGCTTATTGCTGTTGCGCTTTTTCCTTTTTCTTTCCTTCGTCTTGCCGTTGGCAGGTAAAACGGTAATGGTTGGTGCGTGCTATTGAACGACCGAAATCATGATACGGGTTTGCAATTTTGTTTTATCCACTAAAACGGCAATTTGGTGTACGGGAGAAGGGACGAGACAGCAAGACGACGGAACGGAAAGTGGCCAAACGCTACACGAACGAACAACAGCGCACACGAATGACCAGGCGCCTCCATGCAGCTCCACACATGGAGGCGCCTGGTTGTGGTGGGCAACCTAAGAGCTGCAGCCGAAACGAGTGCGATGAATTTCAATGAATATTGCCACTCTTAACCCTTCGTACCACTTACTAGGAGCGTTTGCCGGCCTCTTCCGTGAGCTGTGATTATTGGCTGTATTCAATCGTTTTCTAGTTTCCCTGAAAGTCCTTTGCCCAACTGTTGGAGGCGACTTGCTTTTTGATGATTAATGCTCCACCTCAATTTACTTCTGTGTGAGCGAGTGTGTGTGTGCAAGTCTGAAGCGATGGTGCTAGACGTAACGAATTTAAACTCACTTGTTGCCAACGGATTTTACCTTCCCCCGCAGACCCTGTTCGGATTCGCTAGAAACGTAATTCTAATTTGATAAATTCTACGTGACTTTTTTCATTAAACTGCTACCGGTGCTCACCACTCTGCACCGGTACCGAGGCCGAAACTGAACGTAAAATAACGCAACTTTCCCTTCCCAACCACACCCAGCTACCGGATGCTGAGGTTTGCTTTTATCAGCTCTGCGCTTGCAAGGGGCGAGTAGAAGGAAAAATCGGAACTTACCGTTGGTTGCGGATCGGCATGCACGATACATTCAAGCTGTGCCTCGAATCCTTCGCCGGAATGGATCCACGACTTTTCCACACTGATGTCGGGCGGATCTGGAAAGGAAATACGCAATAGAGCACATTCACATGTGAGAAAGAGTTGGTCGAATGGGACAGGGAAATGAAAGAGGCAACAGCATTAAAATCAATCAATCAGTTTTCGCTACGCTTTCGGAGCGCTCGGCTTTTGGGTAAGCGTTTTAGTTACACAAGGCAAAGTAGCACAGCACAGCGCTAGATGAAATTGGTTGCCCAATAAAAATACTGATTTTAATCAAGTGCTTTTTTGGTGATGGAAGGAACGCGCACGGGGGCAACAAAAAAAAACAGAGCTAACAACAAACATATGGGAGGAAAACGGTTGGACGAAAAAGTAAGTTTTACCAATGAAAATCTCCCATCGATCGAAATTAAGCTCTCTTGATCGAAACACGCGTGATGTTTGTTGTGGAATGCATTGTGGTGAATAATCTTTTATTAAATGCATCATTATTCCGCGAACCTTTATCGTCAACGGTTTCCATTTAACTGCAGTGCAAATGTTGAATTGAACGAAAAGATTAATAAGGCTTACAGACGTATGATATGCCAGCGAAATAAAATAAAACAACCCCTGCCTCTTTGTGAAACGAACATACCACCAGTTTAAAAATGAACCTTGCGGTTACTGTGGTGGAAGTTCTGCTCTGCGCGAGAGGTCATCATAAAGGGGCACTAGAACCAAATCATTCGTCAGACGGGCGTATCAAATGACTGATGATTTAATATGTTCGTAACCGTTGGTGGTGTGTATGTGTGATAAAATCGATTTTATTTATACATATTTCGATTAAATCAACCAAACGTGGAGGTCATCGGTGTCGTTTCTGTACAGGCGGGAAAAATGAGAACAGTGGTGTGTGATGGAGGTGATGGTGGTAAACGGTACTGCACCAGATGGAATCCATGTTGACTGATTGTGAACAGTTAATATCGCGGGTTGAATAACATACGATACGCTGGTACCGGGCACGGTTGGCAATGTTATGCAAATTGGTTTGGTTATTTTGTTTTTATTTTTAATTTACCCTTCATTATAACGATTGTGGGATCGGGCTTCACATCAATCATGTGAAATTAACCTTTTCTGAAGAGCAGTGTTTTTTTATCGATTTGGGCTCTGTAGTGTTTTGAAAATTTTATTGTTATTTAAACGATTTCTGCCCTACAACTAGTCAGTAGTTTACATGCGTTGGCAGTTAGCGACCGTTTGTTAGGTAAGAAATCGAAGAGTTAGTAAGGATTGAGGCACTAAAGCGACGAGTTTATTTTATTCGATTGGCGAGAAATGAGATTAAATAAATGAAAAATACAATAACAAAATAAAACCTAATTGACAAACAGGTAAATACTACTATTATACATTGAAAACTCCGAAACCTGTCACCTCCTCAAAAAGGAAAGTTTTTCTAAGATGCATACTTTCGACAGTCCCTTCATTTTCCATATATTTCATGTCTCTCTAAGATGGAAATCCTCCCTAAGATGGAAGTCGCCCAGCTGCTTAAAAAATTTGCTCACAAATTTTCTCTAAGTTGGCATTGTTAATTTCGATATTTAGATAGATAGTTTAGATAGATTGATTGAAGGCTTGAGTTGACGTCAGCTCATTATTTGTTTACATTGAAACGTTCGCTCGATGTGCTGCTAGAATATTATCAAAGAAATAAATTTAACGAATTGTGGTTGAACATGAATAGAAAATGCAAATTTCGAACATTGTTTGAACGAATTCAACTACTCAAAGATAGTGAAAACGTAAAAATCACTGTGGAGCTTAGTCGATCACTTGCTGTCAAATTCTCCTAGTTGGAATTCTCCCTAAAAGACTTCACTATATGCGTTTCAAATTAACACATGTTTAATATCTTGGTTTACTTGTTACACTTTGTCATCGGTGAACCGAAAGTCAATTATGTCTTGCGCTGTCAGCCATACGATAAAGAGAAATTAATCAAAAACACATGTTTTGTGCTGTATTTAGCTTTGAAAAAAAAATCAGCAGTTACAACATTGGGGTCTATGATGACCTAAGTTAGAAAATCACAAAATTCTAGCCTGCTTCTGTCAAACATTCGAGCAGATGGAAGCAGTGAATGGAAAACAGGTACGGTGTCCCAGAAGAATTGGCAACCATAATTTCCATTGACAG
>KB672054.1:10881-39694 GCA_000349105.1 Anopheles epiroticus | reverse complement strand
AAGAAGAAGAAGAAGAAGTAACGGCCAGGCCGTATTGCTTAAGTAACATTCTTGTAATAGTTAAAATTAGTGTAACGATGACCCGGACCAAGCTCTTTTATTCCCGATCTTATTAATTTATAACAGAAAACAAACATTTTTACAGCTGTCGATATGTTTACTTTTTATTCTGAGATGATAAAAAATCACTCACTCTTGCCGGAATTTGCTAAAAGGTCCTTCCAAATTCCAAATTTCGTCCTTCCAAATTTCAAACCTTCCAAATTTGAGAGTTTTAGTTCAAAAAGTTTGATTATTTTCTTAAACCAAATCAAACCGTACGTTACAGTTCGCATTTTTATAACGTAAAAATATACTTTTACTTTAATGGTCTCACCACTTTTTGTTTTTTAAGGTGGTTTAAAACGTTAAAATTTAAAAGTCACACAGTAACGATAAATTTAAGCATTAAGTATTTGAAGTTTTTTAAACATTGATGAAGTACCTTTTAATATCGTAGAATATTATTAAATATGTGAAATAATTAAGTTGTTTTATTTTTTAGTTTACTGTAAATTGCTACGATAACAAATTTTTGTACCAATTCATTTTTTCAATCACTTCATCTACTAAAATAGAGTGTTCTTGTAGATCTGTTACGCACTGTGTCCATGTTGGTCGCCCAAACAGGAAGAGTTAATTCAAAATAATGTTATGTACAGCACAAGAATAATTTTTGAAAACTTTATCTACATTGTTAAATTATTGAAAATATGTAAGCCTTATTTTTCTCTGAATTCAACTACTGCAGTACAGTTAAACACTTCATCCAGCGTGGAAGCTACTGTTACCCTCACAGTCACCTTATTCAAAGCTAGTTCCATCCCAAATTTTCCGTCACAAGAAAATCTCATTACTTTAATGCACTCGGTAACATGGGATTCATTTAAATATTTTATCATTTCAAATCGTTCACAAGGACAACGGTTCCATCGGTTGCGATTAGAATTAAAAGTGAAAGTCAAACGCACTCCACTGCCGTTCCAGTTGTGGCAGAACCTGTAATAGTTGGAGTGCCGCTGGCCAATCGAACCGGGAGGTTCATTTATTTGAAATTGATATTTTATGTAGAGTGCTAGTGCCCGCCCAACCATTCCAACCTCTCCAACCGCTTTGCCGGTCTGGTAGCTTATAAAACATACATGTGAAACCTCATGCCGTGATATACCGCAGATACCGACCGGTTCGAGCTGCTGATAGCCCGGGCTACCTTACTGTGTGGCACACGATTTGGTGTGAATTAGCAACCAGAAAGGCAATAAATATTGCTTTGATTTAACGTGCACGTACGGATATTTATGGCCCTGCGGGGTCTCCGAGCTGCCTTTTCGGTGGAAACCGAAACGTTTGCTGCAGCCCATTGTGTTTGCTGTGCTGTGCGGCGCCGCATGCATGGACAGCATACCATCGGAAAGTGGTGTGGCGTTGGCGGGTCCACACCACCAATGTTGCACCGCACTTGCATTGTTTCTAATGCAAATGAATGCCACAGGCGATATTTATTATTTCGATACCCATACACCTTAGCTTCTTGTTGCGGCCGAGAACGACCACCATTTTCCTGCCGAAGTGTGCCTTCTTGTACGTTTCTTCCAGTTCGATTGCCTTCGAGCAGGGTCAGAGTTCACCGTAAGTGGTTTCTTGTGGCCATGTCCAGGATACGCAAAACGCAAAAGTGCGATGCAAACACGCGTGCCGTCGAGGAAACGGTACGACAGCCATCAACACCTTCTACCTCGGCTGCAGTTTGCCTGCGAGCTAACAAAAATTGCACCATGCAGGGCGGTAAGCTTGCACACCTTGGCGTTAGGGGTGGACCGTCAAGTGAAACACAATTTGCCTGCGGGTCTGTTGGCGATAGCGAGCTGAAATTCTTGACACTGGGGGGCTCCCACCGGTGTGGTCAGCTAGCGAAGGCAGTTCCGAAATGAATTTCATGTTTTTAACGCCTCACAATGAAGTGTTTGGCTCCGTCGTCTCTTTATGCACTATCCAGGTGGACAATTAAGGTAACCCGGCGGGAGATAAAGTTTCGCAACAGACGTTTATCGCTGCAGATACAAGGCAGTAGTGTCTGGGGGGAGTGTTTGGACTCATTTGTTGATAACTTGGGACATATTTCAGGCATGGAAAATATGTACACGTTTGGCTTGGTAGGTGACCCGAATGATTCATAGGTATGCTATTTTCGGAGTAAAAATATTTTTGAAATTATCGCACGCTCCAAATGTGCAATGGGGTATGATGTATACAAATGAAAGAAGCAAAATGAAAGAGCAACATGGTTGTCTTCATTGTTGTGCCGATCTTTTTAATGAGTACTTCACACAAATCGTGTACCTATGACTTAGGAAATAGAAACTATCAAGTATTGATAGAGAAAATGTTTGAATACGATTTCGTTTTCAAATAATCATTACATTTTAACGATGCTTTAAATTTGCTGAAATGTTTCATATTTTAAAATATCTTGTTTCATAATTACAATGTAGAAAGGAAAAAAAAATCTGATTCAAATCAAAATTGCTATTAAATAAAAATAGCTCAGCATCATTAAACTAGACATACCAAACATGTAATCAACAACATAGATAAAATAAAAATAAATACATTTAATTTTTACTTGGCAACACAAAGAATGTTGTTTAAATTATCGATAAATTTTGCACTCGTTCATCAAATATATCAAAAACAAAGAAACTTTTTTCTTTAATCTTTTGCACACACTCTTTACGCACTCTTTAAGTTAGTATTTTTATGTTTTATGAAAATTTTACTATCAAATAAGTACCAAACAGATATTTTACAACGTTATGAAACCTCTTTAAAGAATCAAAATTTCAGCTATGATGACTTTGAGGCTTTCAGTTTAAGAGTTCAATTTCGGAGGGAATTTAAGATTCTTTTTATGAAAAAAATCTTGTTCGCCTTTCAATGAATATTCTCATAAATAGCGCAAATGATACCAAGATACACCAAATATCATTGATGTTGTAATTTTTTTAAACTTTTTGATGCTTTGAGATTTTGAGTATGTCGTAAAATCTATCCTACTAACTAATTATTCCATAACATTGTCTACATATTACGGCACATGTTTGTTCTAAAATTTTGTTCATTATTTCATCTGCAACACCTTTGACTTGCCCAAAATCTACGTTATATTCCTTAATGATGGGTCAAAACTTGACTTGTATGGGTGCACACCCAGTCACAGAAAGAGCCAAAGCACATTAGTGCTCTGGTTAGACCTTGAGCCTGCTGGGTTGTTGTGCCACCGAATAAACGCCACGGCCATGCCGTGTTGTTTCCATCAATAAATCTTTACATAAGATAAGTTTATTACTCTAGCATCAAGCAATTCATAAAATTGAAAAATTCTTACTGTATTTGGATACTATAAATGAAAATGGACATATTTTCAAGTTTTAATCCATCCACCCTGTTTAGTTGAGATCGTCTATTTCCATATAATTCAACACATACTTAAATTCGAGTCTCCTTACTTGTAGGATGACAGGCAGAGTCAAATATGAATCAATCCAAAAATCCTCTTTTATGTATTGAGTTTCAATTTGAGTATGTTTGAGATGTTTCAATATTTATCTATTGTTAATCATAAATAATTAACTAACACTGCTTAAAAAATCCAAAGATAAAACTCAGGCAGTAGTTTTGAAGAAAATCCATTAAATTCGTGGTTTCTCCCCGTGGTTTTCTTCTTAATTTGTTTATCTCGACCACAACCTATACTTAGGCTCATAATGGAATTCAATAAACCAATAAAATAATATGATCTTGAAATGAAATATCCTTTCACTGTGTTTAAGACCTCGTAGTAGTAGAAATCTCACCTTTTTTGGCTGTTTACACTTGTTATCACCGAGTAATTCTTCAGTATGAGAGAACTCAAGGGATGAGATTTGATTCCCAGTTCTTGCTTGTGAACATATTGAATATCCTGTATTTAATGAAATATTTTTAATTAAATACAATGTGTACGTCAAATACAAGTACATGTTTTTATCTCTACACATCAAAGTTTTTCATACCAAGCCTGAGACCTTCTTCTTAATATAGTTCTAAATGGCGCCAGTCGGCTTGCATACAGCCTCACGCTCCACCCCTAGTAGAACGGTCCAGTGCTCCATGTTATCCGGTATGTGGCACGAATGTGATCCCCTCATAGCCACCTTCCTTCCAGCAGATCTTCAACCTCACGTCGCTTAATGGTGGCTACTGTTTCGCGTGGCATCGAGTAAGAAGTCGTCCGGCACCTTCCCAACCTTCCATGCACACCTCTCCCATTCTGCGAATATTATTTATTACCCTGCCCTTGTGATAATGATGCCGGTGAAGGGTAAGAGTCCGCGAGGAGCGCCGAGCGGATAATTTGCTGAAATAACACCGACCGAGGTGCTGAAGCCGCTTGTTCCGAGCTAAACGATTATCGGGCTTAATCTTGCTGCACCATTGCACACGGGCGAGTGCAGCCCTCCGTGCAGTATACCATGCAGACTTGTTTAAGTATACCGACACCTGCACCACAATATTTTGGAGGACATTCGTACAAACACTGGTGGATGCAAATTAGCTTCAGCGGTGCATGATTTCGGTGCAATAAAAATGATTGTACGGTGCGCCGCAGAAACTATCAGTGGCTCGGTGCAGGCAAACCATTAGAGCCCGAGGGCTCAATCGTCCGTGACACATGGAATGCTGCCAATAATTACTACGTGCCCGGGCGGGCGGGAACTAAGCACCCAAATCGCTACTAAAAACTACAATACCACCAGTGCACAGCAAATAGCAGAAAGCTCAATCGAAGCATACGGAAAGCGGTCGGTCTGTTTGCGTGGACGAGTTGCTTTAGTCCGTCTTCCATGTATTTAATTTGCACTGATCACACTCCATCGGTTTCGAGACACGCAAAAGTAAATGGGACCAGCATTTGCATACGGAGGAAACATCCCAGAGGCGAGCAGGGAGAGTCACCGGAAGACATCGTCGTCGTCGTCCAGGGATTGCGTGCCGGGAGCGTTCGGTGATCGCATTGCAAATCGCCCTTCCATCCATCCCGATCGCACCGAAAGCTTCCCGCAAATGGTCTAATTAAAGATTGTTTGTCCGAAAGAGCGGGATTGTGGACCGGTTTTCCTGTTGCAGTGCAACAAATCCACCATCAAGTATCTGGAAGTACCTACAACGTACCATTCCCCTTGCTAACCCTCCTTTACGTGTGATGCTTCAGTGTTTTGTGCTTCTCTTTTTATTGGAAAATAATTGTTGATTGCTGCTTTGCTGGTAGACGGTACTTCCTCTTTCCAACGAGCAGCTCCGCTAATGGACTTGCGGCACCATTCTGGTACACCGGGAGTGCAGTCAGCGTGTAGCCGGTCCAATGTGCCTCTTACAAGACAAGCAAATCTCACAAAAGGGAATTGAAACATGCGAACATGGTCTGGGTTTTTCGGCCGTTCGGCCAGCCGGTCGGCGTCGGAAGGGGTAGCTGATAACAAATTGCACGCAATATTTTTAAGCCCCATTTTTCCTACCCCCGCTTCCCTTTTCTCCACATTCCTATACGATTGCATTTGCTCCTCTCTTTGCACCTTCGGTTCGCACTTTAACGTTTTGCACATTTTGAGCCAGAAATATGTGGTGCAGGAAATTAGTACGAAAACCTTTTGCTCTCGAGTCCGAACGTGAAAAACAGGACGGAAGATTTATGGTCGAAACGGTTTCATCACCCCGCACCAAGCGGCGCGCAACATTTATCATTCGATTAGAGATAAATTTAACGATCGTACATTTGTAAGAAATAATTTTGGGGCGGGAGGAAACAAGCTCCAAATCGATCACTCGGTGGCGGACCATCTTCATTAACGTTCTCGAGCAGCGTTATTATCTGACTGCGCTGTCATTTCGCTATCTCGTTAGAAGGTGTTACGTTATGGCGGGGAACTGTGGTCCAGTCCAGTGCAGTTGGTGGACATTGCTATTCTTCAGCAAATGAGTTGTAGACAGTCTAGGCAGTATTACAAAACTGTTATAGATCCGGGTTTTTTACAAAATCTACCCTTCATGCTTAAAAGTACAAAACTTTGATGTTTCTAATAAAAAAATAAATAGAAAGTGTCCAAAGATATGTTTTTTACATCGTCTCCAAAGTTCACAGATAATTTTCAGAAGTGACGGCTAGGTCGTACTGCTATATAAATATTTATCAATGTATGACTTTTATTTAAAAACTAATTTTGATTAGTGGGTTTTTTAAAACCACTGTAACACATTTTCGAGTTCACTTTTAACGTAAACAATAATAGCTCTAAGTAATGATTAACATGGAGTAAAAATATGTTTATCAAGTTTTCTATCCCTTCACTAATAATATAAAACCTTCCATCTTCAAATTAGAAGTTTGTAAACTATTCGCTATTTTTCATATCAGTTTAAGAAGTTTGTAGACTTGTTTTTTTTAAGTCTACCAACACCGAAGAATTTGAAAAAAAGCGAGATCTTATTCTTTTTCAGCAAATTTTAAAAATTGCGCAGCACTTTAGGCTTTTATGAAACTTAAAACAGCCAACAATAAAATAAAATGGCCTGTTTAAACTTGCCATTGAAATCAACAAAGTCTTATACAAAGAGCATTGTGATACTTTCGTGTTTAAAAAATCGAATAGGAATATGGAAGAGTTCCTTTATGTTTTTTAAATAACCAAGAATTAAATCTCATTTTCGATAGTTTTCAAGTGCTCCAAAAATTTTAATAAAATATTTCCCTTCCAAAAGTCCCCCATTGAACCATGGTGCGTGATTAGCAGCAAAGAACAAAATGCAAGTTAGCGATAGCATTTGCCGCTGCAAAGTGTCGTAACTACAGAAGTCAAAACGACCTGATAATGATTGTTATTAACTGTAACCAAAAAACATAGCCATTAGCACGTATCGTTTTTAACCACCTGACACGACCGGCTGGAATATACACCCAAGAATCAAAAAGCAAAGCCTCACAGCTGTTGACCTTCGCTTAACTCTTTGCCCCGTTTTGAAGGAATTCTGTTATGACAGACGTGTCAGATGGCGTTTGCCGCAGGATACTAAAGCTTCACGTAATTGGGCACAATTCTTGTTTTGCCTTTTGCTCCAAAAACCAGCGTCTCTGGGTTGGATTTACCACGCAACAGATGGGTAACAAGGCAGCCAGCAAAACGCAACGCGAAACGTAACAAACTATCGACAGTGGCAATTCGTAATTCAACCTGTCAGGAATTGGCGATCGGTGACTTAAATTGTCGTGCAATAAAACTGACATCATCAACTCGGCGTACCTGGGCCGTAAATCTTTCGCAAGGGGTTCCCTCTGTTGGGTTGCGATGCGCTCGTGTGTCTTTCTGCTCATTTCCGGCAGTCGTTAATTAGCTACTTCTTTCACCCCGAAAAAAGAACGCTCCGCCAAAACATTGGTTCCCTTTTTCTCGTAAGCTCTTAAGCTCGCGTCCGCATCTTGTCACTTTGCGTTCTAAGAACACGACAGGGCAAGCCGGTATCGATCTTTATCGAATGTACGCGACACTGGCACGGAAGCGATCACTATCCCAAAGGTAAAACCTCTAGCACCAGAGCGACATTGGACATTTGTCGAATCGTCAGCCCACGGCCAGGGATGTGCAGGTGAATGTCACGATTAGTGCCCTGCCCTGCGATACGCCCGGTGGTAGGTTGGCATGCAGATTCGCTGCCGGTGTTCGATTCCTTCGGGCTTGTCGATTTTTCGTCGAACAAGAATATCTTACCCAGCCACGCGATGATATCTTGACACACGAATCAGCTTCTGTCAAGCGTTTGGGGGCCTCCATTCTATCGAGATTTGTTGTCACATTTGGCCCTGCTGGAGATCGGATTGTCAGGGCCACCATCGTCATCATCATCTTCTCGATCGTCCGCAGAAGACGGAATCGATTGCAGCACGCAGATTAGAGGCGCCCTTGTGCCCGTATAGCCGGATACGAAACGGAACCTTTGCTGGATTTGCTTCTTACTTTTGCACTCTTCCAGTGTCTCTTCCCGCCTCCCTGCAGCACCGAGTGGTAAGTGTATCGGGTAAAATTAATCTTACCCGACCTGTACTAAACGGTTATTTATTAAGCCCGGTTCTTTGCTTTTCTTTTTCTTTGCGTTCCAAAGCTTTCGTTCCAGGGGTGACTCGCTTAATGTCCGCACATTAAGCTACCGGGTACTGGGTGGCGACTGGAAGAGTTTCTGAACGCGATTCCGATCGGTAAACGACGGGTTTTTGAAAAAGTAAGAAGTGTCAAGGTTTCTCTCTGCCCTCAGCAACCCCTTTTCGTTTTTTGCACCCTCTCAAGGGAAGCGGGAGCTTTTAAACGGTAAAGAGTTCGGAATGGAGAAGCTCGATTCCGGATCTTGCTGCTGCTTGCCACCTGCAAAGAAAAATGATGATTTTATCAGACTGGAAATATCATTACTTGCCTTTACCTTCTCGGGTAAAAACAAGAAAGCAGAAGCAATCAATGCCAGTA
Source organism: Anopheles epiroticus (assembly GCA_000349105.1). Taxonomy (NCBI): domain Eukaryota; kingdom Metazoa; phylum Arthropoda; class Insecta; order Diptera; family Culicidae; genus Anopheles; species Anopheles epiroticus. The sequence continues at coordinate 31,109 of KB672054.1, read as the reverse complement.
GGATGAAGAAGTAAATTTTACTGAGAAAGAAATCGTTTTCTTCATTTGCGCATCCGTCGTGTAATATTCTCATTTCGCGTTACGCCTTATCAGGGGCGACTTATCGCACTGGTGGGAAGGAAAGCAAGAAATAGGTAAGAAGTTGAACCACCGGCATATGACACATTTATCTGATGTCGCAAACTGCAGCTCCAAGAAAAGTGCATACATAATTTTTCACTCCTCCCGCCCGTACGCACAGCGCGAGGTGCAATTATTGCAGCGCAGCTCGAATAGATAATGGTGGGACGACACTACCACTGAGTGTCATATTAAAGGGATGAGGGATTCTCCCTATCCATTACGGTGCCAATTACGCGCGGGAATTATTATTGAGCATGTCTCGTGTCACTGGTGTAAAGGTGGCTTCTTATCTTAAGCATTGAAGCACGCAATTCTATCATTTGGCTTTTGCTGTACACGATTCTTCACAGAGTACTAGGAGTTGGATATGATTTAAATCTTTATTGATTATGATTCGATGCATGAGTGATGCATCAAATGCATAGATTGATTATCATGTAAGAATAGCTTTTGTCCATATTAAAAACCTCTCATTCTTAAACCTAAATCCTTTCATTCTTTTAAGTACTTACCTCAAAAGAGACGTGTGAATGTGAACTCTTATATGATAAATTCATTATATAAAGTAATTTATAGGGTACTTTTAACGTAAAGAAGTTCTTGAAACACATATTTTTTCGTCTTAAAATTAATTTGAGTAAATGCTTCATTAAAAAAGATACACAAAATCCCGAATCAATTTCTTTTAAATCTTACTTTTAATTTGATCGTTGTTTTTTATTTCAGTGTTTTACCTCATCAATGTTATATTTGAAACGTTATGAAGAATTTTGACTAAATGAGGGTAACGAAACACAATATATGGAGCAATATAAAAGCATTCTTGTTGAAACAACAAAGATTATTTTGATTTTATTATTTTAATCAAATCGTTAGCTTGTTGTAAACATTAACATGTTGTTTAAAGGACTTTTAAAGTTGGCTCTTTGCACAAAAAAAAAACATTAAAAGGCATACGAGTTGGCATCAACCGTAGTATCACCACCGCTACCTACTACCACTGCCACTACGGAATGAAATAATATGATTCGAAGTAAAATTAAAGAACAACAAGTCAACCACTCAATTTTATCTTTAAATTATTTATTAAGATAATAAAATTAAATGCTTATTGTAAATAGAAAATCGAATCGAATGAGGTGCAATTTCCTTTAGAGATTTTTGATTGATTTTAATTTTAAATTAAGTGAAAAATGGTACATAAGTATTATTAATTTTCAAATCGAAATAATAAATATGAATTATAGCACCGAAATTTTAAAACGAAATCAGAGCTTACTATAATGTTTTAATTTCCTCAAAGGAAAAGTTTCAACAACTAAAGGAAGTATTTATCATCCAGAAGAAGAAAAAACGGAAACATTGAGTTGATTGAAACATTCGCCAGAATTGTTCTCTGCCACTTTTCCACTCATTATCACTCCGTTTTCTGAACGACGAACGGGTCGTTTCCCACGCGCGCGCAACGATAAGGCTGGGAACGGTCGAACCGAACCGTTCCCGACCAACTAGCGCGACAACTGGTCGGCCCTATTAGCAGCGGTAATTAACTCCAGCAGCTCCAAACGGCAACCTAGCTAAACACCGCGCTGCCCAAAGTCAAGGTGCATATCATCGATCGAACTACGCCAGGGCTAGGATTTGCGTTTTTCCACCCCGTCCGGATGGCGTGCAACTACAATCAAGCAAAGGCCAGTGCAAAAAAAAAGGTGCCAATAGGGCCCGTGAATACCGATCGGCTGCAGGTTGCGTGTTGTGCAATCGAGAGTCCTGACATTCAAATGAGCAACCCGGCTTTGACAAATGCGGTACATCATTAATAAGTTCGCCCTGCGTAAGGGAGGGTGGTGCACGATAGCATAAATTATGTTTTAATATGTCCTCGAGCGACTTGGTACGGGTTTTCGGGATGCGATCGTTTATCTGCGGCCGAAGGGGCAGCAGCTTCACGCTACACAAAAAAGAAAACCGGGACGATCGCTTGACTCCCTCGAGCAGTGGTCTGGGGAACCGATTTTATCTTCATCAATTTTTCTTGCAGATCGGTGCTGCTGTTTTGTTTTGTTTTTTTTTTTTGTTTCCCCCTTTTGCCCGGTGCTGGCAAATGTGTTCTACGAGATGTGAGCGTCGAGATATTTTTGTGTTGAGTTGATTTCTTTTCTTGTTTCCGAAAGCCGAGAGCGTTTGGTGAAGGAAAGGGGTGCAAAAATACGACACAAGATTAGCAAGCAGAACAAGACAAGGACAAGGAGGGCTCGAAAAAAACACACACACACACAAAAAATAAGCTCCGTTGAAAACGGTGGAATCAAACCGCACAAAGGCGAACGCGACAGGGACGTTTCGGCAAGAATGATTTGAAAATGGTGAAACGAACCAAAAACATTAATACTAAAGTCGTCGAACGAATGAGAATTCAAGCACCGGGGGAAAAAAAGCTCCGAAGGCGACATACGGAACGGCATTCAGCATTCGCGTTTGAAGTCCAGTGTTTGGCAATTGGATGACAAGCGAGGAACAAGCCTTAACGGACACAAAACAGGCGACTTGCTTCCCTTCTGCAGTGCCCCTAGGAACTTCACTCATTTAATCCGAGTCCCACCTTTTTAAGGTTGCGCAAAGTGGGTGTTACATTCGTGCAGGCTGATTAGCGGTAGCGATATAAAACGATTCAATAAATTAAGCCCTCCTCCGCGCAGCCCCGACCAGAGCCGGTCCGAAGGATAAGTCAATCGCGGATTGGCTGGGAGCTTATTGCAGGATTTAACCGGTGCGTTAATTACGAGTCTGGCCGGGCGTTTCGTGAGTAAAAAATATCGATTTATGAATCGAACCTTCGCCCAACGGAACAGACCGTTGCAAAGCTTGTCGTCTCGGTGCAACTGTGCGAAGAAACTATTTTTTTCAAAATCAAGTTCTGTGCTTGCTTTTGCTAAACGACCTCTCGAGCTACCTTGGTAGCTTGAGCGGTCTTGATAGGCCTTCCTGTTACAGCGTACCCATGCAAACAAAACTTCTTCAATCGTGCATAAATTAAAAGATTAACGGTAAGGCACACTGTTGCCCGGGTGGAAGTTTCATCCCCGTTTAAGAAGGCCATTCGATACAAAGTGCCAGACCGGTAACCGATTTGTTCGACCGATGAACCACGACGAACCACTCGCTCTCGGTGTCTGTCGATCAAACTGTTTGCTCGATTTGCATTCCACTGTGGTCCACCGCGTGGTACGTGGGCGCAGTTGCACATACTGCCAACTCGAAAGCGCAAGAAATTAAGATGTGTGAGACCACACCTTGAACCAGCGAATAAAGCTAAAAATAAAAAAGGAAGGCGTGAATACGTCCAAAATTATTATGTTAATAGGTGTGACGGGTTTTTTTTTCTGCTTCTACCAGCTGCTCGTTAATTGTCCTCTAGGGCCACTAGAGGTGTTCCACCCCTCGCCCGTTTCGGGAGTGAGATCATCGAACGCGAATGGTGGGCGTACGCGGCACAACCGAGAGAGGGTGAAGGTCGCACACGGCTCGATCAGTCTCGGCATCGGGATTGAAATCGATATCGGCACGAGACAGAAAATGGTAATTTACAGTGTCGGTTTTGCTGGTAGGATGCAAAATTAGTGCTGCCGGTAAGGGGTGATTTGTTTTTTTTCGCCTTGTTTTTCGCTTTGACTGCCTCTCCCCAACGGGTCAGATTGTTGGCGGTGTTGCGTGATGTTACGCGAAAGGTTACGGAGTTCATTTGTGCGCAAAGACAATTTGCGAAAGCGGCTGAGTGCGCTCGCTAGGTGTAGAAGTGATGATGGTGATTGCGAAAACTGTAGTGCGGATTGATCGATTTTAATGGAGTTGCTTTATGGAATGGAAAGGGATGTATTAGTATGAGTAGGATCATAAAAAAATAAATCAGGCGAAGCGTAAGGAACAAACAACGATATCAATACAGAAATAACATTAATCGATAATAATGTTTAGATTAAACAACATTATCATGTGATAAAAATTTAATCAATAGCTGTATAGTTGAGGAAATTGTGAAACCAGAATTGACTCCTTTACCGCATCATATTGACTTTTCAATTCTTTTTTAATATCAGCAAACATTGTTATCACGATTATTATTGTGCTGAAGTACAAATTACAGCTTTGCTATGTATATGTGCATAACACGTATGAAAGACAACACAAAATCGTCTGGCGAATCAAACATATTTTTTCTCGTAAATTTCATTAATTTTCTATGCCATTAAACTTTATTCTTCGATTGAACTAATAACAGTTTAACTCCAAGTTTGCTGCAAAAATTTTGAACCTAGAATATGTAATCGTTAATGGTCTGTGCATAACACCATTTTAAAAATTAAACAAATAAAATAATTTTAAAACATTGATTTAAATTTAATGCAAATAATATTGAATGAAATAAATATGTCTTCTGCATTGCTATACTTCAACTCGCTCATGTCAAGAAATATCTGATTTTGATAAGAGACAATCCATTATGAAAATGGGGAAAATGCATAATAGAGAAAAAATATTTGAGAATTTGTAATTCAATTTGACTTCAAGGGCTCAATAACAACAATTTATCATTATAGGTGGTAGAAACGGAAAAGTTCGCTAATTTATACCAGAACGCTGTGCTCTTCTTTTTCTATTAGTAAATTTCTTTCGTGTTTGATGTGCCAATAATATTTTGAAAATGCCAAAGCATTAAATTTTTCAAAGTTTTTCTCATCTTCTAAACATATTTGTGCTTTCCATAAATTAATATTTATTCGGGTAATTTAAAAAATTCGTAATGTGATATAATTTTAAAAATCCATTGTCTTTTCTTTAATGCATGTTTAACGTCACGACCAGGTCTTCGTCATGCAATTTATTTATTAATCATACACTTTATTTATAAATTTTTTTCCATTTTCTATTGTTTTGATAAACGGAGAACGTTTCAACAAATCTTTAATCCAGGATCATAAAGTAGAAGCTTATAAATATTAGAAAATTAAATGATTCTTATTTATTAATTAATAAATTAATGAAGCTAGAGGAACGTTAAATATCATTGAATAAAAAATATCTTTTGTTTACTCAGTTTGGAAACATAAATACAAAAGCTTATAACTTTGCAAAATCGTACAAGCATTATACTCAAAATTGCAATTAAGCATGATGAGGCATGAATTTTGTGTTTAAAATTTTCCCATGGCGTAAGCTGAAAATATCACACGCTTTACCGAAATTGAAACTAAAAACCAAACCCACAAGCAACTCTTCCGCAAATTCGCTCACCAGCAGCATTTCGCTAATGCCGGAAATTATTAGCGCAGTTGCACAAAATGCACCGACTGTAATGAATGTGGCAAAATCAATACAACCTCCGTTAATGAGATTGTGGTTGGCCACATTCACTTACTTCCCGCGCCAGCCATTTTCCATTCCGTCCCACCCGCAAACCGACCTCCGTAGAGAGCGGTGGCATGAGAAACACAATTGTCGGTGGTCGGTAGTCACCAGTGGTGGAGGGTAAAACTTTGCAATTCACCTGACGGGCGGGTGGTTACAGCTGGGTGGCCGTAACTTCTAGAGCTGCATTCTCGGCGAGCGAGTGTATGTACAGCTCCGGACCAGTGCGTTGTGTCCAATCTGCCAAGAACGAACGCCGGTACGCTGTGGAATGGAGTAAACTTTGCCGGTTCTGGTGGTTTTGCGTGTTTGCTGTCGAAACGAAACCCGAAACAACTGAACCGAACTCCCCCTGCGCCCAGCGAAACCGGCATCACCCACCGGGAAAGTTCTCGGACCGCGTGAAGTAATTTCTTGATTGCGGTTAAATAAATTAGCAAATAAGTTAAACTTTCCCAGTTTCTGCTGTTCGCATCGCAAATCGGTGGGTGCTGGTTGGAAATTGGCTTTTCCCGTCGTTCCCTGCGGCGACAGCTTTTCCTACCCACGCTACCCTTGGCGGACGGGAATGGCACCTTCCTACACGATACAAAGGTGGTCTTTCTAGTGCGCCATCAGCTCGGTCTAATCGAAGATGACAAACTGTAGTAGCACAGGTCCACCATCGTCTGCCTGCTGGCTATTTGTCTACTTGGTGGCTTGCTGGGCCAGTTGTACGACTGCCAGCAGCGATTGTCGGGATTTCTCCCGGTGGATGCGGTTCCTCCGATGATGGAAAAGAAGTAGCGCACTAACGCACTGGCATACAATTCTCACCCGTCGATAAGCTGCTGCTGTAATTTCTTAATCATCGGCAAAAGGGTATATCAAACTGCGTCGAAAAAGAGTGACCGAAGGGAAAGATTGAATGTTGTTTTTTTCTCTTGCTTCACTCTGAGCAGCTCTACTGTGGATGGTGTGGATAATTGTTTTCTCAAACGAGACTCTCGCGCAACCGCTACGACAGTAATTATTGGCTCCAATCTGCGGCAGGATGACTGGAGGTTGTTTGGAGAAACAATTGTGTGATCCCTTGGGGGATGTTGTGGTTGTAGAAGGATTACGTGAATTAAAGTTGGCAATGCTTTCAATGTTGAATAAATGGAGACTTTTTATTTACACACAGTATGTAAAGAGTATCTTCACAAAAACTGTTTAGGATATGTAGAAACTTTTAGGAACATAGAATGTTTATATATTTTCCGCTCTAATGTCGTTTTAACAAATTACTTTGATAATAAGCTGTGATTTAAAACACTGACAATTTAATCTGAAATGTTATTTCTCTCACACTACTTTTTCAACTTTATCAGTTTTGCAAATTATGACTTCATAAGGACAACATGCTAAACCAAAGCTGAATGTTAAACACCCTTCATTGACAGAAGACTTTTTGGAGATACATTGAAATGCGGATAGTTTCTAAAACAAATCAACAAACGAAAAAAATAAAATAAACTTAAAACAATAATTGAAACATGGTTTGAGCGTTACTTTAGTGCTATTTTGGTAAAGCTTCTGTTAGGAATAACAAATCACATAGAGTTGATGTTTTACTCTTTGTTTGAACTAACACCATGTAAGAGCAAATATTTGTTTTCTGATTTGATTAAGGTACGATCGGTCCTGGAATCATAAGAGGCATACTTAGAGCAAGCGAAATTTTAATCCCAAGGAAGAAATAAAATAATAGACGCGTTAATTATTCTGCAAGTATTTTATTAATCATAGCTTTCCTTTTCCATAACTTTAAAATCGAAGCAGAGCTGAAAGGTATTAAACTTTTATTGTGAGATTGTCTAATGTGTGAAATTAATGTTTTTTATTCTTTTTAATAGCCCCAGTCTATGAATTCAACACATGAACTAAGGTGATACTAAAAAAAGAAATTTTGTTAAAGTTGTTTAAAAATTTCCAGAAGCTAAAAATTTTGATTGAAAAGCTCGTTTCTTGAATAAAAATATAATTCTTTATTTTATTGATTTTATTTTCTTGATTAATAATAAATACTTTACCAGTAAAATATATATTTAAAAAAGTAGGATGATATGTATATTTTTCGTATTTCGTATCGTATTTCGACAATGTGGCGAACAAAACGCCCGGCTGCTAATCCTGCTCCATGCGCCATCCACAGCCACATCCACCACTTTTCTAATGACCTCCGATGCGTGCAGACACAAAAATTCAGTAATCCGATTCAAACAACGTCTGCAGTTCCCGGGGCCGGCCTTGTTAGCTCGGGCCCAAAAGTTTGCAGAATAAAAGTCAAACCCGAGCGAGCGGGCCTAAAGTGCCCTCTAATAGAGAAAGCGCTCGATCCGTTGAATCCGAAATTTGAGGTTTTGCACTTTCTGTGAAGCACTTTGGTGCGCCAGTGCAGAGCGTTCCTTGAGCCAACAACTTTACGCTAGCCCTAAGAGCGACAAAAACCTCCCACAAAACTGCGCCTACAGTGGAGATGATTGATAAAGTTTTAATTGAGAATTTAAATTGGGTCTCTTTTGCGGACGATGACTCACAGGAAGGAAGCATGCCTGCAAAGGATGAAAAGAAACGAAGCGTATAAAATCATCCATCACTTTTCGTAGCAATGCTCGATAGTTTGGTTAAGTACTTTTTATTGAAGCCAAACAGTCGCTAAAAGTGAGCGTCTATCAAAGTTCCGATGCAAGCAGCTAGCGTTTATTTAGATAGCAAGTAAAGTGTTTCTGGAAAACAACGCTGCTGCTGCAATGTGCAGTGAAATCAACCATGCAGTTTGCACTTACATTCCCGGCAAGACAACTGGGTGGAATCATGCAAGAAGCTTGAATGAAAATTCCATTAACATGTGTTTACATACATTCTACTTTCCGCAACGCTTCCAAAACGAGCCTTCGGTTGAGTGACAATGTTCGATTTTTCTGTTGAGATATTTCACGGTTCAATTGCTACCACCAGCTGACACCGACATCATAATCAATTTACATTTTATTGCCAGGTTTCGCGGCGCACTCGGGCACAGCCAAATGCACAGGTACAGGAAGCAAAAGCAAATCTTCCTTTCAAACAGAACGTTTGACAGTGACATCGAAGGTGAATGCAGCATGCACTTGCTGCAGCACCCTCCACATTGCCCAAATATTGTCGAAACCGAGAAAGAACGCGATACTGGCACCATCCGTACGGTCGCATTTTCTCTCTCTCTCTTGTTCACTCGTGTCACACACCCTGACAGTGGCAGTGCAAAAGGATCCGGTTTTTATTTTGGCACTGCCAAAAAGAATTTTCTTTCAATGTCTTTCCGCTTTCAGCTCGTTGCTCGGCCGCGGGTTTTGAGGTTCTGAGGCGATTGGCGGGTGTGGTTGGATGGTAATGGAGACGCCCTCGCGGCCACCACTCCGTATGTGTGACAACAGAATTTGTACGAAGGATTTATGTGTCACAGCCATTTGCTGATAGAAAGGTTGGGGGGGGAGAGGGCTGTTAGAGGGGTGCGAGAGAGATGCATGCTAGAGAGCTTCACGAAAAATGAAGGGTTACTCAGGATTGCTTATTCCGTGGTGGTAGCGAAACTGTGATACCTCATTATTTTTTTAACAATATTACCAAAAAAAGCACTTTGTATTCTACGGAAAAATTGAAGAAACTAATTTTTGGTTTTGGAAAATTTTTTAAACGGGTAATGGCCCCTTTTATGTTTTTAGCCGGAAGCTGAAATTTTCAGCCTGTCAGTTGTTGATTTGTGTATCAGATTTCGAGCATTTATCGACCTGTATTGCAAATGAAAACATTGCCTGGTAGCGTCAAACAACGCGTTAGTTTATTTAAGTTATTGAAGCCACTTATTGACTGTGGGTGTAACATGTACTGCTAATTTATCCATTGAAAATAATTGTACAACGACCTCACCGTTGTGCTGTGGAATAAGCTTGCGCGGCTTCGGTGAGCAGACCATGTTTAAAGCCTGGTATGGAACAACCTAGCCTGCAAAGTCCTCTTAGGACTTACTGCTGAGCTGAGATGGGTGGACGACGGCGTCTACCATCAAGGCTGAGATAATGCATTGAGGCAAGACCGTTAGAGGTTTTGGAGTTCGTGGTAGTAGACGAAAGCCACCAGGTAGTTGAAGCAACGGATAGGTGAAGTAGTTGTTGCTTGGCGTTCATCAACAGCGCTGTATAGCACTTGAAAGTGTGTTTTTATGAACAGAAATTATTCTTTAAAAAATAATTATAAATACCTCGATCAATAACCTATTCTTTTGGAAGTAAATAAATCATAAAACATCAAAAATAACATAAGTAAAAAGAATTTCTATAAAAAAAACAAGAAAGACAACCAGAAAAACAATTATTTGTTGAATTAATGTTATCGAATTTCATGAGGAAGTGTATGACCAACTTGACTAACGGTCAGTTTAAAACAACAAGTCAGAAAGAGATTGACTGCTGATCCTTAGATTTGGCATCTTCTCGAGCAGGTACTCGAAACTAATTTTAGCTTTCAGACTGAAAAAAACCCCAGGCTGAAAATCTGAAGCTAGTTTTGTGTGTGATTTTGTATTGAGTGTTTACATGATTTCAGACGCCAAATGTCAAGCTCCATATAAAATATAGTTTCCTATATATTCATCTATAAAAAATGAGTACCCATTTACTAAAAGTATAGTCGAATTTATAATCAAATACGCAAACCATGCGTGTGCTATATTTGCTTCTTTCATTAACGTTTTCTTTTAAGAAAATGCTAGTTTGTAAATAAATTTCGTTTGATTAACTTATCATTTACGCATATATAGTAAATAAATTTCCTTATTACTGTTAGAAATAAAATTAAAATTATTTTAAAAAAAATAAAATAAAATAAAATAAACATTATTTTAATTCATCTTATTGCTCAAAATTTGAATAAAAATATGCAAATATTAGTTATACCTATCGCAGCTCATACAGTTTTTTTATTCAGGTGAAAGCCAGCCGTATTGCTCTGCTTATGTTTTTGATAAACCTTATAACTTTATGCTCATGTTTGTTCAAATGGTAAATCTGAACTGAGACTATCAAAGACTCTTAGGAAAAATATGCTATCAATTTGACATCCTGGAACAATGGAATCTTTTTGTCATTTACATCCGACGAATATTTTCCAAACAATGATGTGTTGTATGGAAGGTACAACCGAGCAACCCTGCAAACGCTTATACTTAGCATTTGAAGATGGCAGCAGTGATCTCTCACTGCACTTTGTGGGAGGGATGGCGCCCGGGCTCCAAAAATGCAAGATTATGAAACAAGTGCACTATTTCCGCTTGCGTCTGAAACTGAGTGAGTTTAACCGTTTTGCTGCTTTGCTTTACCGAATGCAACCGAGCGACTCCTCCACAATGTGTGGCACAGGCAGGCCACATACTACGCTGCGCCCCTTTGAAGTAGGGCTGCCCTTTCGGGACCGTGTCCGCTCTCCTCCGCATTCAAGGCATTTTTGTACTTATTCTGCCAGATATCCTCTGGCAGGAAGAAAAACAAAAGCAAATGGAAGTGACGTGAGCTTACGCTCGGTTTGCTTCACTCAGTGCACGGTTGGTTTTCGGCCCCTCCCCATTCTCTTCCCCATGACATGCAAGCCCAGCACACTGACCGACAAAAGGTGGTCAAAATGTCATCCTCGCTCTTGCAGCAGCAGCAGCAGCAACTGCTGCTACTTCTGCTGCATCGGTTAATGGCACAAATCGGCTCCGACACCCGTGAAGGTTGCGATGCCTTTTTCAGCGCAAAAGTCCGGTTTTCGAGGTTCCCTTTTTTTGCCAACGAAAGTTCATTTATTATATGCCTGTCGCGTTGAATGTAAGTGAAGCCGCGCGCGCCTGACAGGCGTGCAGAGGACGATAAAGGTGGGAATTTGTTGCTCCAACAGACCGTCAACCGATTAAGAGTGATATTTGCATTTTATGTGGCGGTACTTTAAGGAACCTGCTTGTAAAAGGAGCACTGTGTTAAAATAATCGTCAACCATCCTTCTGCTCATGTCGCTCCCATGTGGACGGCCCTGTGCGAATTTAGTTCATTCCGCCGTTCATTCGTTCCCTAGCCATTCCGTCTCGCGGTGAGATCGGATGGTTTGAATAATTAATAAACTAAACGGTTCACCTTCTCCCTCCGGGTGCTTGAAGGCTGACCTTGCCGTGGTTTTTGTTTTTCTTTTCGGCGATTTGCCCATTCCCCCGCGATCGCACGATTGATCGGAACCAGTACCAGAAGTGACAAAATGAACCGCTTTTATCGTCCCCGCGAACCGACTCATGTTACAGCAGCCTGATTGGGAATGTGTTTTTCGGAGAAGCCCACGAAACACGATAGTGTGTGATATTTGGATGCCGAGCTGTACAGCCATTTTCTGTGGAGCGTAACTGACACCTCGCTCGGGTCACAGGTCTCCCAGGGAGTGGAGTGCACTGGCTGAAGGCGTAAGAACACCGCCGAACAAACCCAGCCTAACCCCAGGTGGAACGGGATATCTGCTCGTTGGCATCTTCTCGGTTGCTTGCCGGGTGTCAGGGCACAGCCTCTGCGTCAAACCAGAATCATAACATTTCCATTCGGCAGCAAAGGCAGATCTCGGGATCGGGAGCCGGCATGCGGAACCGGCCGATGATTGATTGCTTCAATCATCTCCGCTGACAACGGGCTTTATCTTTGTCCACTTTGGCATTCGCGTCCTGGTGCTGGTGTTTTTTCCCTGGCCCGCTAGTGCAGGCAAAGTGTTCGAGTTCAGGTTTCAGGCGAGGAGAAAGACGATAAAAATGTTTTCATATTTATTTTTTAATTAGCACGCACAACCAACGCAGACCGGGCTGAAACCGTGGCCAGAACGACAACAGTAACACCAGTACCATCTCGGTTTTCCTTTTCTTCCCTTTTTAATAATTTTGTACATCGGTGGTCAGTGGCCCGGAATCGGTGCCTCGCTGACCATTCCTGACAGAGTTGAATTCATTTTAATGGACACTCTCCGGGCAGCAGGTTTGTTTTTGCCGAACGGCAGACGCGGCCGGGATGGAAGTAAATGCTATTTTAATTATAACATTGTTCAACTTTCGCCTGAGGTGAGCCATGTCGAGCGTAATGGGCCGAGGACATACAGATTTGCTGTAGTACTTGTCGTTTGATGTCCTGGAGAGTGTCAGGTTCGCTACGGCGAAAGACTTTCGACCTGGAAGTAATTGGCGTCTGTAAAATAAGCCGATAGAGGACGCAGAGTGATTGTTGTGAGTTTAGACCAGCATTGATGGTGCACATTTTAATTGGTTAATAATATTGATCAGTTGCATTTGAAGAGCACTAAGTATTGTTCTGGTTTGCTTCGCTTCAAGAACTAGAAACCTTTGGTCGAACTCATGAAAATATGGTTGATGAAAATATGGTGTGTTTGTCACCATAATTATCTAAATATGTGAGTTTATTCGAAGTTCGATTGAAATCAAAGAGCTCATCAAATTTATCTGATAGGTCGTGCGTGAGTCTTGATATTAACCAAGGCTTTCTGTGACTTGCTGCAACTCTATCTGAGTGAGGCACATACAAGCCTTAATTGATAGCATTCGTTTCACCGGAAAACTTGCATTTATTTATACTTATTCATCATACAATATGTTAAAACTTAGAATACTTTTACTAGTATCGTTCATAACGCCGAATAAGAACTATGTTTGATATCCTAAATAAAGTGTAAAATAAAAGTACATTAAAACTAATCAAATTATTTTTTACTATTTTCTTTCCTGTATTCGTATCGAGGAACCGAGGCTTTTGTATTGTAATTAATTTGCTAAAATAGAGCTATTCAAAATGTTTTTTTTATTATTTTTTTTTCAAACTAAATTCGATTGAAGAAAAGGAAGAATTTTCTTACGCATGCATTCCAGCCTCGCACGGCTTCTGTATCGTTATTCCCTGTTTTAGCAATAATTTTTGGTCTTATAATTTATAATTGTTTTTTCGCCTCAGCTGACTCCGTTAGAACCTTACAATAGTTTAAACAATTTAATTTCATTGAAGGGACCTTAAAACAGTTTTTGTTTGATTTTCTAAAAAAAGCAATGTAATAAAATACAACTTATAGAATGTACACTGTATAAAATAGTGGTTTAGCAACAAAAATTTAATATACAGAACAAATAGAGAGTATTTATAAAACTTTTTTTTCTAATTGAAAGTAACTAAGTTTTTTTACAACGTACAACCGGGATAACATGCCCTTCCATGACTTTGGGAAGGAAATGTTCTTCAACGAATATGGATTGTAGCTTCTTGTATTCTTTTTTGTATTATAACTACTTAATTGTAAGCAAAACGACCTAGCCGTCTCTACGGAAATAAAACAAAAGTAGTTTTACCAACAAGAGAAATCAACAAATGAACATTACAACGAAAAAATAGTTTAAGAAATTATTCAGTAATTATTTACAATTTTCAAAATGTCTTTAGCCAATAAAGTTTTGCTTTCATTTTGTCGATTATAATAAGTGAATTTAAAAGTCAAGAATAAAAAAGACCAATACCAAAAAAAGTTTTGGATACATTTTACAGTTAAAGAAAACACCCAATAGGCGCTTTTTGGATGGAACAACAACCCTTGTAGGTTCCAGCTCTACCAGAGCTCTTATGTACTTTGGCTTTTTATGTGACTTAGTGATAGCAACCATAGCAAAATTGTGAAGCCCGCATGGAGAACTTTCGTATGTTGTTAGTTGAAAATGTGAAAGAACACTTTGAGTTCAAAGAACGTCAACAAAAAGCGTTCATTCACATTTTTGAAAAGGACGTGTATAATAAAAGGAAAACAACAGAACATAGACATGTGTTAAATCATCTAAAAAATCTACAAAACATTCAAACAGTTACTAATCGAAGCAAAATTAATAAAAAACAGCTTTCCATTCTCACCCATCGATGGCTTCTGGCTGAGGACGAATGGCTAAAAGCAATTGCATCAGCTTTATCCGAAGGAAGTCTTTAAGCCTTGGAATGGGAAATGCAAAACATGACAAAAATGCCAGACGAGATTAAGCTATGGTGGAGAAAAAATAGAAAATGGAAAGCACACACTCCTCCCAATAGCGGAGAAAAGCGCACCATCGGAATCCGTCTGATCACTGGGAATCCAAATTCGTACGAGCAAAGTTGCGACACAAAGTTACGGATTCGGATGCAAAAGTGGAAAGAAAAACATCCAAATCACCCGTCCTACCGTCTCCCATTTCAGCAAAACAGCTCGGAAAAGCCTACCGGAATTACATCGATTTCGATTTCTTGATATTAATCTACTTTATGTGAAAACTTTTCCATCCAGCGCACAGCCGAGCACGGTGGATCGACGTGAGCTTCTAGCAGAGTCGCTCCTCGGTAGAGCAAGGACAAAGTAGGAAAGAAAGATTTAGATTTCCTCCATCTCGCACCACTCGCCCACACTACCTCACGCCATTTCTTACTGCTTAAATGGAAGCAAAACGGTATTGATCATTGAGATCGAAACGAGAAAACGGAACCGAACCCTCTCGCCCGCACAGCATCGCCAAACATTGGATCGCCCATTGCTATCCCTTTGTGTCGCGAGAAGAGGCTTTTCTTCCGAATTTTCTACCCAAAGCGGACAAAGCGGAAACCGGTAATTCTTTTCGCCACCGAACTCGTAATTCGTGTTGTTCTTTCAAGCACTGCCGTGCTGCTCGTTCGCCGGTCGTATTTTAGCCACTTCCTGCAAGGGTAGCCACGGTAGCAGTAGTTGTGCTTTTCCGTCTCGCTTGTTCGCAACTTTTGGCTTAAGTATAGTGCTCCGTTTTTTTTTTGTTGTTGAACGATGGAGGTAGAAGAGCTTCTATGGTTCGAGTGAAGCAGTGGTACGGGTGCAGCCACGGGGTTGGAATAACATTGTGTTAATAATATTGAGATTGGAGTTTTGTGCGTCTCGAGTCGAGTGGGGTGCCTTTTGTTTGGAAATAAGATAAATCTGCTTTCGCTAGTTCTTGCCAAACTGCTGGTGTGTTTTTGGTGGTGGTATTTATTGACGGTGTGTCGGGGTGTGAGAGTAGGATTATATTATAATTTCGTTAATTGCATGACACCAACACTGGCGTGGTTTATTGGTTGGTATGTTTTTGGGTTTGGTAGTTATAGTTGGGGTGGTAGTAAAACTGGAGAACAAGAGTTCTTTTAGTTAGATGACTAGATTTCAAGTATGAATCACTAAGGAGGCAAAAGTGTGTTTGAATGTAATTTTCAATTACTTTTAGACTCATTTGTGAAACTTATTTGTGAGAGTTGTTTGTTTTTTATCAATATTTTGTTAATTCACTCCATTTCAATACAAGACATGTACATCCCTTTGCATACATTCCTATAAAGTCTCATTTGTGAAAACTTATGTGCTCGAATATATTAGATTTGGTTAGCATCGATTAAGTATATGTTTTGCGGTTATTTTGCTGACCTATTAAACTCACGTAATAAGTAGCACAATAGTTTAAGTAGCACAATAGAACAACTTTATAACACAATAGTTTATAATATTGTGTTATAAAGTTTTTGCTGTATAAAAAAGAGAGTATTGCTGTTATTAATCCTTTAATAAGGATAATTAATGTTATCCTTTTTTATAATCATCAAATTATTCTTACAGGTTTGCTTCCCATAGTAAAAGATAAAGAAATAAAAAACACAACTGAAGATTTGTTACCTTGCTTAATGACCACTGGATATATTCAAAGGGCCATGGAAAAATTCACTTATAGTAAAATTTTTCTCATAATTTGCTTTGCGATTCAGGTAATGAGTATTTTGCTAGAACAACAATTAAAGCTCTTTTCCGCATGACACGATATAGATTAGAGAATAAAAAGTTCAATTTTCGGTGCGCACCTATACACTTGAGATGAATAGCATTCATGAGTTTTATGAGATTCAACAGGAGAATTAGTCACAAAATTCTCATCTATAATGGCAACGTTTTAACAGTTATCCGCACAGCTCTGCACTAGACTTTGTGTGTAATGAATTATTTCTAGCGACTGAAGACACGATGACTTAACATTTTAGCGATGTCAAATTATTTGCTAAATAATCCTTTCTTATGTGGATTTTATAATGTTATGTTATAAATCTAGCTCATATACAAACCAACCATAAACGTTACTTAAAATAAAGCTGAATAAGTAATTATTACCAAATACTTAATTATTTAAAGCAATTATGTTGAGCCCTTTTGAGTCGGGTGCGTTATAAGTTCATATAATAACAAAATCAAGGCTGAACCTTTGAATGTTGAATATTCTTTGAACATCATTTAATTATATGATTTTATCAGCTACACTCTTTTAAATTAAAAAACAAACGATAAATTTTATTTGAATGACCTTTTAGGTCAAACTGAATACTTTTGGTCAACGAGACTCATTCAAATCACGTAATTGTATAGTTTGTCCTCAGTGCGGTAGAACAATCAGAATGAAATTGTCTGTCTGTCTATGTATTAGAGTGACTTTGCTCTATTGAGTCATTCGTCACTTGAGAATTGAATTTGAACTCCTGTCCTATTGTGTAAGCACCAGCTCTATAGCCGGTTCCCCTATAGTACCTTCAGTTTCTTGTAATGTTTATAATCATTTATTCTCCTTTTCTAAGGCTAAATGATAATTTGCAAAAATTTTCCCTATTAATAATGATGTGCTAACAGAGAGCCCTTCTTCTTCATTGCTCGTTATAGTGACGTGTAAAATGAATTTAAAGTTAGAGTGAATTTTAAAATGAGTGTTATTTCTTGTTCTTGATCGGTGAAACACGTGTTTACATATAAATAAATCATTCTCGAGTAGCTAAATTAATTTTGCAATATTGAAGTTTATTTTTGTTATTTGTTGGGTACTCAGTGCTGCGTATGTCGAAAAGGTTCAAATACAATTTAAATTACATTCGGATAATTTTTTATTGGGTAGTAACGGTCAGACCGTAGTGCTACGTTCGGATTTAAAAGTCTCTTAATTTGATCATTTTAATGGGTTTTCAGTAAATGCTGTTTTATTGAAAAAAAAAACTACCCAAACTGAAAACTTTTACCCTATTCTCGTTTAATAAAATAATAAAACATGCCTTTACTTTAACGCACCTAGTCTTTTAAGACTTGACTTGACTATGTCTTCTTTTACAAGTGTAACGATAGTATATAAGTATTAGTGAGGGTAGACGTAAGGTAGTAATGTAAGTGTAATTGTACTGAACTAGGAGGAATAAAGTTAGTCGTGAAGTAGCACTCGAAGCAAGCGGTCCTAAAACAACTCGTTTACACAAGTGTCCTTTATTTAATAATTTAAATATGATCACGATTATTAAACTACATATGTAAGAAATATGATATAAAAACTGTTGACACTAGAAAACTAAAAACGAAAATCTTTTTTTTTCCCTCATGCATGTTGAGTGACGTTATTCTTGCTCATTGTGTCTGAATCGCTCCACTTGCAACGACTATTGTAACTATAATTTACTCAAACAAACCATTTTCGAAAGCAACGCTCCCTTTCCTAAACAACCGAAAAACCATCCACCAAGCACCTTTCAATGCGTTTTCCAACGCAATTACAAAGTTGGTGTTTTCTGTTAAAGATTGCAAAGTTTTGCAAAGCTCATTGTCGGTCTAGCTTAGTGAGTTGAGCGACCCCGTCAGGCTTTGTTCCGTCGACTTGCTTCGGGTTAAGCTACGGCAATGCAAAAACGTAAATCCGGAAATATGTAGTCTGGGCTGGAAGGAAAATGACACTTTTCCACGAAAAACACTAAACCCAAGACGGTTGGGAAGAAAGTTGGGGACGGTTTTTACAACGGGAAGTGCGGTCCCGCAAATGGGCCACCCACGCCCACCAGCGCCCTAATCTAATTGTCTCCTCGAGTGGTGGCATCAGCAGCAGCAGCAGCAGCAACAGAAAGCATAAAGCACTCGGCGGTGCCCTTTTATACACGAAAAACTGCAACCAAACCAGGATCATTACTCTTCATTTTACATTCTCGAAGGAACTTTCACTGGGACGGGACAAGGCGTAGGATTCATTCGTGGTCCTATCCATTAGGTGAAAGACGTTGGCTGGCAGCGCGCGGCCCCCTCTCGGCTTGCCACTTTGCCCCGGCACTCCTTGATCCGTATTATGCTCGAAAAACTCATTAATTCACCTTGGCCACGAAGCGAACGCATCGCTTCCGGATGAGGCTGTTTCTGCTGCCAGCCCGAGCAGAGTAGGAGCGATTTTCACTTCATCTTCGCTCGCCCGGTAATGGGAAGCTTTCGCGTTTCGTGCGACGCGTTTTTGGCGACAACAGCGTCAAAATGGGAAAATGTGATTTGTTAATTCATCAAAATGTCACAAGCCGAGCCTTCCGACTCCTTGCAGCGCGGAGAGCGGTTTGATGGGGCGGACTAATCATCGTTCTTTGGTAGTGTTTTTGCCCTGGTTCGCAAGACGCTTTTGGGGGGACACTTAAATGACGGAACGAGTGGCACAAGAGGCCGTTGGAAATGCAATTCTCGCTAGATTTCGCTCGATTTGCGTTTAAATGACTTTTTTTCTTTCTCTTTTCAATCCTGTAAGCCTGAATCTGCCTGCCGTGATTAATCTTTGACTCGGAGCTGAACTCAATTGAGAACGGTTTGAATTTAAAGTTTCTTTTCATGTAGCAATATTAAGTTTCCTCCTTTATATCCAGTCACTAAGCTTTCTGAGGTTTTGTGACAAAAAGCGGGTGAATGAAAAAGGAACTAAAAGCCGCCTCCCGCTTCAAGCACCAGTGAGTGATCTCAAACTCGTTACCGGATATTGTAACGTTTCGAATGGATATGATTTTCGATAACGGATGCGAATCGTTTTCATCCATCCATTCAGCAGCGACGGTGCAGCAATCGTTACCGCTTCGCCAAATCGACTGCGATGCAATCAACTGCACTTGTACTTCCGATCGCGCTGCATACACTCAACACGCCGATTCCATGTGTGCGTCAAGCTGCGGTGGCTCCAAAAGGCTCCAGATTTCACTTGCTTCTTTCTTAGCACACGGTGATGGTACGCTTTATCGTGATTCGATGAAGCTCACTCGCTGGGAAAACGGGAAAATCATTCGGTAGGAAATATGAAGTCACCCGAACTTCCATTTTTGAAAGAGCTGCCTTTTTCTATTGGGTGTCTTTTATCGTCTGTAGGGGAAGCTAAGATTCGCGGAAAAGATGAAAGCCAACTCGTTCGGAGCCTTCTGGTGTACTTGGTGGTAAGAAGCTTCCCGAACCTGAGCTCGTCAAAATCGAAGTTCAGCACGGTTGATCGAACAAAAGTGGCAGCTACTGCATGATGATGGCAAGGATGCAAATTATAACTACCTCGTGAGGTGGTAGGTGGCATAGGTCGTTAGGAGCAAAGGTCTCGAATGAGTGCAGAGTGGCAAAACCATTTCAATGTATTGAACAATTTTGATGTAGTGTTTTTTTTTCGTTCTTGTTTTGAGAAATGTAACACATTTTTCTTTACCAGTTACGTTACTGCTTGAGAAGAGATACTAATCTGAAATTAGTTTTTATAGGTGAACTGTCACATATTCAGCCAATTTGCTGTTTAAACTGCTGTATAAGTGAACTGTCACATATTC
>KB672053.1:658424-684802 GCA_000349105.1 Anopheles epiroticus | reverse complement strand
TCGGATGCAACCGTGGCTGGAGGACTGCAGCCCTGGACCGAGCTTCCTGGAAACGGATTGGCGACCTGGCCATGTCAAGTAGACGTGCTCGGATATGAGCGGGCCAAAGAAGAAGATGATGCACACATGAATTCCCCTAGCATAGCTTCCAAAAATTGAATGCAGGAGGCGCTGCTGCAGATTGCGCCTGGGAATTAGTGACGGGTGGGTCGACCCGAACCTATCGGGTCGGTACCATCCGTAAGCGACCCTGAGCGGTTCGGGTCGTATACACAACACCAACCAGTTCGTGACAACCGTGGATCCAGCAAATCATATGCGAGTTCAACGCGTTGGTGTAATGGGTTCAGGTCGACCCGTGGGTGCAGCTAACCATATGCGAGTTCGACCCGTTAGTGCAATTTGTAAATGTAGGTTAACCCGACCCAAACTCGCTGCACGCACGGGTCGACCCGTACCACGACCCGTACCGTACACCGCGTACCCTACCCGTACGGTCGAACTCGCATATGGTTTGCTGCACCCACGGGTCGACCCGAACTCGTTGCACCAACGGGTTGAACTCGACTACGGGTAGATCCGTGAAAAGTATCGTATGGTCCATCACTAGTGTGAATGTGCCCCATGAAGCCCGGTTTCTTTGCTCGTAGTTTCGTATCTTGTTTCTGGTAGTAGAGACTCATCTATTGCGGTTTTGAATGCCTGTTGGACAATACAGTCCTTTAAAGCCAGGATCAACGACGCGTATTCTCATGTATAATCTTGATCTAAACTGGTGCCATCTATTGACATTAAACAGAAGCTTGCCAATTGTGTAATTTAAATGCCAAAAAATACACGCTCCATGGATCGTCGAAACATGAATACAACAAGAAGGCAGCTGATTCAAATTTCAGCAAAACATTATTCGACAATTTATTTGTCTTGATATCACGCTCATGCACATAATAAAGTAAATACCGACAAATCTGGTCAATTTTTGCTTGTCTCGTCCTCTGATTTTAACTCCTCTGATTTAACCCCCCGTCCTCTGATTTTTTGATTTTTTTAAGATTACGCACCGAGATCACACGATTATTTGCTCATGAATCCAAAAATCTTTTTGACATATAGATTATACGGGCAACAAGCTTCTGCTTACTGTCAATATATGGCGCCAGCTTACATCAAGATTATACATGAGAATACGCGTCGTCGATCCTGGGTTTTAGAGAGTCCTTGTAGAGTGTTAAGACTGTATGTTTTCTTTGCCCTCATTGGCGCGAGGGTGATTCATCTGGGGACATCCAAATGACTTTGTGGTTTGTGGTAGAAACTCCAAATGATCGACTTAGCTCCACAGTTCTTTTTCCATTTTCACTATCGTTGAGCAGTTGAATCCTTTCGGATAATGTGAAACATTTGCTTTGAGTGGTTTTACTGTAGAGTCAAGCCGCAGCTGTTTGGTGGGCAAACCGCATCAGAGATTATACTGATTATAAGTTCTTTAAAAACAGACTGCAATTGCAACATTGCCTGAGTCTGACATAAAAACCCATCCTGTTGACACCGAATGCTACTATGGTCTTTTCCTTATCTTAAATATTTGCGACTATACAATCACTTTGTAACGCGTTATCGTTTCACCTTCTTCGTCGTCGTTCACGGTGAACTGATATTGTTGCACAATTTCGGGTTTTACCGGATGCCCAAGTGTGCAATTTTTTTTAATTTTCTCTGTTGGTTTATCAACCAGTGGACCAATTTTTTTAATAGAATCAAGTGTAACCAGAAACCATTGGTAAGAGTTCAAGCACATAAAAATGTTTGTTTTTTGTTAGCGATTTATAACCCCTATTTGATCAAACAATATATGACAGAAATTATTATTAACCTGTTCGGAAGAAACCCCCGTCTGGATAACAAATAAAAGATCCGTGCATATCAATAGAACGGTATGCTTACAGTCAGATTGGCCAGAATTACCGATTTATCTGTTTGTGTTTTTTTTTGCGTACGTGGGCTGTGACCAGAGTGGCCAGGTAAATTTCTAATTTATAGGAAGCAACGTAAAATTATCGGTAGTTAATGGCAGGTACTTTAGCGTACTAAAAAGTAATCATTAATGATCGTGAGGGGGGGGGGGGTTAGAAGGGGTTTTGATTTTTCGATAAAGAAATTTCATTTATCATTTCTTACTTTTCGAAATATATCACCAATACAAATATAATGCTAACAGTTCGTCGCATTTAGTCGGAAGCAAAAATGCTTACATAAACGAGGAATATTAATGAAATTCATGTTATTTTCACAGATTTACCTTTGTTTGTTTTTATCAAGGTTAACAAAAATCTTTAATTTTCGGTATGAATTATGAAAAATATGTATTTTAAAAGCTTGCTCATCTGTGAATCAGTAGACCTCGTCACACTAGATGTTACTAAGTATACCCATATCAGGATAGTCAATCTTGCATATGGGGGGCGGCGGCAGCAGTCCAAATGTGATTCGATGCAACGTCGGGCCTGATCGTATGAAACAGGTCTATGCCGCAACGCAAGAGACCACCGAGCCGCCCAAAATTTTTCTTTCATATTTCTCTACAAAAATCGAAGGGAAACTTAAAAGGAAACTTAAAAAAAATAACATGTTAATCATCTGTATTAGTGGTATGTTTTGAGAAGCTAGGAATACTTTACGAAGTTTTTTAACCTAACTCCTCCCTGCTTGCAAATCAATGCAGATTACATTGTTATATCCTAAAGCTTCTGCCGATAGCTGCTTTTTTTGCGTTTCTACCGATAACGAATAAAATAATCTGACCACTGTGCGTGCGGTCACGATCCCCTCACAAAATAGACGTTCTACTGTATTTGTTATATATGTATCATGATTTCAATTTTAATCAACTCAATATAACCGGTAGCTTCAAACATACACGATGCATGGCGGACCCATTATAGGTTGTCCACTCACATCTCTATGGCCAAAACTACACTCACAGGCCTACGCAGACAGGCCTACGCCGTTAACAATCTGGCCCAATAATTCAGGGTTTTAATATTACTTTTGCAAGATACTTATAGTTCTACGCCATCTTCCCACGTCAGCTTGGGTCTACCACGCCTCCTCTGTCAATGAAGACGACCTTAGTGAACTTTACGGGCTGGGTCGTCTGGGTCCATGCGTATAACATGGCCAGCCCACCGGAGCCGGGTTAGTTTAATTTACTGTACAACGATGAGATCGCTGTACATACAGGATTAACAATCTTGCTACGGATGGGTAACACTTAGTCAAAGAAAGATTCAAAGCTCATTAGTGCTCTGGTTAGGCATTGGCCCTACTGGATTGTTGTGCCATCCAAGAAGTCGAAGAAAAAGTATTTTTGTTAAAAAGGGCAGAATTGGTACACTGGCAGAAATTTGCGATTTTCCCCGATTCCTATAAGCCGTGCATCTCGGAAACAGCCTGTATATACATATTTTTTATTCGGTAGTAACGGCCAGGCCGTATTGCTTAAAACTAAGTTTTTACAATTCCTTTATGGAGTTCATGCAATATTGTCGCTACAATCCATATGGGCTGAGAGACATTTCCTTCTCCCAGTGTCGCGGTTCCTCATCGACAGCCTTCTTTGGCTACTACTGGGACGCGTCTTCATCGTTGGATCCTGAGCTGGTTCCTTCCTTGTGAGAACCTCATTCTCACAAGGATCTTCTGTCTGGCTGATGAACAACTATACACATCTCTCATTCGTTCATACATTCATGCACACATTCATTTAAGCGATGTAAAACATGTAGCACGAAGGCAAACAAATGGCAAGGGATGGGACTTCAGGCTTCTGTAGACAATCAGACACCGCCCGACCGTCTGTCGATGCCATGCGCTCGCACCCCGATAACGAGACGCGTGATATACTATGAGGACAGCCTGTATATTCAACATTATAAACGTTGTCTTGGGGCCGATTCGGTGGTCTAGTGGCAACGGCGTCAAAAGGTCAAAAGGCCCATCGTCGGTTGGAATCTTATTTACTACTTTAATCTTATTTACTATTTAGAATTTACTATCCTGCTATGGTATGGGTACACCAAAATCACAACCCCTCATACGCAGGATTAATAATCTTGATATGGATGGAGATAATACACTCAGTCACAGAAAGAACCAAAGCACATTAATGCTCTGGTTAGGCATTACCACTTGACCACCCTACTGGGTTGTTGTGCCACCTAAGAATGTTGTCTTGAAACATGCTGAAGCACATAATTTTTCACCTAGAATCTTTCATGGAAAAGAACTTAAACATAATCTTCTTGAACAATAAAAGCTATTGGTGCGATCCTGTGGTAAAATTGTAAAGTTTAACGACGCAACAATACTCCCATAAAGACCAAGGAAATGGGGTACATTCCATACACTTTTGATTCCATGCATTAAATAACTCCCCAAGCAGAACTTTTCGGACGATAACGCACACTCCCAAAGAAATAGACATTCTTTCTATGCATGGTGTGTGTTGATTCCTCACATCGGTGGTGAGTAACGGACTGATATTCGCTATGGAATTATCAATAATACCCGAAATGACGACAGAAACGTATGATTGTGAAAATTGAGCGAGTATGGAACTTGTATGAGTTCGAGTATGGAAAAAATAATATGCATGAACTGTGCATAGCGAGTGGATCGGAGTCATCCAATACAAGATTATGGTTGTATTGAAGCGTTTCTCCGCGATTTTCCTCTGTAGTTTAAACGCTTCAGGAGCTATCAAAATTATTAGCCGAAAAATTTCTGAATTTCGTGCATTATTTCGGACATCGTTTCGTGCACGAAACGTTTATCGAAAACAAAGCCGAAAAAAGGCATTTTTACTTGCTTGGGTCCTCCCTTTTTTACACTTCACATTTCATCCCCTTTACACCCTGCAGTTAACGATCTTTGGCGGAATTCAAATAGTGGTGATTATGGTGTTTCACCTCACTCAAACTGAATTCACCTCAATCACAACGTGAGGCCTAATGTCCATAATAATTGTATTGCAGAACAAACATTTATTAATTTTACTTAAAAAAAAACACACAAAAAATTTAAGAATGTCAAATTAGAACACTTTTTAGAAATTTCCAAATGTTAGGTTACCCCTTTTGAAATAAAATGTAAGCACGACACAAACAACTGCTCGAAATATAATCAACATTTTCGGGCACGAACAGCAGTTACAGTATATTTCTGACATATGGGAATTATGCATGTCAGGCAAACTGAAATTTCGCGTAAGTCGAATATCATCAAATGTAAGAAAAATACTGCCAAAATCTTTTAATCTGTATTCTTTTAAAAAGAAATTCAGCTTATTAATCACTTACTTCATTGGAACGGTATAGACTGTCACTTAAGTTGGTAATTTTTATTATTTAGAAATTTTACTAAAAATTTAAATTGTTTTTCATTTGACTATTGATGTGTCAAATCATTACAATGTGCCCATGGACCTGTTAAATTTCCACAAAACAACCACTCTCCAAATCCGTGTTGCTCGAATATCGTGTATCTCGGGAGTAGACTGTACGACACAACAAATTCACCACTTTCTGTTCTGTTTTTGTTTTGGTTTCTGTCCCAAAAAGTGATGAATTTGGAAGAAAACCCTTGTCCGCTATTACGAAACAATTTCATCACATTAAATCACTGGCCAAAAAGCTAAATCCATCCCACGGAACGCAGAAATACCTGGAACCTGGACCAACACATACACGCGCACAACACACGTACTGGAGTGACCGGCCTTTCAAGTAAACAGTGAAAACCCCCGGTTTCGGACCCACGAACGTAAACAATCCATTTTTCCCTAATGTCGAATTTCACAACTTTCCGTACGCTAGCTGCATTCGGACGTAATAAGCTCGGCCAATTTCAGTATTGTGCATTTTTGCCTCAATATCAAGTAAGTAGCTCCAGCAACCAGCACTAAGTGTTGCTAGGAATGTTCTCAACGAAAAGTGTCCTTCTGCTCGCAGTGGGTGTATTAATAGCCGTAAGTATATGGACTTTGAGCTTATGCTTCCGGTCTTGGGTCTTGGGGGACGCGGTTCCGTGGTCCCCGGGGCTGACGGTGTGCGTGCGCGGTCGGGTGATACGCTTGAATCATTTTCATGCCTTCGGTCGGACATGCGATTACTGCAAGTCACCATGCGATTCGATTTGTTTGTGTCACGATAGTTGGTCGGTGGTACCTCTGTATCGGCTACGCGCGCGTTTGTAGCTTGGCAAACTGTGCACGTTTTCTCATCATACAATATTTACAGATAAGAGCATATCGCTCATTGTTCGCTATTGCCTCACGACGGTACATAATTCCGCTTTGCTTGCTGTTTCATTTATAGTACGGAGTAAATCGGTTCTATAGTCAGTCTCAGACGACAACTCAACCCGACGCCACGATGGAGGACTACAAGAACGCAAAATCGGTGTACGATTTCACCGTGAAGGATTCGCACGGTGCCGACGTAAGCCTGGAGAAGTACCGTGGCAAGGTGCTGCTAATCGTCAACATCGCATCCCAGTGTGGACTAACGAAGGGCAATTATGCCGAGCTGACGGAGCTATCGCAGAAGTACGCGGATAAGGGTAGGTGGTCTAATCGGGTGGCTAGGTGCCTTCTCCCGAACAATCCAGAACGCAACCGATTGCGACGCACAATTTTTATAATGCAATTTCATAATGATTTCAGATTTCAAAATTCTGTCCTTCCCTTGCAATCAGTTCGGTGGCCAAATGCCGGAAGGTGACGGTGAGGAAATGGTGTGCCATCTGCGTTCGGCCAAGGCAGAGGTTGGAGATGTTTTCGCTAAGGTATGTGAATTTTCAACGCTTTGCTAGTTCATACAGTGTTGTTCTGCGATCGGTCGATAAAAACAATTAGCGTTTGTTCACGACAGGCTTTGATACCGTTGCTGCGTATTAGATTTATGTGGGTGGGTGTGTGCGTATGTGTGGGTGGGTAGTTTGTAATTATTTCTCCCGCAACTAACTATCCTAACACACGGATGAACAGCATACACCTCTATTAGCGCTGGTTGACCGTACCATAACTGCATGCATTGTGGTACCGCTTAGTTTAAATGCTTGTTCGTTATTCGAAGTAGGAACTCAACGTTTGTGCCCTGTAAAAATTTGAACATTATCCTGCTGTATGCTCAACTCTCCCGGTACACCTTTTATTCCACCAGATCGATGTAAACGGTGACGGCGCACATCCGCTCTACAAATATCTGAAGCACAAGCAGGGTGGCACTTTGGGTGATTCGATCAAGTGGAACTTTGCCAAGTTCCTGGTAAACAAGGACGGTCAGCCGGTGGATCGCTATGCACCTACCACGTCGCCCAGTAGCATTGTTAAGGACATTGATAAGCTTCTAGCCTAGATGGGGAGTAGGGCACGAGGGGCGGGTCACTAGTCAGGGAACATTTATGGTATTTGTTAGAGCTGCAATGCACTTGATTAAATCACTTGTTTATGCATCTTTTAATGAGAAAATCAATAAACTCTTTTTGAAAATTGTTTAAAGGCATGTTTTGCGGTAACATTGGTGATTGGACATGTTGAAGGGATTGGAATTGGGTTGGTAATTTGTGGAAGTGTTATAATAAACTTTTATCATTCATCTAAGACTGTGCAATCGGTGGTATCGATCAGGATAAAACATGCAATAGAATCAGCAGACAACATAACATTAAATCACAACACATTATACACCCTTCTTGCAGATTAAGGTGAACGGTGACGATGCGGACCCGCTGTACAAATACCTGAAGCACAAGCAGGGTGGCATTCTGGGAGATTCTATCAAATGGAATTTCTCCAAGTTCCTAGTCAACAAGGACGGTCAGCCGGTGGATCGTTACGCACCGACCACGTCCCCCAAGAGTATCATTAAGGATATCGATAAGCTGCTGGAAGCCTAAAAATGTTAACAGTATGATCTTATTAGACGATCAGTCACATCACGCTACAAGCAGCCACATTTCTGTTTCGTTTCTTTTACCGACAGCCGCACTTCTCGCAAGCACTTTTTCTGAGTTCTCACTTTTCAGCTTCCGCATCCAACCTGGCAGAATGTTGTGAAGAGTTAGTTTCAAAAATAAACACTCCGTTTGTTCCGTGGTTTCATATGTGTTTCGTTTTCGTTTCCTGGTCCACCGTGCCACCGTAGAAAGAACAAAAGTATGCGAGACGAAAGTAAAAAGGCAAGGTATGGTTCATCACTACACAGCCAGAGCAAGTCAATTTACATTATTCATTACTCTAAAACTCATCGCATATATATAAGGCTGGTATATAAAAAAAAACGCTTTCGCTCTATTTAATCGACCAAAGCGCCCGAATCCATTTGCAGTACGACGCGAATTGCAGGCAAGGGTGGATTAGTTTTTTAGCAGTGTTCCGTTTAATTCCTTCAACAATAGTTTCACTGAGGTAAATGTTTGAACAACTTTGTTTTTCTGTTTTCGTGTTTTCGGTGTGTAACGGAAGTTGAAATCGGCAGTGATGTGTTCGAACAACTTGCGCACATGGTGCCTCATTGTGTCGTATGTCTGCCCTTTAACCTCTTAACCGGTTCGCTGCTGCGACAGTTGCTCGAAACCGTGCTGTACTTCTTCGTCATAGGACCGTTTTCACAGTTACAGTTACACTCTCACCTTTTTAAGAGGTCAATAAGCACGTGGTGAAAAATGGTTAAACCATGCTGTACTTCTAAGAATTACGGCACCATTAATCATAAGACATAACATAACGTATCGCCGTTAAAATATTATCTTCATTCCAATTCAGCATCCACCATGCAATCGGCACCGGAAAAGGCTAAATCAATTTTTGAATTTGCCGTCACCGATCTGAACGGTAATGAGGTTTCGCTCGACCGCTACCAGGGATCGATCTGCCTGATCGTGAACTTCTCCACCAAGGATGCCGCCTTCGAGAAGGTGTTGAATCTTCTCACGCCACTGATCCACAAGTATCACAACGACACCCGAAAAGGTACTGGGTGATTTAGTCCACCCCGCCCTGTACCGGCATGGCGTTCGTGTTCTTCCAGGCCAATGTCAACCCCCTCCTCATAGGGCGTTGCTGCTTCGTACGTAACAATTTAAACTTATTTTTTATGTTTACTTCCATCCACAACGCGTCCACTGAACAACGTTCCACCATTTCGACGGCATCGCAGATTTGAACCTCCTCTTCTTCCCATGCTTCCAATTCGGCTCCAAAGAAACGTCGGACGAAATCGTGAAGCGCTTCGAGAGCAGCACCACCGGCATGATCGGTGAGATTTTCGCCGAGATTGAGGTAAGAACACACATCTCACAGCCCAAATGCATCCGTACTTGGCATCCGCGCAGGGGGAGGGGGGGGGGGGGAGCTGATAGAAAATCAAATAAGGAAGAGCCGTAAAACCGTACGAATGCACCGGGCCGGACGCTGTCAGTGTGGCCGTGTTCTTGGGGTGGAGAGATTTTCTCACAGCGCTCGTTACACGCATCCTTATGTGCGGATGCATGTTTTTGCCGCACTATCATGCGGCACACTCAGGCTCGCAACCGAACGTCAGCGATTATCGTCGCACGCGCTTTTCATCTTAATTGATCTGGGTCACATAGCGTCGTTTAAGGGCGCCGGTGTCGCCATGCCCATCGCGCAAAGTGCCACATGATTAATTGCTGACCTTCGGTCACATTTTTTCTCACTGTTATCTATCAAGTTCGGGCATCATCGGACCGCCGTGGGGTTTTATTTGGACTTTGTATGTTTGTAGATTTTTCATTTTTTTTTTTCTGAGCCCCCCGAACTGAAAGCATCGTCGCACGTCTTTGGCCATCTTTCCTTTACGTCGAGCACTATCTAGATGGGGTGCGCTTGTTTCGATTTGTCCCTTATACGCAACGGTGTGTTTAATACATTGAAAATTGAATCTTACTTTTGGTCATGCCACTAGTTCGAACTGTCCCGTACAGAACACGGCCAGCACAAGTTGAGAATTTAATCACTTTCCTTATGCTAACTTATGCTATGTCTCCTTAGCGTTCTCCCTATTTTTTTTATTATCTATATTTTCAACGCTTTGTTTTGTTTCTCCATTCCGGCACGACAGGTGAATGGATCGAAAGCTCCCGGACTGTACAAGTATCTGAAGGCGAAAAAACCGGGCAACTGTGGCGGTTTTATAAACAGCAACTTTACCATCTTTCTTATCGACCGCCAAGGCGTACCGGTGGAAAGGTTAAATGCTGGAATTCATCCTTACACGCTCGAGGACATGGTGGAGAATTTGTTACGCTAAACTGTGCTGCCCCTGTTACTAGAAATAAAGCATATAACAAATACAGCTTCGCGGCAGCCTGTTGATCTTTGTGTTTGTTGTTTCGTGCTGTTGTTGTGTTTTTCTATCGTTCGTCAACTGGATTCATTGACTTCATTTGCAAGCTAAACGAGATGATTAAAATGCCTGCGCATGGTAGCTATTGCGTTCATTTATTATAATCAAAGGTGTCCATTTAAAAAAAAAAAAAAAAAACAAACAAACAATTAGTTAATACTGAACCAAACAATTCTCATAATATACGCAAAATGAATAAAAAATCGGATAGTCGGATAGCAACTCTCTCTCTCGATTCCGATACGGAACGCAACGGAATGGAACTAGCTTCTCAATTTAAACGGTCCACGTGCAATGGAATGGATAAATAAAAATCATCTAAACGGTGAAACCCCGAATTCATATCTTAATACAGCTGTCAATGATACTCAATGATTAACACACACCAACGAACTTGGAGCTTTTTAAACAGGTTGAATGCAACCAGCTGTGTTTGGCTAAGATCGTTATTCCAAAGACATCCGGTAGTTTTAAATGTCAAACCATTTGATTGGATCGTTCTTTGTGTTCCAATCTGTTGTTTTCAATTGACGAATAATATGTAATAGTATTCTGAACGAATTGTTGATTTCAAATAAAACATCCAATTTTAAATTATTATTGACCCCATTAAAATGTTCTTTTTCCATGTATTTATTAATCTCACCATCTATTAATATCAATATGTTATCTCTTTTTTTATTTCAGTAGTAACGGCCAGGCTTGCTTTTATGCCGAAGCTCTGTTCTTTGTTACCGTTACCAGTCGTAAAGTAAATGTTTAAATAGTTTCTGAAGCATAGTTTTCATTATTAGTACCTTTTAAAAGTCAAGACCTTAAACCGTACTTTCGTTTTCTTAATTTGAATTTATGACAACTGCATGTTAAACATTATGGCCATTTTAATTCTGGGCAACATTTTTATTCACAAAAATCTAATTTTCAATAGCAACGTTGTCCATAATATTGTATGGTAAAACGAACGATTTGACGTTGTAGTCAACAACTTTAATAGATTATTATGACGAGTAATGTTTCAAAATAACACGTTTGGATAAAACACAGATTTTAGTAGTTTAACACGTTATAATCAAAAAAATGGGTTTCGTTGAAACATGTATGATGTTTAACACAATGATTCAGAAAAACATGCAAATAACAATGAAATTATAATAAAAACACTTTTTTGTATAAATCCTTCTCATCAATGTTATGTGGTTTTTTAAAAATATTATTAATCTTCAATTGTAAATATTCTTGATATTGCATTTGTTTAAGAAAATTATGTGACAAAAAGTTACATAATTTAAACTTTGGAAAAAAAAAACATAAAAAACACTTGTTTCAAAAATTGTTTGCGTAACATCATAATTTAATTACAAAATAAATGATAAATATAAGAATAAATTTAGTTCTTTGATGACTTTAATTTCGTTAATTAAGATAAACAATTGGCTTAGGACAAAGTTTAAGCGCTACAACTTATTCCTTATTAGGTTTTAGTTGTACAGTTTCAACTGTTGTACAGTTTCAAAATTTGTAGATGCAGATAATGTTGCCCAACTATCGTAACAAAAAATTCATTTGAATATTTGTCTAATAGTACGATATATCTTGATTCAAAAAGAAAAATCCCGCAACATTTTCATAGAACCGGACCTTGGTTAATGATTAAGAATGAAATATAATTAATATGAGTAGAATTTTAAAGCTTGTTTGATTTAAAAAGTCAACATAATCAGATGATTTTAATGACGACCAGAACCTTTTATAATTGGGTTTCATTTAAATACTAATCTGCTTTGCTTTGCTCTGAGCGCTATATATCTAGGGAACGCTCCATCATACATCAAGAAAAAAAACCATTTTAAAAAAAAGTAGAGCATGTTCTTCAAGACAACATAGAACAGGAACAGGAAGTAAGAAGATAATAACAGCTTGACAGTTCAAAACCGACCAATCCTCGGAATGCCCTGGATTGTCGTTTGCAAGTGTACGTCCTTGAAACATCCCTAACCGGCTGACGATATCTGTAAAAAATGTATCTCAGCTGTAACGAAAAATACTAACCGTTCCAGTGTCACCAACACCGATGATTGCAGGAACTAATCAAATATCATTCCCGTTTTATGATTCCTTCCAATCTTAGCAAATTATGACACACTGCCCTACCGATGGGGGCGAAACGGGTTGGCGGTTACTGGAATGGCACGCGTGATTACAAAATTGTTTATGAAAGCCCGATGCGTCGTGTCCAAGTGCAAGTCCAATGCTACAATGCTGATGATGCGGAGCGTGAAAATAAGCATCGCTCGCACGCATACACATACTCAGCCCCAGTCGCAGCCCGTCGGCGGCAAGTTGCCCCATGCTGTTGCCTCCTTACAAGTCCGGTCTGAGGGCAGCCACTGTTGAGCGTCTTCCCCTGCACACCCTGCACCAACGACAGAAAGCTCGGAAAGGATCGATGGTCGCCGCGAAAGCTCTTGGAAAAAGGAAGGAAGTCTATAAAAAGCAGATCACTCGATCGAGCAAGTCAGTACGGTTCAGTGCAGCGCGAGAAGTGAGACACTCGGGTGTTTGGTTTCGGACTTGGGTTGGACACTGGTAAACTGTGCCTGGTCCAGTTGTTGTAGCAAAGCATTGTTGTAACAAGTTTATGTAAGTTACGTTGGAACGGATTCAATTGGAGCAGACAGTGATAAAGTGAGTCCGAGGAACCGCATTAGTGTAAAAAAACGTTCTAAATATATTAATGGACACTGCAGCAGGCCTGTAAATCGAAAAACCATTAAAACATAATCTAAAATGTGAGGTTTTTATAAAACAAGGTTCATAAAAAAGTGATGTTAGAATATTTGATGTAATAGTTTGTATTTAAATACTTAGCGATGAATGGAACGAATTACTATGATACTTTTTTTTTTAAATGTTATAGTATCGTACAGTATGTTTGAATGGTTTCCTATAAATTTAAAGCAGATGATCGAAATGTTGCGAAATGAGGCTAATGAGAGTCAAATAGCATTTCATACAAGCTTTTGTTTTCAATTATAAACATACAAATACCATCATTCGATTTTTCGACGCATAAGCCCATCATCACGAAGCATCATTTGCACGTGCCGTGCGTTTCAAACCTGCTAGAACTAAGTGTCATGGCGATCAGGGTGGCACATGGCTATGTGGTCAAACAATTTGAAATTGACTGCAGAGTTTGAATTGAAAACCAGTCCAGGAAACTTTTCGGGGATTGTTAATCTTCCCTAAATGCCACTGCCCCATAGAGCCACTGATCTAACCGAACCTGCTGCCCGAATTTAAATGTCACATTGCATTTGGCGTTAACAGTGATGGTTGCTATTAAAGATCGAACAACATGTTCGAATATAGAATCTCCTTCTTGCAGTTGGCTCCAGTGTGATTTGGTGGAGAATAAACCAGTCTATCAGACTTGAAGGAACGACATCCTTTTGAAATATGCAGCGAGGCAGGAAATACCGCTTCTGACTCATGAAGTTTTTATAGGGCACCTCCAGACCTTGTTGTTTGACATTTTAAAGTGTAGCTGGTTCAGTGGGCAACCAAAACAACGCAAAACCAAACTGACCGTTTCCCTCTACCCACTTGCAGGCTGAGAAATTCCATTCTGAGGATTACACACGGCTCGTGTTAAGCGAAACGTGCATTCGTGAGTCGTGGCACCACGTGGCTACGTGCCTACCATTACCTTATTGCCTTGCGCATAGGACTATTGTTTGGGAGCAATTTCATATGCGCCATTCGTGACGCCGTCTGGTTTTACATAATCACGGGACTTGGGCGTCAATGACACGCACTTTCAGTTTCAATCGCGCAGATATCTTTCACCCCTGTACGCCCAATTTCTTCCCAGAATGCTCTTACAGGTGCTCGTACCCTGTCTGGCGCTGTTGTTGGAGTTGAGCGCCGCGGGCTACGTGACAGTTCCGCTGCATAGTCCAGCCGGCGTGACGTATGTGAACCCGCAGCACCACGTTGGATTATTAGCTGGTCCGGTACGATATACTGCGGCGGTCCAACAGCAGACCGCTGTTCCGACCACCCTGGTGGATGCCCGCTCGGCAGCCGTGTCGGTGCAGTCTGCTCCGGCCCCTACCTACTACTCCTACAACCTCCAGCCACAGCCAGTGTTTGGGAAGGCCAGCTACACGCCCGCTGTACAGTACCACACTACCTACGGAAGCCCGACGGTGCGTGTCTTCGAGCCGAAATCCTTCGTGTACGGTGTACAGGGAGCTAGCGTTCCCACAACGCACACCGTCCAGTCGGTCCCAGTGTCGGTGTCCACTACACAGTATCACCACACATCAGCTCCCGTTCCCGTGCCGGTGACGCCCGTGCCCCATCACCACCCTGTCGCAGTGCCCGTACCAACTCCCGTTCCGGTACATGTGCCCGTTCACGTACCGGTCCCAGTTCCGGTGACGCCAACGTACACCAAAACCGTCACCACCGGTCCGACGTACATTCCGCCACAGGAAAAGCAAGTTCCGGTGGTGCGCTCTCGCAAGTTTAAGGTGCGTCGTCCAGCTATCCAGAACCAGTTCTACGATATCGAGGAGCGTGTGATTATCCGGCCAGTTGGATCGGCACTCGTTGAGCTGGAGCAACCTATTTCGCAAACTGAAACTCAGACAAAGACCACCAAAACCACCACCACGTTCGTCGAGAAGCGCCCGGTCTATAGCGTTCCAGCACCGGCTCCGGAAGTTCACATCTCAGAAGAAGGATTCGGCACGCGTACCGTCGCCAGACCACAGGTAGTCACGCAAACCACCACGGTTTACACGGAAAGACCGCAAGTTAAGGGTACCTACGATCGCATTGAGGTGGCTGGCCAAACCAAGAAGCAAAGTGCCGCCTCTACCAGCAAAGCGTCGGATGCTGAATTTATCGATTCGCAGCAAGCCTCGGCACCGAGCGCAAGGCCTTTCTTCACCCAAGGTCATGCCATCTACCACGGCCACCAGCAGACGGCCTTTATCAACCCGTACGCCACTCATCTAGCGCCACATCCGTTCGTGTACCATCCGGCTAACGCTGGCCACCTTCTGCATCATGTGGCCTACGTAGGTCAGCAGTCTCCGGCGCTCATAGCGACGCATCCCACCACGGCCCATCCTGCCACCGTGTTCCAGGTTCCGTCCTCAACGCCGCTATATCCCGTAACTCCCGCCCCGGGTGAAGATTGCGATCGGAACGGTAAAGCACCCGAGTATCTGCCACCTCAAACTCCATCA
The DNA here is from genome assembly GCA_000349105.1 of Anopheles epiroticus. NCBI lineage: Eukaryota > Metazoa > Arthropoda > Insecta > Diptera > Culicidae > Anopheles > Anopheles epiroticus. Next base: position 669,114 of record KB672053.1, on the reverse strand, counting down.
CCGACCACTCCATCACAGTCACCGGTCGCGACGACCACACCGAAACCTCCGACTAGCGCCACACCGGGTTCCTTCGACGACGATGATATGGTGGAGGATGAGTACGATGATTCGATCGTGATCAACGCCCGAAGCGGAATTGGAGCTACCAACTACTCCGACTACTCCTCCACGGATTCAGATTACGGAGACGCTACGGTAACTGCGGCCTCAACAACTCCCACCACTCCACTCGTCTACCATCACGACAAGTACCGAGGATCGGAGGAACGTGCCTACCAAACGAGACTGGGCGGATCATCCTCGATCGAGGTGAGCTATGCCACCCGCACCACACCGGCTAGTGACATCGTGGCGTTCGATCCATCGACCGCTTCGGGTGGATTTGATTTCGGACCATCCTTTCGGGGCTCCTTCCCGACGACCACCATCCCACCAAGTACCACCGACGTACCATCATCGACGAGCGGTACCTCCACCTCAGCTGCTAGCAGTACGCCCCAGCGCTCTGTGACGATCATCTCGTCCACCACGCCCCGCACCATATCGGCTCGATTCAGCGAAACGGGCAGCGTCTCTTCCCAGAGCTCATCCGCACGCGTCACCTCCGGCATTGCCTCGCAATCGGTCGTCGTCGGACAGGGACTGACGCAGGAGCAGATCCACGCCAACCAGGAACAGTTCATTAAGCTGCTGTCCGAGCGGGACTCGATCGCGGAGGTTGGCTTCGGTCCGAAAGGGGACACCTCCGGTACGCTGATCGATGCGTACGTCCGGAGCCGTGTTCTGTCCGCCACGCCCGCGCCACGCGATGCCAAGGAAACGTCACGCACCGTCAACATTCGGCGCATCGTCGTGTCACGTCCGGTCGAAACCGAGCAAGAGGTGGAGGTGCGTGAGCAGGGATACGCGACCACTATTACGCCACCGCCGTACGAGCACAAGCGCGATGTAAGCGAAGTTACGCCGACCGAAGGTCCAGACCGTGCCCAGCAACCGCCGGTGTACGTTAACGCTAAGCCACCGGCATTCGCGGATGATCGTGATCAGTAAGCTGTTTCATCCAACTCATACACCATACGAGGCAATACCATTACATTTGATGCACAGAAAGCAACCGAAGGCAATTGGTTAGCAGTTGGCCGCTCTTGTTATATTTATCGTTTGTTCAGTATGTTTTAAATAAATCATTACATTTAATGAAAATTATTGCTCTTGGTACGAGGTACCTGTTTTTTATATAAAAAATGTATTTTACAATGTTGCACCATAATGAATGTTTTTTTGGTAAGTGTAAAATACGATAACTACATATCTATTACATGTTACACATATAAAAAGTTGCAAATTAAATATCGTTTTGCATACTTCAAACATTCTGAAAATCTTCTTGCGGGGAGTCTACATTCCAACGAAATTCTAACGATGTTGTGGTCTTTGTAGAAACGAAATCAACATATCACACATCTATTATTAAGAGCAAAACAAGATGAAAAATTAAAAACAAACCTAAACTGTGCACTAAATAACTATGATCAGAATAAAGAATAGATGAAAAAAATATTAAATTAAACAAATTATTTGCGCTTACAGTAAACACAAAAATATATTTAAAGTTAAATATAGGGTCTTTCAATAATCTTATCAATTATTACTATTTCTTTGACTGGATAATTTTATTTTGTTACAAGCTACTTTTAACTTAATTTTTGAATAAATTTACAAAATATGTTTCATTTGACCGTATACAATAGCACAAATAGAATATGTTTCAAAAAAGTAATATATATTTATTTCATTGAATACATTGTTCAAATCTTACAATTCACTAACATAAAAAGCCAATAGTACTCTGCTTTACCTAAAAAAAAGTCCCTTTAATTGTTTTTCATCAAATTAATACGTAAAAGCTATCCAACCTGTAACTATAAAGTCCCAAATTGTCCAATTCTGGTCCCGAACGTTCCACGCAGTACAAAGCAAACCATATTTTTTCGTCTCATGTCACGAAAGCAACGCACAAACGAAACAAACAGGTCAAATCAATGTACTTCCGAAGATGCAGACGAAATGTCACGACGGACCAGTCTTGGCGGGCAAGATGTGTCCGATCACTGCGCGCTCGTTAAATGTAACCCATTCCGGGACACATTGTACGGGATCGATCGAGGATAAGAAAAAAGTTAAATAAACCAGAGCAAAACATAACAAAATCAAGCTGGAAGCGCAATCGGCGTCCTAGACCTTTTCGGAAGCATGGCCCTTCCAGCATGGCCCGCGCGTCTCGGCATCGGAACGACGCTGCACGTGCTCATTACCACACGGTACGGAGCACAACGCCTCTCGGTGAAAGAAGGCGCACGTAAATGGCACAAGTGATGGAAGTGATTGCTAAAGGTATGATAAATATGAACTATTATGTGTATTATGCGTCCCACTACCGTATACGTTCGTACTTAGTAAAGATACAGATAAAAGGCAGTAAAACTCTATCGTTGTTATAACTCCTTTTCTATATATTTATCCTATGCACCGGAATTTAAGGAGCAGGATTTGATGCTGTGAGCCTACGAACTATTATTACTGCTCTTGGAGTCCATCAGGGTGTCGACGTTGCTCCCCATTTCAAGGATGCTCGATGGATTTAAAGTTCACTCGTCCCATTTTGGAAGCGCATCGCGATGGGATCGGGGCACACCGGCCACGCCACTCTGGCAATCTTTTTGTGCTTTTACCATGGCCCACGACAGTGCTCTATATTATGCTCCTACTGTTCCTTCCACTGTACACTTCCCGTCCCTGACGACCTCTTCCGTACAGCGCAAGTCACGCGACTTACTGCGCGTGGTAGGCTTCTTGGGCGAACCTGCACGGGGAGGAAAACACTGGCGATCGCCGGATGACTCTAAGCCGGACGAGCAAGTAACCTTTCGGGATTCCTCGGCCGAAGGTCGTTCGGGCATTTCCAGCAAGCAACGACGGAAGGCCTCATCGAAGCGTTTGGGAGGATTGTAAAGGGCGTTGAATGTGTAGCATGAAGCAGTGCACATCGCCTGCATAGAAGATGCACTGATCAGCACCAAACAAAGTGAAAGGAAACAAGGCCATCGCGAGAAGATACGAGATCCACTCTTCCGGTTTCTGTTGACGCTACTGCTCCTGCTTGGGTAAATGCGGTGCAACAGGTTTGCAGTCCGCGGGAGGCACCCGAAAGTGAAAGTTCGATATTACGCTTGCCCGTGTGACATCGAAAGCATCTTGACATTGACCTTCAGCACGTACGTTACACTGTTTTCTTGATTGGATAACAGGGATTACTGAAGATAAAGGTTTAAGCCAATTAAATGTAACATGGATTAGTGTAAGGAGTTTGATAATCGTTTTTTAAGCAACTAACATACCATATACCCCTTATTCTCAGTTGTCTTCACCAGAAGCTCGGTGTGAACTCTTAGCAATACGTTGACAATATTTGCTAAAAATCTGAATGTTTATTGATCTGAGTTTTTATAATGTGAAATTTTTACCAAAAAATGATCGAACAATGCTCCATTGCCCTATAGCACCATTTAAATGCCTTCTTCATCACACGAGCCCCAAGAAGGATCATCCCGATAACTTCAATATTAAATTTGAACCTTTTTTTAGTCAAGATTTCATAATCGCACAAGTGCAAGTTGTTTCATGAAACTTTTGTTTTGTTGAACGAAGTACAACGAATTGAAAACAGTCACAGAAAAACGGTTCCATCTGGAATGAATATCAAATGCTAAAATTGCACTTTCTAAGAAATAAAAAAAAGATGCTTCCCTTAGCTTAGCAAATTTCATCGAGAAAAATTGTTCTGCGCTCACAGCCCAACGTATTATTCGTGGAAGTTTTCGCACATGTTTCGGTTATTGATAATTTTAATATAAATAAAAAAGTTTGCTTTATTATAGTACTTTATTCTTCTTATTTTTCTTGGGCAGCACAACAACCCTGGTAGGGTCAAGAACTTCCAGAACATTACATGCTTTTTCAAGTCAGCTCAACATCGGAACCTAGTTTCTCAACCAAGTAAAATGAATATGTCAAGTTGTACGTAAACTCTATTCAACATTGTCAAGCTTGATATCAATTCCGTAACATTTAAAGTCGAATGTGGTGGCTGGCTTTTACTGTGACTTAGTGTACCCATACTAGGATAGTCAATATTGCACATGGGACACGACAGCGGGCCTAGTGGAACGCGGTACAACGTTGGCTCTGATTTTAGGACTTAGACCACCGTACCGGCTCATTTTATAACATTTAGTTGTAAGTAATACGGTCTCGATATTACTAAAAAATACACTAAAAGGGGTTTTGAGACTTGATGGTCTAGTGGCAACGGCAAAGGCATGTCATAAAGCCCTGCGTCGAGTCAAATCCCAGTCGGAATTCATCACAGGATAGAGTACCCTGCTATGGGTACACTTGAGTCAAGAAAAACAGCCAAAACACATAAGTGTCTTGGTAGATATAGACCCTAAAGAGATTGTTGTGCAACTCAAGAGTTTTAAAACAAACTGAGTATTATTCCTGAATCTTCCGAAAAAAAGAGAGAAGTTAGCAATTTAGGAAATGTAAGTGATCAAACACACTTAATTTAACAAAACATGAACAACCATTCAACAAAAACGCCAAAAAACTAGAAGAATTTACTCACCGTAGGTTGGTCAACCCTATTTGTGGTGAGACGGTACAAATGGAAATTTAACGCAGAAATATTTCAATTCTGTTTTACTATACTTAATATTTCATTTTTTAAGTGTGTTACTATACCGGTCCTATCTTAAACAATATTTAAAGTAACTAAAACGGACAAAATCGTAATTGTGATCACCTTTACAGCATAAAAGAACCACAAAAATAAATTAAAGGTGTATCTTTTTCTGCACTTCACTGTTCACCATAGTCGCAAGTCGATTAAAAATCATGTCCGTTGGTACAACCGTTGTGGGCTTCTCGTTTCAGTTCAGAATTGTAGCACAGTAGAATAATAGTCATGGAATTGGGCATAATTTTAAAAGCCTATTATTTCGATTTTAGATAATGAACCAAGAATTTATTTAATTCAAACACTGAAGCAAGTTTAATAAATTGGAGAGAAAAATATACATAAAATTAAATGATAACATGAAATTTGTCTCCCATACATTTGAATAATGTAATGATAATGTGATCTGTTAGTTACTGCGGAGTAAAAAAAAAATTACAAATAACATCGTTAAGTAATTAAGATGGTGTAGAAGAAATATTTACATATTTTTTAATTATAATAAAAAAGGAAATTGAAATACGCTCCTCAAAATACTGATAAGTACAGCCAATTAAGTAGCAGTCTTTTCACGTGATCCTTGCTTTGCATACATGTTTTCCATTTGCCGTTTCATTTCATTCATGTGAATCATCCAAAAAGGTTATCTAATCATGAGAAAGGAAGTGCTTTAGAAATATGCAAGGTTACTGCATTGAGTAAAGTGGAGCGAGGCTATGACATTTCCTAATAGAGGTATCGCATGCCCATGCTGCTGCGCATCGTTTATGGCGCGTCAGAGTGAACTGCAAGTGCACTTATCTGTGCGATAATCAAAACAAATTTTCAACACTTTACCTAAAATTATGATGTATAGAAATCAGCATGGATGCTTTTAAAGAGGAACAGGAAATGCTGTTTTTTATTTATGTACAAAATTTTCCGTTGTTGATAACACGAGGAAGGATAAGACACCAAATAACATGAAACCGGTAATTTTCTAGAACGCACTTTTCTACATCCCAAACGCACGTGACGAAAGCTGAGTAATAATGTTGTTAACGGTAGTTTTCGTGCAAACCGTTCGGTGCCTCGTGTGAACTTCCTTCGCTTCGTCAACTCTCCCCACCATGAACTACAAAGCGCTGGGGTAATCGACATGTAAAACATCAGAAGCAAAAAGTGAAAGGAACCGACAAGGAAGTAACCTGCAACCTGCTGGAGTTCACTCGATAAGAGCGTAACGAGTGTGTGGACAAAAAAACATAACAATATCCTCCCCTCAAGATCGGTCACCGTTCTCGATCGCGGGAAGGGGGACCAACGCGATCGCGAGCACGTTCGAGATCACGATCGTTTGCACGACGAGTGCTGCGACCTGAGCTCAGCACAATTCGTCTGACCTCGGTAATGATCTTTAGTGTTAGGGCCGACTTGGCCTGCACAGTGGTGGAACGCTGAGCATGACTCAAGAGGCTCACTTTCGATTCTCCTGCTGCTGGTACATGCTGCCGTTGCCGATGCCGGGCGTAAGTTGGTCGACCGACCCTGATTTGTTGCGGCGGAATTGCCCGAAGGCTTGCGAAGCCCTGTAAAAGGGTGACAATTCGGCCGAGCGAGCGGAACTGGCGGTGCCGGCATCGGTGTACGGTACAGCCATAAATACTGTTCTTCGCAAACAGGCTGCCCTTGGATAGTGTTGCTGGTTGTGGTTGTGGCCACAGGTATAGTTCGCTTGTTTGCTCTTGTTTTCGATTCGCAGTTTGGGTCAACGATCCCGATGCACTTCCCACATTCGATCAAAGTAATTTAGTCTCGTGCTGGTTATGTTTGATGCTGAGCGGTGATACAAAAAAAAACTTGAGTAATTAGTGTAGTAAAGGAATTTATGCCAATGCTAAATTTTAAAAATATATTTCAGTTTAGACTTTAACATACATGTGTTTTAATTATATTTAAAAAAAAAACTTATCTTTATTATTCCAGTAGAACGCCCAGGCCGTATTGCTGTTTCAAGAAATTTATATCATGAAATTAATGGTAATAACAATTCGTTAATTAAGAAAGCCATCATGTACAGTTTTGATTCAAATAAGGTATCTTTTACATTTAAGATTTTAAATTCTAAAAAATAAAATAAGTAGCAATAAGGTATATCTGTTATTTCTGAATAAATAAAAAGGTAAAATAGCCACATCCCTTCATCCCACAGCATTGAATTACATGCTTTCAATACTAAAAGCAATGGCAATTTTTAACAACCATTTTATAGTAATAAATAAATTATTATAGTATAATTATTATTATAATAATTATACTATATTCATCGCAGAAGAAGAGGCTTAAATGCTGCCTGTGTTTTTTTTCTAGTACATTAAAGCCTATACGTGAAAAAAGGAAAAAAAATAATGCCCGGAACTCGAAACTCAACAAAAGTAGAATTACAATAACACATGAACATCAAAATCTATCTTAGCAGTATCTTGAAGGATGGGTAAACAATTGAACCGAATAATGTTTTTTTGCACTTGAATATTAGGACAAGGATTATGAAATATGTCATAGAGAGTTATTACTATCCAGAAGTTGGAGTTGAAATATATTTTTGCCAAGAACGTGACATGCATACAATGAACAAATATTGATTAATTCTACCTTCAGCACCAAGTACAATTATTCACGATCCCACGTAGTTTAAATGTACATCCTTGCAGTGATAAATGACGCACAAACTTGCCGCGTGTGACTTGTGGTTGTGTTTTAATTGAAGTCAATAAATTGATCTTGCCTCCCTTGCAACACAGCCACCCACCCTCTGCACTACAAAATGCGCAAATTCAGTAACACATCTGCTTGCCCATCGCCGTGACAGCCATCTGTCCGCAGCAACATAATAATTAGAGTCACGTTCGACGCGCCTATTGCGAGCAACATGAGCTCGAACGAAACGGTGTCGACGCTCGGGCAACGCGTCGACCGATTATACTTTCTTGCACTTCGTACCGTGTAACCTTGATCTTCAAATTGTGCCGCTGCCGGTAAACAACCTGCGGCTTCCCCAGACGCTTCCGGTATTGTTGCTGTTAGGAACTCATTGAGGTGCCATGCCTACAACAATCTTCAACCCCGAAAAGGTGACCCTTTGCGCGACCCGGAGACATACAATCGCGACCAACCAGACAAATTTTTATCGATTGTTCCTTGAGAGCAAAAGGAAGTTTACGGCGAACATGACCGAATCCCACGCCTCGCGCACCTACTACGTGCCTGTCCTCGTGTCGACTACCCGATCGGGATCGCAAAAGTCACGTGCCAGCACGCGGTCCATATCCCTTCCATTCGGAGGATGGCAGGAGCGCACTCGTTAACCGAATGGGGTACACAAAAAGCAACACCAGCGTACCGTGTATCGTTGGCTCGCCTATCGGTTCCTCAAACGCTATCGCAGCTCGTTGCTCTTGCTCGCGCCACCTACGGGTCGTACCGGTGGTCGTGCGATAGCCTTCTCCTTTGCCTCGTGCAGCGACGGCTCGTTACGATAGCGATTGTGCGACGGTCGAGAGGGAAGACTGCTTGCCTCCTCGGTGGGCCACAGCGGGCGGCAGCGATCAGCGCCATACATATATAAGAACCCGACCCGTTTTCTAGTCGACAGTTTAGTGTGAGCTTCCAGTAGCATTCGTTCGAACGCAACGTCTGTCTTTTGTGCCAGAGCAAAGCAAATCCTGGTAAGTGTACAGTGTAGACAGCGAGTACCATTTGCGGAAGAATGGCTCTAGTGTGTTAAGAATCTGGTCCACAAGAGAGGAGAAGCCGAGAAAAATAAAAAGATTGCTACGTCGCACATGATCGGTGAAACAGAACGAAAGACTTCAACGGTGCGTTAAGTGAGAAACCCGGCCAAGAATGGCTTGATAGTGATCAACAATTCATTAATCGTTTACGATGCCTGTTGTTTGCGCTGGTTGAAAGTGTGTTTTTGTGCCACAAGGAACTCAAAAGAATTGTCAACAAATGGCACACGCCACGATGCGCTTGAAGTATTTTTCCTGTCATTGCAAAAGTAACAGGAAACAAGGACAAATCATCCTCTGAGTGAAATAGATTAGTGTTGCTGCGTTGAAATTCCATCCAGTCTGCTTGATGCCCTTGACCACGACTGTAATTACAACAGACTGTTGTGCCGGAGCTACTAGCACCTTCGGAAGGTGATCTACCAGTCCAAGAACATTCCTTCGTCTGCAAATCTAGAAGCTTTCTGAACGCTTTTGCTGTCACGGCTGAATGCCGACTACTAGGCCAGTGGTGTTGTGCTTTCCTCGCTTCTAGTTCCAGACGCGCTGTTTGTCACCGGACGCTCTGGCGACTGGTCCGAGGGTTGGGTGTAGATTGCGCAACACAGTTCGTTGCATCGTGGTGCATGGACAGTCTAACAGAGAGGTTAAATGCTGTGTGTGTTACATAAAATGAAGTTTTTCTTCAAACTGCAATTTTTACGCCCGGACTGTTCGTCGGTTTGGCATGCAGTTGCGTTTTCAAATCTCTATGCATTGCAGCGCCCGGCTGCAATCGGTTGATAGTACGGGTGGGGAGGATTACGTCACTGGTTCGAGACGGATCACGATAAGTCCAACCGCGTAGCGTACGCACTGGGAGATGGTCAATAAATTTCGACGAAAGTGAAACTAATCTCAGCCGGTCTCGGTAGCAGGTTTTTGTGCGTTTCGTTTAATGTTCTTTCTTTGCTCTCTGCTTTAATCTCCCTGGGGCCGCTCCCCTTTCTAGCCTACTATATCCAACATGAACCGCATCATCATCGCCCTGACTGCCGTGCTTGCGTGCGCCTCGGCCCAAGTCTTCCTGAACCAACCGATCCCGCTCGCGCTGCACCAACCGGCTCCCGTGCGCGAGGTAAGTACATGCCGGTTCACCGTTACATCACATGTCCGACGCGTGCCACAACCGAGAGAAGCGTGTGCATATCAAAAAGGGCTTTTCTCGCTTCGCCCATCATGGCTGTGGCGTTTTCTGTACAAATCGCTTTAAACACCTTTCTTTACCTTGCGAACGCAGGCTTCCCTTGCCCATCCGGCGGTGGTCGAAAATGCGCTGCACGAGTCGCAATATCCGGACCAGTTCCGCAACAACTTCTACAAGAACCCACACATCGCCGAAGCGCTGGCCAAGCAGTCGTGGTTCGGAGATAAGGAGATGCCCGTCTTCGAGCGCGAAGCCGATAAGATCCCGCGCGATCGCATCGTGAAGATCTTCAAGAATGCCGGATTTGTGCGTCGGCGCTAATGCAAACCGACACACAAAAACACGTACACGGAAACTTCTCGGATGGCGGTGGTGGCAGTGATCAGTTCAATGATCAGTGTGCCTTGATGCCTCATCCAAAAAGGACGTCGGTTTATGCTCAACTTGCCAGCAGTAACAATGGTTACGCTCTGTGCGTTCCGGGGAAAATGCCATTTTTCGCGCGAATGCTTGTGATGTTCGTGTCTATGTTCATGTGTAAATAGTCGTTAATTTATTGTGCCAATAAACTATTTATTATGAGTTCAACTTACAACATTTTTACTCATTTAGAGTCGCATCTATCACTCATTTAATTTCTTCTGGTCGCATCTATCACTCATTTAATTTCTAGTCTTGAGTAAACATCTTTTCATACAAATATAATGAAGACAAACTATTCATTCTGTCCAGAATATCTATTGGTCGACTTTTCCTTGTACAATTACTTCTAAATGGTATCAACAAGAACGACATGAAACATCAAAAAGACTCTAGGGAATGTCAAATTAATAACTTTAGTTCATAATACTAAATAGTTAATGAAATTAAACTAAACGAATCTTAGTGATTAATATTTCTGAGTAGATAAATAACTCTACAGTTTGAAAG
>KB672053.1:620376-657656 GCA_000349105.1 Anopheles epiroticus | reverse complement strand
TGAAAATAATTGTACAACGACCTCACTGTTGTGCTGTGGAATAAGCTTGCGCGGCTTCGGTGAGCAGACCATGTTTTAAGCCTGGTACGGAACAATCCAGCCTGCAAAGTCCTCTTTCCAAAGTCTTCTCAAAGTCCTTTACAGGGTAGAAGGCGACGGCGTCTACCATCCAGGCTGGGATAATGCATTGAGGCAAGACCGTTAGAGGTTTTGGAGTTCGTGGTAGAAGACGAAAGCCACCAGGTAGTTGAAGCGCCGGATAAGTGAAGCGGTTGTTGCTTGGCGTTCATCAACAGCGCTTTATTGCACTTGGAATTGTGTTTTAAGAACAGAAATCATTCATTAAGAATTAAATATAAATACCTCGAACAATAACCAATTCTTTTGAAAGTAAATAAATCATCAAACATAAAAAATAAAACATAAGTAAAAAAAATCAATAAAATTAGAAAGAGAACCAGAAAAACAATTATTTGTTGAATTAATGTAATCGAGTTCCATGAGGAAGAATATGACCAGTTTAACTAACGGTCAGTTTAAAACAACAAGTTAGAAAGAGATAGACTGCTGATCCTTAGATTTGACATCTTCTCGACCAGGTACTCGAAACTAATTCTGGCTTTCAGGCTGAGAAAAACCCAAGGCTGAAAATCTGAAGCTAGTTTTGTGCGTGGTTTTATATGGAGTGTTTACATTATTTCAGCCGCCAAATGTTAAACTCCATATAAAAAACTGGCTTAAAACATAAAAGGGGCCATTGTTCGTCTTGAATCATGGTTGCATATGTTTCCACTAGGCAGCCAAGTCGCATCTAATCCTACTTGAAACGATCAAATCAAATTTAAACGAAACGTATGAAGGCATAACTCGTAATAACTTACCAGAGTCATGCAGTTCCAGTTTTGGTGCAGAAATCTCGTTGAATGAGGTAATTAAAACTATCCATTGTAATCTTAACTGAACGACAATTTGCTGTATTTTTGTGAAAACACACGGCCATCCAAACAAAACTTATTTTAACATTAACGGATCCTAATTCGAGTACGTGGCGGCGTAGGCTTGTTGCATACGACCAGGGCCGACGTTGCATCGAATCCCATTTGGACTTCTGCCGTCCTCCATACGCAAAATTGTCTATCCTGCTATGGATACACTAAGTCACAGCCACCCGTACGCAGGATTCACAATCTTGCTTTGGATGAGTAGCCTCAGTGACAGAAAGTGCCAAAGTACATTAGTGCTCTGGTAAGGCCTTGATCCTACTGGGTTGTTGTGCCACCCAAGAAGAAGAAGAAGAATTCGAGCAAGCGTGAAGCGGAGCACGTTGGTATCCTCCGAAAGAATTTTTTTTTTTTTTTGACAGTAAAAGCAAGATTGAAACGTTGAAGTCTGTAAAGACTATTAAGAGCTCAGACCATTTTTTTTTAAATCATTAAAGGTCTTTGAGCTTCTTTTTGCATAATGCTTTGCGCATATCTCTGCCTGCTCATTGCGATATACTATTGAACGAAAATGCAGATCATTGGCCCAAAAACTGTGTTTCGGAAGGTTCCTCCTTTGGTACTTTCCTCCTTTCGATAGTTTTCTCCTTTGGTCCATCCTTCTTCATGAGTTCTTTCGGGCCTTTCAAGAGCTCTGCATGTCACGTTGGTAGAGATTGAGCGACACAGATAAGATGTGGAGGATTTATATTGCGATGCCTCCTCGGGTTTCATTGAAGCCTTGGTTCCATGACTACCCTGGAGCCGTGCGTTCATTTGAATGGCGTCTAGACTGTGGTCTAACCATTTCGAAATTGACGCACACCTCCAGCATAAAGGACATGTTGATTTCAAGGGTTGTGGCTGCAGACTCTGGTTTGAAGACATAGACCATCTTCTATGGTTTTACGTGGAACACAAGCTGTTAATTCCCCATTGTTGAACGCAGTTGATAACTGGGAAGACCGTTAAACATCTCGATACGCAACATCCTGGCGTGGCAACAACTTGGTTTTTTTGAAGTATATTTTTGAGTTTAGCCGAGTGAATGGATTGTTAATGTTTGTTTTCTAGCCAACACAACCGATATTCAATGAAGGCTTGACCGAGCCTTATTATAGAATAAGGAGATGAGTCTTTCTGTGACTTTTAGTGTTTACTACAACATGCTAGTCAAGCTTAATGATGATGAGCAGTTTAAAGGTGCAAATCGATCTAAGTTCATACCCTGCATAAATCGGCGTGTCTACCTATTATACCATCGAACTGCCAACAGGTTGCGTCACAAGCAAATGGATAAATTGTGTGAATTCCCCTTTGTTTTTGAATTAGGATACGAATTTTGTGGTCGACTCGACACCGGACTTTCGGGGTTGTTGTCTTGTGCTTGCACGTTGTCAACGGGAATCCGTGAATCGGGTCAGTGCATGACAGTGTCGACAAAAATCGAGGACCCAAGAGACAACTTCCCAAGAGACGCTACAAAACGTAACGGAAACATTGGGAGCCCCAAAACCAATACGATGGAACGATACAGACTCTCGCTATGATGCCTTCAAACGTAAACGAATTCGACGATGTAATGTCACTACACAGACCATCGCTACAACTAAAGGTCTTTTGGATAAGGATAGGAATGTATCAAAATATTCGAGTACACCCAGGATAAGGTATCCTGCTGTTACTGGAAGAAAGAAATGTCTCCTAGCCAATGTTGGATTGTAGCGTATCTATTGTATTAACCAATGCATTAGCCAATGTGATATTTCCTACAGGGTTGATAAAAAGTCGCATCGATGGCGTTTTTAATACACTTAGAAAACAGTCGACTTGCGATGATACACACCAACTAACTATAGTTACCAGAAACTTGCAAGAGAATGTGAACTTTAGAGGTTTCTTTGCATATCACCCAACTAAATACAACCGAGAATCCTAAAATAAAACCTAAACTTAATCAAATAATAAAACTAGCTGTTTGCTGGAAACAAAACAAAACAATAATTTGAATCTAAAATTTTTGTGTTGTGTTTTGTGATTGTGTTAGATTAGATAAGATTAGGTTTAGTTTATTCAATTTCATGAGTTTTTTTTGCATTTTTCTCATTTTTTGAAATCTTCACAATCTTACACAAAGATAATTCACACTGCTACGCAACGCAAACAAACTCATAGGATTATTGAGGAAAGCATATGTGCGAACCCAATAATACGTAATATTACATACAATGTTTTCTAAATCCACAATAAATACCATACTACTACTACTACTATTCAAAGAACTAAATAAATTAATACAAATAGCAATACGGCCTGGCCGTTACTACTAAATAAAAAAAATGAAATAAATTAATACAAATTGAATATTTAAAATTTTTCTTCTTCTTGGTTGGAACACCAGCCCCTGTAATGTGAATGCCTAACTAGAGTACCAAAGTGCTTTGGCTATTTCTGTTATACAATGTACCCATCCATAGCAAGATTGTTAATCCTGCGTACGAGGGGCTGTGGCTTAGTGTATCCGTAGCAGGATATTCAATCCAGTGCATGGAGGGCGGTCCAAAGCGGTCCGAATGAGATTCGATGCAACGTCAGACAAAGCCTTTTATTGTTCGCCACGCGGTGCCGTGAAAGTTACAGCCACAAAAATCTATCCCAGAGAGATCCCAGAAAAAAACCTGATCCCAGAGATCGTAAAACAAAGCAAAAAAAAACATCGACATCGACACAATCCCGTAAAGCACGGGACCAGCCTTCCACCACCAGAGCGATGTAAACATTCTTCGCCGGCATTTGCTCTCAGCGAATCGATGCAGCATGCCGATAGAGCTTACCAACCATGTATCGTGTCACAACAGAGCGAACACACCAACTTATACCTCACATCATCATTCTACCCCATGCTGGATACTGTGCCGCATTTTCCGTCGGGTGTGCAGAGCCTTATACAGGCTCCCAGGAAAACAGTTTACATCCGTACCTCCGCTTCGCTTCCGACGGGCGAGAAAGGCAGTCCAACCCAGCCCTTGGTAGCACAACTGCGCCATTTTCTATGACGTAAATCGAGCCCTCGGCTCGTGCTGCCCACGCAAGCTACCACGGAACAACCCTGCGGCCGGCTATGGTTTGTTGTTTCGTCTTGCCCCACTAGTTTATTCTCCTTTTTCGCCATTCACCAAATTTCTGCGCTTCTTTGTGTGCGTTGCGCTACGTGCGTGCGTGTGAGTGTGTACCGGCAGTTGGCGGTTTGTTTCGACCGAATGTCACCCGTAAGAGCTTCCTCTGCTCGCGTCCCCACCACCGGACTGCTCGTGGTCGGTGTGAGCGTTTACACGATTGACCGGGCTGTTCCCGCCCATCCACCACTCCCCGTTAGCACGACGAGCATACACGAACGTAGTATTACGTACAAAGCGTACACAGGATATCCTATGCGCAGCTCATTCAAGTTCACGGCTGCAACCGTGGTGGATACTACACCCCCACTAGTGGTCGGATATAGGGTGGATGAGATGCGGGTAACGGAAATGGATTCCAACCTTGTTCCTCGCCGGCCCCTTACCAAAGTTCCCCCAGTATCTTTGCTCACGTACGACAATGACGCTGGTGCATGTGCAAGTGTGTCGTCTAGGATGCACTCTCGGTGGCTACCTACTACGGGACCTCCAAAACAGTCTGGTGCATTGTGTTGTAGCGTGTAGATGTTTATCCCTTGTAAGCGTCGTTGTTGCAACTCATCCATCTGCCGAGCGACACTGTATTTCGGGTTATTTGTGTAGTTTTATCATAATTTTACCATATTCCTTCGACGTTTCCACAAAATATGGGTTCGTGTCCTATTCCTGTCATTTTATATAAAAAAACTATATTATTTATTACAAGAAACCAACTAAGTCTAAACCCGTTTTCCCAATTTAAGATGTGAAAAGAAGAAAAGTATCTTCACTTTAGTATTTCATGTGCATTACAAAAAAACAGTGATAAACAGCCAATACTTCTCTGTCTTGTTGCACGATCGGTATTTTGAAATGTTTTTACTGTTTCACATCATCCAAAACGGCTGAACTCGGGAGCGTGGTGTACAAAAAGCGTGCGTCGTGCAGGTTTTATAAGCGGGAGACAGTGAAATACAGAATAGTATAATATAATAGCTACGATAAGCAATCTTGGAATGTCTCGGAAACGGTCTATTGCAGCAGTCACGGCGCATGTGCGGGCTTGTCTTCGGACTGACATCAATTGCAGCACACAAACACATGAACATGGTAATACAAGGAGAAGGGTAGGACAATACTGAAGCGCCTCTTTCGCGTCATGTGCGAAACGAAACAGAGCGATGGAATTTCTTCTCGAGTTCATTTCTTTTTTCACTCAATCCGCTCTATTGCTGGCGCTGCTGCTACTGACCCGGACCTCAAGTGACGCAGTTGTAATTCAAAGTCAACCGCAACTGGCGCGCTGGTGTGGTTTTGAAAGTGGCTGGCAGTGCAGCGCCAGTCGTTTCTGTAATTTCCGCGAAGCAAACGCCGGAAGGAAGGAAGAGGATGTCGTCACACCACAGCACGAACAGCGAAAATGGGTTTATCGGGCTGATAAGACGCTCTGTTATCTAACCGTTTGGACACCGGATGGTTTCGGTGAGTTTTGTGGCCAATCGAGCGTAGTATGCTGGGCGCTGGTGTGCGTTAATGTTGAGGTGTAATTACACCGGAAAGCTGAGCAGGGTAGTAGGACCTGCTCACTGCGAAACTGTGAGGGTACATGCATTCATGTTTCTTATTAAATTTTAAGAAACGAATTTTGGTAGCGTAATATTGAAAGTGTACCCACTTAAATTACCAAAAGAAAAATATTTCCCAAATTGTGGCAGCAATGGAGGCGCCAGGTGTTTCGTGCCAAAATGAAAGAAAAGCTTCTCGGCAAAGCTACTCCAGTCATATTTCTTAGCAAGCTGTAAACAAAATCAAACACAAATAATGTAAACAGTTTCCTACGGACCCATCCCCTTCATCGAATCATTTTCAAGCGCTTCAGCATTGTCCTACCTACCCCATGACTCCCGAGCAAGCGGCCAGGGCGGGTTGTATGTTTTCCGTGTGTCGGAGGTTCATTTCATTCATCGTTTCGTGCTGCAAAAAAAAAAAAAAAATAACGTTCCCAAAGACTAATGAGCATCTGCCGTTCCCGTCTCGTGTTGCTCGCTCGCACTAGAAACAGGAACGACAGCAAAAAGGAAACACCCGACTACATACTGGACACACAGTCCACTAAACGCTACCGCTGTTCCCATGAATCGAATGAATTTCTTGACGCGCAATCCTCACCAGTTTTCCCGATTTCGGCATCCGGCATAGTTGGTGGGGTCGCTCGAAATCCGATGTCGTTCGATTTCAGATTCATTCACAAAAACCTCACCCACCCACACCACACACGCACCGACGCCCGATCGCCTGGAACGCATGCGAACGTGGTCGTTGCCGGTTCGGATGAACGCCACCCCTAAAAGATGAACACGGGTTTTCCTGTGCACGGTTGTTGAGGGTTTTCCGTTCGCGCCCCATTCGCGTCAGAAGGGTTTTCGCATCCGATCGCGACGGCCACCAGTTCAAAGTACAGGAAGCCTTTGGCCTGACCGGGTGGCGTTTTCTTTTATTTTTCTTCTGTCACACTCACCATCAGGAGCACCAACACACAACCAGTGTACAGGGTGCTGTGTGGATTCTTGTGGTGGTGTTAGCGTTTCCAGTGTGTGCGCGTGAGGGAATAGTAGTGCAAAGCGCTGGAGCTGTTTGATTTATCCTCCACGGGTAAGAGTTTGCACATTTGCTTTCATTTACTGGCCAATTGGCATTACTTTACATTCGGTTGTGGCGTCGAAATATCTAATAAAAGTGTAAATGTAGTGGACCGTAAAAAATTGAACGCAATGTGCAGTGAGACTAATCGTGGTGGGACGCGTTTCGTTCCCGCCTGCACGCAAGTGTGCGTGACAGGACTGTGCGCCATCCGTACCCGACGAATCCTAGCTCTCGCTGCCAGTGTGTGAGTGTACTATTTTGTACTTTATGTTCGTCGCACTTGCGAACGTGGTGGCAGGTACACGGGCAGCTTTACGGTGCGAGTAACTTAATAGCTGCGAACATTACACTTCTCGGAAATAGAAAGACACTGTGTTGCCTAGAAGTTATATATAGTTTCTCTAGAAGGATACAAGCAAGACAATAAGCTTGCTTCACGATAACGAACCCCTCCGTGCCCTCTTTCGTGCTGTCAATCGTCGTTCGCACCTGGAGCTATTTTCTACCTCGACCTACTTCCAGGAAAACAAGTCCATGAAACAAACATCCGAATGGCATGATGTGACCAGGATAATCTCTTGTGTTTGTGTATGTATGCGTGTGCGGGTGTCTTTATATGTGTGTGTGTGTGTGTGTCTGTGCTCGACGAGAGATAAAGATAAATAAGCTGCAAAGACTGTGAAGTACGAGGAAAAGAGTTTAATAGCTCAGAAACCACGCACAAGAATAGGACAAGCATTATTAATTTCCAACTAAATATCTATAACAATAAAATTTTCTAATTGATAATATGAAACAGTAGCAAGTGCAAATTATAGCCCTATCTGAAAACTGCCATCGCTATCAGTATAACAGTTTCGCTCACCAAAAACATTCCCAGCTCCCCCCCCCCCTCTCTCTCTCTCTCTCATACACACTCCCTCTTTCTCTCTCAGTCGGGCATAAAATGCTTCTCTCAAAATAGACAAGGGCATGTCCTGATTCCATAGTGAATCCTTTGCCACACCAGGCAAGTGATGCTTTTTATTTCACATTTTATTTTATGTGTGTGTGCGTGGTACACTATTGAGCCGTGTGTGTATGACGTGTTGTGTGTTGAGCAATCAAAGGGACAACAGTTTTCCCGCAATAGAAATATTGCGCTCTCTCTCTCTTATATTCCTTCTGCATGAAGTCTTCAATTTTCGTGCTCCTTGTACCCATTAGCCGTGCGATCAGTTCCATTTATTTAGATTATATTCTGATGAAGTGGAAATAATGATGATTGATGCTCCGGGAGGAGGCGAAAGGCAGAGGAGCAGCCCAAGCAGAAGCGTCCGCGTTGAGTTTGCGCCCGCAGTTACATTAGTGTTTACGAATGGTTCGGTGTGCGTGTTGCGGTCTCTTTCTCCTTCTCTCTCTCTCTCTCTCTTTCTCTGCTAGTACACCAGAATGATGCGCCGATGCGACTCTCGAAAAACGAGTGGAAATGTGTATGTTTTCAGCAAGGCGAAGGTAATAAAGCCACAGCAGCTGCCACACGGCTTGACTAGCTGATAGGGAAGTAGAGACCTCAAAGTACCATCAAGCATTTGCATTTTGTTTCGCACAGTTTATCTTATGATGTTCCTAGCAAATGGTTTGATTTTCGTGGGTGAAAAACTATGTGCTGGAAGTGAAAAACAGCCAACGCTAGATTTTTCTTGGAACGTGTGGTATTTTGTTTGCTTTCTAACAATAAATGAGTTACTGGTGTCATTTATAAAACTTGTGATGAATCACAATTATACGGAGGTAGCCACATTTCTACACGCAAACTGTTTTATGTTAAGTTAAAAAAATACGATACTTGTAAGGATTCTCCTCCTGCGTAAAGCGTGCGGACTGGCCCCATTTTATGCGATTCTTTTTTATGTTTTATTGTGCCGCATTTTTCACAATCGCCGCCGGTTAACGACGTCCGAATGCGGACGGTGCAGGTTCATCGGCGGGTGGAGCACGGGAGGAGCTGGAAGTAAAACTTTGTTCCCGTCTTTTCCCGCTTGCTCGGTGGTGATTTAGTTTGTTTGCGGGAAAGAGACCAGCCGCGTTAAAGCTTACCCCCTAACGATGCTGCCGTGACTTGCGAGGGAACGGTGACGACAGTTTTGCCCTAGCCAAACTGATACTAAACCACTGCATCAGCTTTGGCAACATAAGGTAAGGTGGGCGAAAAAAAAAAGGTTGAAAATTGTTGGGCTTCACGGCTGACACGTGGGAGCTACGTGATGTTCCATCCTCCACTCTCGTGTGCCTTTGGGTGGCAAGTGCATTTGAGGGACCGACCGATAAGAGAGAAAACGACACTGCTACGGCACATCTCCCCCAGGTCCACGGTAGGAAAAGTGTTCGCTCGGGTATTTCAAAACCGAAAACAGAAGTACGCCCAACATCAGGCGGCAGTTTGAAGCGTAATGAAACTGTCGCAAAATTGATTTGCCTTCGTACGAACAGTGCTTTGCCCTCCCATCACAGATTCCAGGCCAGTCGCGTGCAAATATTGAACGTTCGTGATCGTGAAATGGAAACCGCGAAATGAAATCTTCCGGAACATGGCGATTTGCTGTGATTGGAACAGTGAGAGTACAGCGTTGCTTTAAGATACTGGGAAGTAGTGCAGCGGTGCGTAAAGATAGTTAAATATTCTGAGACTAGAGGGTAGGTTTGGGACAATGCTGCAAGGAAGGTAGCACACAAACATCTACCAGCACTGCATTATAGCACACTTTTACTCTACAAAGGAAATATACTTTTCAGCTAAACAGTTTTATTTTCTGTTTCTTTTCAGGCTCGTATTTCACTAAAAGTGAAGCTTTAATTTGCGGAAAGTAAGAATTAGTTGTAAATATATAAGTGCGAGTATACTAAGCGACACCTTCCTTGAAGGATTGTGAGTAGGTGTGTAAATAAAAAGCATCAAGTATCCCGGAAATGAAGGCTCTGTTGCACTACTCATCGGGATTCATACAGTGAGAGGGAAGGAAGCTGCTACCGCTTAGCAAAACGTGTTGAGGTCAGTTAAACACATCCTTACAGCGATGTTTAATTGCTTCTTCAGTGTGTGTAAATTTGTCTGTTCCAAACACAGTCCTGTGTCTACGGTAAAAGAGTAGCAACAGCGGCTTAGACACGCAACACTATGTGCAGTGATTTAATGCTCCCGAGCGAAGCCATGAAACGGCCACGATAGTGTCATTGGAAGAAGCGCACAAGCAACCCTAACCCATAGGTAATTGTAAAGTTTGCACGTTTGTGAAGAGTCCTGCAAAAGGGCTGTGAATCAGTTAGATAAAAAGAAGGTGTCTGTGAAGAGTAGAGGAATTTTGTGAGCTAGTGGATTCTGCTGAGATCTGCCAATGTATGGTCGTTTCGTAAGAACACACCGGCACCACAGTTAACCGTGAAATGACGAATGAATGCGCCAGTCAAAAGCCACGGGGCAGCAGCTAGTGCCACAAACGGTATCCGCCGTAAGTGTATCGAATCGTGCCGTTCAACAGTCGATCAGTGATTACGCGCAGTACAACGTTGGGACGGAATCTGAAAGCATCACCTGCAGCAAGTGCTAGGAAAGAACGACGGCAAATTGCCGAAGCCCTGTGCAGAGGTTAAGACGATCGAAAGTGATCGATCGGGCTAAGAATAACGGAAAGCTGATGGGAACCCTAACTACGTCTTCAACGGCATCCAGCTTATCGTTATTGAAATCCAAAATCGGAGGCACAAGCTATGAGGGTAAGTAACTTTTGAGTACTTCAAGCTTGTTCCAAGTGCTTCCAGTTGAATTTGTTCCTTTACTCATGTTTCCATTTTTTTTTTTGTTTTTCAAGCAAATAGCTCCAAACCAAATAGTCCTAAAATGCACGTTATTGCCGTGAAACGTGTTCGATCTGGCATTTTGACATTTTTCGAAGCCAGAGAAAGAGAGATTTCACAATATTTGGGTCTACGCACTACGTTTTCTACATTAGTTGCAGAATAGACGATATTAATACGTTTTTTATTCATAGCGCTGCTCAACATTTTTGATCAAAATGAGAGTTTTCTCTCAGCCAATCAAAGAAAAACTACACAATCAACAAAAGATGCAACCTTTCCAGCTAAAGTGTAACATGCTATATTTGATAAAAGTGTTTTCACCAGCCAAAACTGTTTAATATTTTTTTTATAGTAGTTTACTTTAAAAGTGAATAGGTACACGTACACGATACGATTCTTTGATGGCGAATCTCGCCCATACTATCACAGACTTCTTCTTCTGCTTGGCACAACAACCCCAGTGGGGTCAAGGCCTAACCAGAGCACTAATGTGCTTTGGCTCTTTCTGTGACTGAGTGTACCCGTCCAGATCAAGATTGTTAATCCTGCGTATGGGGGGGGTTGTGATTTAGTACACCCATAGCAGGATTAGTCAATCCTGTGTATGGGGGGCGGCAGTGGTCTGATTGAGATTCGAACCGACGACGGGCCTTTTGATAGCCCTACGCCGTTACCACTAGACCACCGAGCCGGCACCATCACAGAACGTGTTGTTGAATAAAAAAGATTCGCGTGACATTTTGTATTTATACGATACGAATCTTTTTGACAAGCCTCAAGAGAGCTATTAAGATTGCTGCACAACATTTCAATCTTGAATTAATTATGCTTGAATTAAGCACTAATACATTTAAAAACGAATCATAGACAGTGAAAAGTCGAGTAGGTGTGAAAAGTCGAGTATTGTGTAAACGTGCCTAGTAAACTTCATTCTTTAAAAAAAAAATAATAATAATTATTATTATTATGATCATACGAGCAAGAAAGAATTGAGGACAAAACGTGACGTTATATTAACATTATAATTTACCGTAGGTAGCATCACTGGTACTCTAAAACATGTGTAAATATCTTTCTGATACCTTAAATTTTGTTCGACGATTAACTGATATCAAGGCATCACACACAAATTGTTAATTTATTGGCTGCAATAATCACATGTAGCGAGTTGTGTGTGTAACTCCTTGTGATAGGACAGCGCTTAAACTAACTTAACTACTTGCAAAGAATTTAGACCTCATATGCGTTCGATTAAATAGATAAAATATTTTGAATCTTCTTTGAACAAATGTCCTATAATTGACGAAAGCTTTTGTGTTGCCTGTAAAGTGGACGATGCACGAGAAACGCTTGCAAATCTCTCAGTGGTAAACTAACAGACTTCAACTAAATCTTAAGGAAGAATCGAATGATTTTTAAACAAAGTAAATTAAGAACACATAAACAAGATTGTAAGCACCACAACATGTCTGATAATTCAAACTCTTCTGACTGCTCGGCATTCCTATAGTCGCTGCGTGGACCACAGACAAAAAGAGTAATTTTTTTTCATCCAAACAATAAGAAAGACGCGACACGAACGCAATAATACCCATCAGTTGCTGCCAAAAGACCGTCTGGCCAATGTCTACGCCTGTCGTATAATAAATAAGCAGATTCCGCAGCAATTACCCTGCAAACACTAACTCCTGATAGTTTGGTGTAGCTTTCGATGCGACACTCTGCCCAATTGATACTAACCAGACTGTGTCTGAGGCCGACCAACGAATGATTAAACTATTACCTCTCCCGGTCAACCTCACCCGGGCGGGTAAATGTAATCAATTCGCTATAAAAACGTTCCTGCAATTCAATGAACCGTCATCAATTGCTGAGGTTTAATATGTGGGGAAAATTTTTCAATCCCACCACTGTTTGCCTCGGACGTCCGATCGGCCGATGGCAGTGTCATGGTTAGCGTTCGAGCGATTGGTGTCATTTATTAGCCGATCATTTGATGGCTCACTCATTCCGAACATCTTCCGGAGCACTTATCGGATTGACGCCGACGAACCTCCCTCGATTCGGATGACGCACACGCATTATGGCGACGGTTCAGGGCACGTGAAAATGGTCCTAACCCGCACCAAATTACGGCCGTACCCACCGCCGAAGGATACTGAAGAAATGGGCGATGGTATTTCGAAAGCGTCGCGTTCGTGCGCTCACCCTCGACAGAGATTCCGGACATCATCGTCTAGCCATCGGGCCACAGATGGTCATTGCCGTTTGTTGGGCCGCAGCACTTTGGTAGGCGCGTAAATCAGGCGCCAGCCATTCCGCCCTGAATTTTCGCAGCCCGTTCTTTGCCTTGCGTTCGTCCTACGCCGAGCTTTTGGTGGCGCTGGCACAGACTGTGGGCCCTTGTATCGATACGGACGGCTCCAGCAAGACCACCAGCAGAAGCCACTTCAGCTCATTCTGCCACTTCGAAAGGGTCAATTTGTTTTATTATTTTCTCCCTCCTTTTTTGCCACGCATCGTTTAAGAGAGCAGGGGTGGAATGAGATTTTGTGTGTTCGAATGTCTTCCCACCATTGCCCCATTGCCTCCCAGCTTGTGCGCAGCACGAGCTCACTACCCTTTCATTTCAGCATGTTTAGCTATTGCTCGGTAATGTTCACCAACAATCCGCCGATACCATGTCGTTTGTGCAGTAAGAAAGAACGTGGTGGCTGAAGTGTGCCTGGTGGGTGGGATGTATTTGTTTAAAAGCATTTAGCGTCGTGGGTGCATCACATAAATATTCCTCCACCGCCCGTTTTTTCTTTGTGGGTTGAAAAAGGATGTCTCCGCAAATGGTCGAAGCTTTCGTTGCCTTTGTGTTACCATGGTCCGAGTGAAAATTTCTTCCCACTGTACAACACTAGTATGCAACGAGCAAAGATGCCAAACTACGCATTGGTTGGATTGTTTCCAACAGCAATTTGCCAAGCAGGCGCAGCAACGAGAGGTTTGTGTCAGTAACGAGCATCACGAGCATTGTGGAGGAGTAACGATATGATTTTGTGGTTCGTGTGGGAGAGTCTTATCCTTGGTATAAGCGGTACACCAACGACATCACACGGAGGCGTCAATGACCGCTGTGCATATCGGGACCGCACACATTTCTATCATTGTTCTGGGTAACCTTTACAGCGTGTTCACTCATGTTCACTCATGTCGAGAAAAATCTTTATAACTGACAAGATTGATTTTTTTTATCTGTTAGTCCTTTCCGAAGCAAACAGATTGGTACTTTTATGTTCTTCGGAAAAGAGAGTTAATCCATCGTTTTTCTGCCTAAGACCGGTGCTGGGCAGTACTGGGAACAGCAACTCTTCCAAATTGTTTGAAACGCTCAAAGCAATCACTACTACTCTTCACTGTAAAGATAGAACAAAGAAATATTAAGCGTACGTCAACTGCAGATAATCGATAGATCCCTGCAGGAGAAAAATGGTGGGCAAAGTTTCTCAAAGTTCTTACTAAATATTACCCCGTGGGTTTGATATTCGTTACACTTGTTACACAGCGCAGGGTTGATAAGTTTTGGAAGGCGATGTTAATTTTTTTAGAACATTTCGAAAAGAAAATGCAAGATAAATTTGTCAGTAAAAATTACTTTAATAGTTTATTTTTAAACTTGAAATCTTGAAAGTAGTTAAATAAAAGAGCGAGAGAGAAGAGCGTGTAAGCAACATGGCACTCATTATTTTACTATCAGTACTATATGACGATATTTGCAAGAGATAACGAGTTCACTGCGACCTTACTCCCAACTTAATCTTCCATACTAAAATAATAATTACTCATTTCCAAATCGCAGCTACTGAAGACAAATTCTAGAGCAGTGGCTCCCAAGCTTTTTTTTATTCAACGCCCTCTTTTAAGATGCTATTAATGAAATCGCCCATTGTAAGTAATTTGTTAAGCAACGAAACAAAGCATGTTAAATCGTTCTTGACTATTTTTAAGTTTAATTGTACATGATACGTGTGATCTTTCATATTGAATCTTGCCTAGATCATCTTAATGCTTAAAACACTTGCAGTTGATTTTTACTAAATCCTTGTGTGACTAAGCACGTCAAAGTTGATGATGTCTTACTTACTTACTTACTTACTTATTGCTGCACTTCGCGGTATTGGCCTGCTGCAGCAAACTCCGAAACCACTCACGGTCTCGCAACGTCGTCTGCCAATCCGTTATCCTGGCTTTGATGGCGGACGCTTCAACGCCATCCTCCCACCTCAGCTAGGGCCTACCACGCCTCCTCTGTCCATGTGGACGGCCTAAGAGGACTTTACGGGCTGGGTCGTCCGGGTCCATGCGTATAACATGGCCAGCCCACCGAAGTCGGGCGAGCTTAATCCGCTACACAACGGAGAGATCGTTGTAAACTTCGAACAGCTCGTCTTTGTATTGTCCCTCTTCACGTATTTGAACCTACTTGGTTGTTATGCCACCCAAAAAGATAGTTTGATAGTCCCGAAATTGAACGATTGTTTAATTGAAGTGGGCAGTGTACAGAATACGAGTTGACTTGTTTGTTAGCGATAAGCAATTGTGTTTTCCAAATCGAACAATGCAAAAACATGTGGACAGTAGTTTATTTGCATGAAAACCCCTGTATAACCAGTACGTGTGCTCAGCGGAAAACGAGTCCTGCACTTTGCTGGTGGAGAACACCAATGCGCTCACCATCTTAGGGCTATCTGTGGGCCGGAGCAAGTAAGACGAATTGAGAGAGAGAATGAACCGTAAGCTAGCTAAGCTGTTTTGTAAAGCTGACATTCTGGCATTGGCCAAATATGTGCCGCAAGCGATCAGTTGGCCACGAAGCGTAGAGGAAGATAGCGAGGTCATTGGTAAGATCATATAGAGGGAGATCGGATGCAACCGATGTTGGAAGACTGCATTCATGGATCGAGTCTTCTGATGTCGGATTGGAAATCATGCCATGCCGTTTACACGTTCTCACTAGCTCACACGGGCCAAATAAGATTTTCTAAACTATTTATAAGAAAACCCGGCGAGCTCAATTTATTAACAATTCGACGGATTATTTTATATTTCTATTTTATGATTTTTCTAAGCCTTATCGGTCAGCTATTATTATAATCTGATACTTATCGGCCGGCATTTTTCAGATTAAAGTTATGAATTGAAGATCACATGAGAATTCCAGATCACACCCAAAACCATCTTTTCAGCTAGTCTACTAAGAATTTTGTAATTCCGAGGTAACGGCTGTATAAATATTGAAAGATTACATCTATTTTCTTTCTTATACAACTATGAAATAAATTCTATTTTGTTTTATCTAAAACAGACATGTCAAACATACGGCGTGCGAATCCCGATACTGCTCAGTGTCATTGAATTGTCCAATGAACAACACAGCTGCCAACGTCCGGTTTAATATTCATTCTGCCAAAGCCAATCGCTATTCATTGATCGATTGAAATTGAAGAAAGTCCTTGCATTGGTCTGATTGGTGGTCAGTTTGAATTAATAAGCAACATTCAAGACGAGACAAAGAATATAATTAGCGTCTCGTTAACGGCAAACTGTTGGGCCATGCGAACGGAATGGTACAGTGGTTACGAGACAGCTGGTGAACCCTCAGAGGAACTTCATTTATTTGCTCGTTTTTATAGCTGTTTATGCTTATTCAAATATGGGTTCGCTTCGCTCTGTTACTGGCTTAGGAGTTAGTGCTATAGTTTCGTTGAACTTATTCCGATTTCGTTATCAAAAAATGACCAACGAAATGTGTATTCTGCGTTGGTTGAACGGCCTAAGAAACTGCATGTATAACCAACACACGAAAAGAAAATTCAAATTACTAAGCCTGTATAAGAGTTGCACCTTTAAATATATAACTTTCAGTAGCTCCGTCTAGCTTGCCAGTTCTTAGGTTCCAAGGCCGAAAGTGTTACATCCTTACGGAAAAACAAACGACCACTAAACACTGCATCATGACGTGGATGGGATGGGGATGAAGGGTTAATTAAACTGCAGCAAAAGCATTGCTTTTCATCCGCAAAATTACAAATCGACCCCAAACTGACGGTCGGCCTTCCATACAACATTTCCGCACCCAAATAGTGGTGCACGTTGCGGTAAATGTGTTCCTTCACACAGGCAGACGTTACGTTGAGTGTTGTAACGATAAGTGAAGCGATCATAAATACACACACACACTCACACAAACACTTCCAAGCCATTGACCAAAAATGAAGCGGAGAAAGAAAAGCGGTAAGCGACGTACGGGAGAGGTATATCGACCAAATGCACCAGGATTGAAGCTAAATTTGACCATCGTTAGAGTAAGTAAACGTGAAGCTAGTTCCTGTTATCGTACCGCACGTTCGGTTGTTCCTTGCCTAGCGTTCTCGCCTCGCAGGATAATGATCGCAAGATTAGTGGCGAGGTCAGGGCAGTAAGGGGTCGGTCGCACTCATGTTCCAAACTGCGGACCGTCTCACGCCACCAGACCACTGTTCCTCAATTCGGGTCTTATTAGCATCGCCCTTGCTCTGCAACATGCTGGCAGATGGCATGCAACGAAAGCGTTTGCGTGCATAAACCTTCACTTTTTTTTCTAATGCAGTCAAGTTTCTTAGACAGCGGGAACTATCCTTTTTTTTTTGCTTTCGACCTATACTTTTTTCCTGTCTCTTATGGGTGGGGACAAAGAGATGTAGGGGTAATTTCTGGCGCAGGACTAACCGGGCAGGGACACACGAAAAACCACAACCATGCATGTGCTTGGAAGTCACAAAACTCAAGGGAAGCTTAGGAATCCTGTTTGTACCTTGACCCATACGTAATGGGTTCAAGTACAACCGAGTACCAACATTAATCAAAAAAGAAATGGAGGATTGGGTAATAGAGGTAGTAAGGGAGCACCAGCCAAACCAGCAGTAAGAGCATAAGCGTGTGCAGTTACACCACTGTCATAGAAATACTTCATCTTACGAATTACGCGCATAGAAACGTGGAGCAATATAGACATGCTAAGGCCTACTTACTTAGGCTAACAGTAGAAGCAAAACATGAAATGAAAATATCATAGATTAACTATTGGAACTTTTTGGAACTAAATTCTGTGGTTCTCCATTGACGTGCATGTATTAAAACAAAGTTTACTGCATGTGGTTATTATGGATTATTTTCAATTTTTCTCAAAGATCCTAGAAAAACATCATTAGACTAAAATATATGCCTTAAATTCGTATTGCTCAAGAATTGCTAAAGAATTCGAAATTTTAATACACTGTTAAAAACTTAATTCTTTAAGATGTAAATTAACATGGTGTTCATTACACGCTGACATAAATATATTTTAAACAATTTGATTTTTTCTTGACTTTAGTGTACCAATAGTAGTATAGTCAAATCATACGCAGGGTACATTTAGGTATGTTTACCCCAAGCAGAAAACCGAATAGGATTTGATACAACGCTGAGCCTTAGGGCAAGCCTACGTCGTTACCACAATATCAACAAGCCGGCCCAAACTCGAGATTAGGCCCGGTATTGTGCAAGATTCCAGTTTTGCCTCATGTTTCCATATGATGTAACGAAAGAAATTTTTTGCCGAGTTTGTGGTATGCGTAATGAGTATTTCGTATTAAAATGAGAGAGATTTTGTTAACGTTTTCAAAGATTTGAACAATGTATCAACTTTTTTTGTCTAGTCAATTTCTGTACCTTTTATCAAGTTATAGCTTACTCTAGAGTAGGAATAAATCAAGAACAATGATTACCTGTCGGCAATCCTTCCATACGAATAACTTACGAAAAGATTACTTTCTCTAGTTCAAATCCAGTCAACACGAAACGGATACAGTGTTTACATCATTTTCTCCTTCTTATCTTGCATTCCGCCATGGTGCCGTAATTCGGCAGTAATTTGGAAGCGCTAGAAAAATGGGATTCCACTGAAAATAGATCCATCAACGAATGAAAAAGTCCTCCGCTTCTACTGCTCGATAGGCAGGCAGGCATTACGTGCGACTTATTCAGCCGACTCCATCTCGGCGCTTGCCGTGATATCTGTCACGAGCAGATCACGGCGCACGATGGAACGAAATCTCCATTTGTGGAAATATGTTTTCATTTCATTCCACTCCCGCTCAACGCAACATTCCTACGCTTTGCTGCTTCGACACAGTGGGGTGCGATTGCCGCCAACATGGTGACACGTCGTGGTCGCTATTTCTGTGAATGAATTCTATTTTGCGAATGCAGGAAAAGATAAAAAACGGCGCGCGAAGCAAATGAAAATCGTGAGAGTGGATCAAATTATTCTAAATTAAATTTTTGTTGATTATTTATTTTGCACTGTAATGATGACAGCGGATGGAGCAAATGTTTATGAGTGTTTTACCTTTTTAACATTTTAAACGAAGTATGTATACGATTATTTAACGCTAGATTACCTTCTTCAAACAAGTTCGGGGATCTAATTTTAATAACCATAATCATGCATCATTTACTGTACTAACTGTAAACCATTAATTACTATTGAGAAAACCTCTCCTATGTTAACTAATCTCATACATTTCCCTACTTTAATTTAAAAAAAACAGAGGAAACGACTGAAACCCGCTCGATGACAGAGCGAAGTGGCCGAACGGATACCAGTGGGCGTTCGGCGGCCCTTGAGCGAGCCTACGTTCACGATGTGTACGAAAACTGCGAGGAACCGAACGGACAGATACGACCCAAGGTGGCGCAATTCCTGGGCGGTCTAGAACCGGGCTCACTGGTGTGCGACGTCGGTTGTGGCAACGGACGCTACCTTTCAGGCTTCAATCCACTCATCTACACAATAGGCGTCGATCGATGCTACCGTCTGACACAGGCTGCCCATGGAAAGGGTGGCGAAGTAAGTGACTACCTGCCATAACAAAGTAGATCTCAAAGTAGCCTACCGCAACTCACACAACGCAATGTATTCTAGGTAGCGATATGTGATAACCTCGAGCTGCCATTTCGTGATGAATCGTTCGATGCGGTCCTATCACTGGCCGTGGTCCACCACTTTGCCACCACGGAACGGCGCGTCGGTGCAATACGTGAGCTGGCGCGTATCCTGCGCATCGGAGGACGCGTCATCATTACCGTGTGGGCACTGGAGCAACGGCATCGACGGTTTGAGTCACAGGACGTGCTCGTACCTTGGCAGCCGCCCCGCTGCAAAGCGAACGGCATCTCGGACGACGAAGATGACGACGATTTTTTACCACCATACCACGCGTACACGGAGGACTCGACCAACTCGAGCCGATCGGCCGGAGATGGGGACAGCTCGAGTCTGTCTTCCTCTTCGCCCGGCGAAACTTGCTACAGCTTCGTACGTCGCGCAATACAGGTATCTTAACGTCGCCGGGAGGGACAAACGCTTACATATTCGCTTCCAAAGTTAGAAGAGCTTAGATGATTACTAACTCTATTCTTTGTGCTGTTGTGGTGATCTTACAGAAACTCGCCGGCAGCAAACGCAGTCCTTGGTTCCTGGAGTCGTGGAGCTCGCGGGAAACCAAGCACGACAGCAGCCTCGACTACGAGGACGCGAAGGATCTGCCCATCGAGCTCAGGCGCCTGGAAGACTTCGAAGACCTGCCGGAACCGCCGCTGTCTGCTGGCCTCAAGAGCCGGAGCTTAGGTAGTATACTAAATCCACCACCAAAAACCATAGTTAGATCACGTTCAAGTGTACCAAGTTTAGGTGCTCAAATACCTGAATCGAAAGCGACCCCCGCCGCGGAACCGACGCCCGTGTCCCGCCGACCAAAGCTTGTCAAACAGAAACAGTCACTGTGCGACGACGTGGACTACAAGTTTACCGAGTCCACCACGCAAGACTACCGAGAGCACGGGCTGCGCAACGAGTCGCGCGTACAGCTGCTGCGCAAGCAAAGCTCGCTCAACGAGGAGCTGATGGCCGAAAGCCGGCTGCGCGAAAAGGAGCGCATCCGGAAGCGCATTCAGAAGCAGATCTCGCTGAACGAGAGCTTCCTGTGCCGGTCACTGTTTACCAAGCGGCTACAGGTGATCAAGGAGGGCTTCGCGACCAAGCTCAAGACGTCGACCGGCAGCCTCGAGCGGGTCACTAAGAACGGCTTCGTTAAGATCATACAGAACATCAAAGCGGCTACGCCGGCCGCTTACCACGGCGGAACGACCGGCGGCAGTGCCACTGGTGGTGGCCATTCACATCACCATCACCATCATCATTACCATCCCCATCATCACCATCCAAACCACCATCATCACCCGCACCACCTTCATCACAATCCGCATGGGCCACCGGGCGTCCGGCCTCCGTACAGTTACGATCCGGGTGATTGCGGTACCACATGTCCGAACTGCCCGGCCAGTACGGAGCACGGTCGATACGGGGACTCCGGCAGGCATCACCGGCTGTCTCGCAATAATTCTGCCAGTGGCAGCGGCACCAGCAGCAACGGCAGCAACGGTAACGGCATTGGCGGTAACGGAAACGGCTCCATCGCTCACGACAAACTTCTCGCCTCGATGGGCAGCAGCCAGGACGAAGCGTCGAAACCCAGGCGCCATTCACGGGAGAGCGGTTCCGGTAAGTTGCCTCAGTTCGCCATCGCAATGGTAGCCTCGTTTGGCATATTACCACCTTTACCAACCATTTCTAACCCTTCTTCCATCTCTTTGTCTCTATCCCTCAAACCTTTGAAACGATCTCTTCTCTTCATTATCTCTTCCTGCGTCTCGTAATTTAATTCACGTCTCTTGCTCGTTACAACACGATAAGGAAATGAGCTCAACAGGTTGTTTCCTTATCCGCGCTGGAACGATGCATAACGATTGGAGGCGTACCGACGACGACAACATTTTCCCACTATTCTTGCCACTTGTTCATCACTCTTTATACTATTGTCACTGTTGCTAGTGTTAATTATACCTTCTTGCAACATGCCACACTTGTTAGTACACTCATATCTGCAACCACAACACCACGGGATCCGTGATTCAACGATCCCACCTATTGCAAATCACCCTTTACACACTGTTTGTGATCCTCGATCCTGCATTTGATGAGCTGTGTTTCAAGTCTGACGTTTGTTGTATTTCAACTGTGTAAACCTTCGTTTGAATGCAGACTGTCCTTGAAGTCATCTGTCTGTTCGACGGCTTCGAACCAAGTTATACCACTATACTGCCTACGAATGATCTATCCTAGTACTGTGTCACGTTGTTAACAAGCCACTCACTCACTCAACTCACAATAGCACACATATCACCACGTCACAAGTCACGCTAGGCCACATAATACCAGATCCCTTCATTCACTGTTGTTTCTGTATCACGCTCACTTTACCTTCCTCCTCAAGTAGAAAAGCCAGTGGACATCAGGTGTCGATCGCAAATTCTTGTGTTACGCTAGCTCCCCTCTGGGTTGACTGGCGGAACCATTTAGTCTTGCGAATCGATTGTTTTTTGTAAAAGCAAAATTATTCGTTATTTTTTGCTGCGAAACATATTTTTATTATATATAATAAGTTCTATTCGACATATACTATACCATTTTGCATTGCAAAATAATTTAACAAGTATAATATTACAAGTATAATATTAGGTGTACGTGCCAAAGTTGTCAATAGGTGCTGCGCTAGAGTAAAACAAGATTAAGCTAGTGAAGTACGTTCCATGTCCCCTTGGCTTGAAGATCCTCTCAATAAAGTCAATAAATCCCCCACATCCTGGCGTCCACTATATTTTAGTAAATTGTCCTGACCTGTCATTGCTGTTTCTTGTTCTCTCATTCTTCCTTTTCTCTTTTCTGTACCATTTCTCTCTTTCTCTCTTTCTATTGTTCTCTTTCTATCTCTCTTTCTCTTTCTATCAACCTCTTGATCAACCATGACATTCCATCCTTCTGCTATTGGTAATGCTCATCTATTTCTTTTCTACAGACAGTTTTCGTTCTACTTTCATTAAACGACAACGTTTTGCGGGTACCTACCAAAAATCGTACAGTTTCTAGCTCGTAGTAATCGTTAAGCGTATATTAGTTTGGTTCTCAAATTAACCCCGGTAGCCGTCGATGTCGATCGATCTAGCGATTGAACCGATGTGATTTTCCAGTGGTGTAATTAGTAATGTAAAACGTTGATGTCTGCATGACAGCCCAATAGAAAAAGGCTTAGCCCAACCAGACGAATGCTAGTAGATGAGCATGTTAAACTAATTCCCTAGATAGATCTAGATTCACGTGTAGATTGTTCTATGTGCCTTAGTTTAAGTGTCTAGAAGAACATGGCTTCACGTTACCGTGAACTGATTGGATACATGGAATAGCATTATAGTTGGTTTTGGCTTTGCTTCCTTTGCGACAAAATATCATTTAGAATGAAAGTGAATGTGACAGGTGCACAGCATTACAGCAGATCATTCATATCACTCAGTCATAGATTCATTACGTTCATTTCTTCATGTATCCTCTAACTCCCAACTGAAAATATCAGCTCATTTCACCGCCTAACATACGCCTGCAGAATGGTGTAAGCTTGCATAACAAATCGTACCATTGTTACCCGTAAGGAGTTCTATCCCATCATGCTAGCACGTTCCGTTATATATTTGTTCAAAGTATGATTTACTTGCTCGTAAAATGTACATGTCTATCAATACGCACACCTCACTCATTCCCTTAAACAGCACCACCACCAGACGAGCGCGAGTGTCATGCTTCTGACTATTTACTGCTCTATGCATTGGCCTACCTACTACTATTGGCATTCTATTGTTTAGTTCTATTTTTATTTCACATTAACTATTGAGAACCACTATTCCGCTTGCCTCTATTAGATTTGTGGCACGTAGTGTAACACTTGCTGGCGATATCATACTAATCTCTCTACTGTATGTATATTTTTGCTCTTTTCCCTGGCCGCTTGTCGTGATCGTGATACAGATTCATCCAAGGACAGTAGTCTACAGAGTGATACCAGCATTGAATCGGAGGATAGTTTTGCATCTGTGATTTACATTCCTAAGCCAGACCAACAACCACAACAGCAGCAGTCCCAGCAACATCAACAGCAGCAAGTGCAATCAAACGGAAGCTGCAATGTCAACGGCGGAATCAATAGCGGTAGTACGTGTAGTGGCGGTAATGGTGCTAACGGTGCAACGAACAGTGTGGCCGACTTCTTCAGCCCCGGAGCAGCAATGAGCTGCATGCCTTCCTCATCAGTGCCAACATCGCCATTGGTGATGCCTTGCCCAACACCGGCGCACTCTCCAGCCCCGCCGCGAACCAAGTCCGGTTGTGTAGGCTTTCCCTCTGATGTCGCGGACGAACAGGTCACCTCTAATTCCTCCACAACTGGGAACAGTAATCAATTCACGTTCGAGGACACCGTCATTCTACCTTGGCAACTTGAGCAACAAGAATCGATGGTGAAGGATCCTTCAGGGAGTGTCACTGGAAGCGACGTCTCCATTTCCGTCACAACCGCTCGCAGCAGTACCGCAGCAGGCTGGTCGAGAACTACGGGAAATGAAACTGCTACTAGCGTCATTACCACCACCAACACCACCACTACCACCAACACCACCACCACCACAACAACATCCATAACCAGCTCCAACAAAACTGAACCCGCAACCGGAACAGCTAGTCGAAGGACACTCTCTAGCGCTGAAAGTAAATCACACGCCTCGCCCCAGAAAACGAGCTCACAAAAGATCACAAGGCAACAGATCAAGGATTTGCCTCCAATACCCAAATTTCGTCGCAGCGGCAACTATCCAATCTTGCGCCGGCAGACCTCGGCCGCCGCCGGTAGCAGTACGGCGGCTCCCGTACCTGTGCCAAAGCTTCTGTCGCTGGAACTATTCAACCCGGAGACGGACGATCTGGACAGCGACTCGAGCGAACCCTCTTCTCCCGACTCCATAGACAGTGTGATCAGCGCGCTCAGACCTTCTGTATCTCCGCAGCCTGTGGGCGATGGTCCATCAGCTATTAAGCACAAATCCCATTCCAGTGGGTCAGGCATTAGCGAGGCTGAGACGTTGATTCCTGGCATTGGGGTACCCAGTATTCCACCGCTCGTCGAAGCAGCTGCAGTTGTAGCACACAAACTCGAGGATGTTGTGGACATGGCCATACCGGAACGGGTCGGTGCCGATGGGAAACCATTGCGGTTCAATGGCCTGCGGAAATCGCAATCTGGCACAACAGGCCTGCTGGACGGTACCGATGCGGATGATCAGGACTCGCGTCAACATTTAGTGGAGTTTGCCGAAAAGCTTAGCGCTCAGCTGTTGAAGGAGCTGGAAAATGAAAAGAAACGCAACGAAAGCTTCGATGAAGACGATGACGTGTTTGCGGTCGATTGTAGAATACGTTCTGATGCCGCCAACCAATCACCGCCTGTAATCGATCCCTATCTTAAAAAGCTGAACGGCGATCTGCGAGACCTAAATCAGCTGCGGGCGGAACTTCGCGAGAGGAGACTGATGCTAGCGAACCTGTCCAACATGGGTTCGGGTGGTGGTTTGGGGTCAGTATTCGGTGGAAGCAACGACTCACTTGGTCCAAGCTACGGCTCTTCGATGGCTCCGATCATCCAGGAGGAAACGGATGATGATGAAGAGTTTAACGAGCTGGAAGAGCGGCGATTTAACGGGCTGGATAGTTCCTCTTCTAGCGGGCAGTCTTTAGCGGGACCGAACGTGCTTAAGGTAACGTCTAGCTTGAAGTGTAAGAATCTCAGTGGCAAAATGGTCGACGACTTTGTCATCATACCGGAACTAGACGAGGACGATCCGGAACTGTCCAATGATACGACCTTGCTAATACAGGAAGAAGAAAGCTCCGAGGAGCATCTTCACACATCAAATCAACCAGAATGTCCACCTGGATTGATTGGTACTAATGCAGCCGGCTCGATCGAAAACGGTAGACGGCGCAGCAAGATGCCTAGTTTTAGCAGTGCAGCTAAGCAGCTGACGGTACAGAACCATACCGTTGCTGGGGGAAACTTCCAGCACGGTAGCAGTAGTAGCAGCAATAGTAGTAGCGGGAAAGACACCACCGATCCATGCGGTCGTTGGAATTGTGCTCCAGTGTCGATCGCGACGCCATCGCTACTCACCACGTTAACAACGACGACCACGACAACGACGACGACCGCAACGATGCAGGCAACGACGAGCTCACTGACGGGCCCGTGCACGATTGGCAGCTCAGTCAACGCTTACGTACCGGCGGCTCCGACGTGCTCCGCTATTCCGATCAGTAGCGGCGAGCGCAAACCACTATCAGCAACGAAAAAATCCTCCTTGCCCTCCTTTGAATCTCACGCCAGTGTTGACTCATGGGCCCATTCGACCAGTACCGCATCGTTGGACAGTCCCTCGCTTGGAGGTTCTGCGACGCACCATCGATATTATCACGTGTTCCGGGAAGGGGAACTAGACGCCTTGATCAATCACCACGTTACCAGCCTGCACATCGTTTCGTCTTACTACGAGCGGGCGTCCTGGTGCGTCGTTGCGGAGAAAGTTCACGTATGGACGATTTAGGATCCCGAGCGGGTGGTCAAGCTGGGTGCGCGTGTGATAAACCTGTTTTCCCTCTCTTACAAGGACGTGGTGTTCAGTCTTAGTCATACCATTCTATCTACACTGCTTGTACGGCAATGCTTTTATTAGTTCTATTCAATTACTCTACCAAATATGCCCAGCTGTAAAAAATGGAGTTCAATATTTTCACCCATCCAATCCAACCTTAACTGTTCTCTTACTTGTTTTCGTTTTCAATGAAAAAAAAAACGCATAATTATTTACCTTTTGTTTATGAATCACTAAAAGCATCGAAAACCAAATCGAAAAAAAAGTTCACATTAACTAAATTTACACTTAAAAAAGCTAAGAAACGATAGGTAAAAGCTAAACA
Organism: Anopheles epiroticus; assembly: GCA_000349105.1. Taxonomy (NCBI): domain Eukaryota; kingdom Metazoa; phylum Arthropoda; class Insecta; order Diptera; family Culicidae; genus Anopheles; species Anopheles epiroticus. Next base: position 631,059 of record KB672053.1, on the reverse strand, counting down.
TTGTCATAATTTTGTTAACACAAAATCGCGCTATATATCAATGATAAAAAGAAAAGAAACAACAGTGAGAGATGTTCCCCGATCGGGCTTCATCAAAATGGACCCAAGTCGCGGACAGATGCGACGACCGGTACTGTATTACTTAAAAATAATCTCTGTGATTGATCTATATTGACTTGAAAAAAAAATAGTATTAAAATGATAAACACAAAAAAGGGACAAAAGCCATAAGTAAAACCAAAAACAATACACGTATCGTATACTATGAGCTATGTTGAAAATCAGGCTGCAAATCGAATGATTCCAACAAGCGATGCGGGAGTAAGAGAGAAAAGTAGATATTCAAAATTTGTCCCAATATATTCCTCCAACATTTCTCTTTCATTTAAGCTATGGGAAACAATGACCGTAAACAAAACGTATGCACCATAGAACGTAGCTATTGCTACCCGTGTCTGTTTGGTGCAACATTAAAGGATGCACTGGTACTGTTTAGCCCTTTTCGATCAAAACGAATCATGAAAACTTGTATTATAAAATACTAACAATTGCATTCCCATCTTTGAAAATAGACATATTTTGGGTTTTTTCTACTTTTTGCGCAAAACGCAACAAAATATAATTATTTTTGCTTAAATGGTTTAGTGGCTAATATGCATGCCAAAAACAAACACAATACAAAAGCTCATACCGAACTAGACACATTTAATTTCTCTTTTATTTCAATTTTTCTGAAGTTGTTCAAAACGTACCTTAAGAAAAGTTATTTTTATATTCTAACGTCATGTAAGTGTACATACATAGATTTTCATTTTGATTCAGTCACTCCTAATTATAGTAACTCTAATTACAACACTTTTATAAGCTGTGTGATCTCTTACACACGATCACAACCAATAACGCTAATGCGCTGCTAGAAACGTTAATTGAATATACAACCTTTAACATTGGTAAATAAACATACAAGCCGATTCAGCTATAGAAACTCATTCGTAAAACAAATCGTATGCTGCTCTTTATGAAATGACCCTTTGTATATAGTAAACCCCCTCCCCTACCGAACGACGTGCTCTATAAAAGGAGATGAGATAAAGTGATCGATTCTAGCTATTCTATTACATCTTACTGTGGATTTTGTTTTCCAATAAAAAAGCACAAACGAATGCAATCCCTGTCCATAAATTGTCGAAAGGTGGAACAATGTGCGTGATAACACGTTACATTAATTTTGCAATGACATATCATTTAATATGTGTACATTGTTACAAATGTTACATTTCTTTCTTGCTTAATTTACATTCCGTTGGCCATAAAGTATTATTGCGCTAAATGTTTCATTCCTGAAATAGATACTAGATCCTGAAATAAATACCTGCTATCTTGAACCATTAAAGGCCTACAAGTTTTTTCTCTTCTAGGCATAAAAATGATCGGAGGAATAGAGACAGTTCAAACCGTTTTCCACAACACTGTCACACAATACACGCAAACGTATTAAAAATCAGATCATTGAAACCGTAGAGATGTTTGAACTGAGATACAGGGCGAATCAGGAGGATTTCAATAAATGTTGTCATCTTACACATCGACTTTCTTTGATGTTGAACTTGTTAGAAATAAACATGTCGACTCAATATGAGGCGTCGTTCTTGTTTAAGAACATTATTCTTTAAGCAAAGAAAACACCCTAAACATACAGCATAGTGGAAGTGGAAATGATTGCATTTTTAGTTCAAAGTTTAGTACAGGAAATGCGCTCAAAAATATTTAAACCCCATTCCTTAGTTAAATAAATTGTTTTTTGGGCGAAACGTACTCAAACAATGCGCAACACACAATATAAAAAAAACTCAAAAAAACATGAAAAACAATCATATCAATCAGCCACCAAACACACGCTAGGAACGGAAACACAAAAATCTCAAATAATAAGCCGCACATCTATAACAAAACACTCGTAAAGCCAAAGAAGAAAGTTCGGTGGAAAGTTTAACAATAATTGTGTCTAATGCAGAAAGCAAGAAACGCACAGAAACAGCCACATGTACTGGTGGAGTGGATGACAGAGACAGTAACAAAAGCGAACCTAATACAATCTATTCCACAATACAAACCGCTGAGTGTAACAAACCAGAGTCAGTACAAGTATCGAGTACAGACAACATTAAACAATTGCGACAGAGTCCGTTTCATCCGGAGGATAATCAATACTTATGCAAGTATTATAATCACAATCAGAGTAATTGTAATTTCGTACATGCTGCTACATCAATGTTTTTGTTGTACCCGGTTGGAAGTGTGTTGTTTATTCAACTTCAAAATGTTGGCCTATTTTTACAGAACCAGAAGAACGATGATTGCGCGTTAGGTGCGCTGGCATTTATTTACAGAAACGAGAAACAAAACGAACTAAAATGGCAAAGGTTTTTAAAAGAAGCAGAAGTGGTGACAGAGACAGATGGCGAGAGAATATTCTATAAGGGCTGAATGTCCTCGAAGTTCGAACAATAATTATTAACGTATTTTACATTTACGATTACTACGTGCTTTAAAGTAACCCGATAGACGATAAAGGAAAACAGACGTATTTTTATCTCTTTTTGTTCAAGTGATTTCATATTTTGCAGGATTTTACGAAGCTTTCTGGTTGAAGTATTCTCAACTTAAACAGTAATATTTGAATCTAGCACCAGTAAAGGACAAGTTGTTATTGTATGAAACATATGTTTTATGCATTATGCATGTATTTGTACGTTTTATATTATTTATTTTTGATCAATTATGTTTTTTAATATAAACTCTAATATTTGCGTACCTTTTTTATTATAAGTTGATATACTTTTAGAACACTTTCTTCAAAACAGCAACAAAGTTGGATTACATTTTTTACCATTAATAGCATCATACAAAAAAAAACATAACATTCGAATCTAACGAGTTTTCGATTAGTAAATGTATAAAATGCGTAGATCATTAATTTCGAAACACTGTAAATTTTAGCTAAATAAAACGAATTAACTAAACGAGTACGAAAAGGGCATAAAAGAAGGTGAAAGTCTATTGCAACTCCCGACTGGATCAGGAGCACTAGAAGTTACAACATATTTTTTTCTTCTAAACATACAAGAGATAAACACAACATTGTGCAGCTAAGCATGAACCGCATTAAATAATCCTGAATAGCAAGCAATCGATTCACGGCAACTATAAATTGTTCGCATCCTTTCGATTGCTGTGTATTCTACAGTTGTGTTAAAACAAAAATGGCTAACAAAATAAGAAATACAGGAAACAATAACAAACTAGCACATCACAACAATAATAACAAAAAAAAAGAAGAAGCGCAACATAACCATAACCAACTCAAGAAACTACAAAGAAAAAATCCTTCAAAAGAAAGTAAACAAAGTTTGTCTAAGATAAGACCTACACATATTGCTCGACGAACACGCTGCTACAATACAAAGCCTTTAGTCTACGTAGATGGTTGCAGATATTCTCCGTACTTGAAAGACAAAGTCAAAACACTCATATGTTTCTTTACTGGCCAAGCAAAGTTTTTTCTTGACTGTTTCTAAGAAAAGCCCCGCTGGTGAACGGAACCCCCTTTGGCTCGCGCGTAATTAGTTTAAGGAAATCAGAAAACTATAACCCCAATTAGGATTCGACACTAACAAATAAAACATCGTCCCTCTTTCCTGGGCCTGTGTACAGGGCCGGTGGAATTAGCAACGAAAGTATTGTAGCGAACCTACCACGGCTATGAGAGTAATGTTAAATAATTTAAAAATAATGAATGAACTAGCTAAAGTAATGCATAACGAAGGAAGTACGAACAACACACGAGAACATTGTAGAAAAGGAACTGTTGCATGATGTGAAGAAGAAAGAATATAAAGCAAAAGGGGGGAAAATAAACAATACTACAAAAAATGTCGCCTGTATATTCCAACCATAATCAATGTGTGTTGAAAGCTGACTCCATTGTGTGTAAAAACTTGTGATGACTTTAAATGTGTTTCTTTTCTTCCTGTCTTTTTTTGTATGTTCTGTCTAAAACAACACACTTTTTCAGTATCTTACACTAAAAAAAACCTCAAATGAGAACGGAAGAAAATGATACCAGACACCAATCAACGCTGATCTTTGCGCCGAAATTTGCAAGCATTAGGCTAATAGTAGGGAACTTTGGACGCTACTAAAAAGTATGTTGAAACCTGAAGGGAGTACAGCTTCATCCGTGAAATTTGAAAACAGTTTCGAATCCGATGAAGCAGTAATCGCAGGAAGGTTCAACCGTTTTTTCGTGAATAGCGTCAAACTTGTCAACAGAAACATTCTGACGGTAGACGAACCAGTCGAGCTGAGGCAAGTAGGTGCTCCCAGGCATCGATTTTCTTTTCAGCCAATAGACATTAGCAAGCTTAGGCAGATAGTTTTTGACCTGACCAAAACGGCAGGAATAGAAAATGTAAATGCAAGAACATTGCAAGGTTGCTTTAGTATGGTGGGGAGCATTTCCCTGTATTTGATTAACCAATCGATGGAGAGGGGTGTTTTCCCGGCGACATGGAAGGAGCCATTGGTGGTACCTATTCCAAAATTGACTGGAGCTATAAAAGCGGAAGAGTTTCGCCCCATCAATATGCTTCACACTGTCGAAAAGGTCCTGGAAAGGTCCTGGAAGTTGTGATCAAGGACCAATTGGAGCAATATCTGGACCAGAACGACTTGCTTGCTCGGAAACAGTCCGGGTATCTGGAAGGGCATTCCTGTGAAACCGCGCTGAAGAAGTTGATGGACAGTAGGCAACTGGTGCTTGCCGTTTTCTTGGGTCTAAAACGGGCATTTGAAACAATATCGAGACCCTTGTTGCTGTCAACTCTCAAGCGATTCGGTATTGAGGGAAGGGAACTCAGTTGGTTCAGTGATTATCTGACAGGTAGAACCCAGAGAACAATTTTCAAGAAGTCTGTCTCAGACCCTATTGAAAACACCCTTGGGGTTCCACAAGGTAGTGTTCTTGGACCAATTTTGTTTATCATGTACATCAACGACATGAAGCAGGTCTTACGCTCTTGCGAGATAAATCTTTTTGCTGATGATACAGTAATATTTATATCGCGAAAAGACGTGAAACAGGCAGAATCCCTTTTGAATGCAGACTTGGTGGCTTTGGATGGCTGGTTGAAATACAAGAAACTCGCATTAAACATTAGTAAAACACACTACATGATTTAATGTCGAGGAGGGAGTGGATCGGCCAGCTTTCCATTTATATCAACACGGAATTAACGGAATTAACAGAGTCTCCCAGGTTAAATATCTGGGAATCACTTTGGACGATGGGCTTTCATTTAGTGCATACATTGATGGGGTCATCGCTAAGGTGGCAAAGAAGTGTGGTGTGATGAGTAGACTGGGGAACAACCTAAATTTTTTTGGGAAAGTTCACCTCTACAAATCAATCATCTCACCGCATTTTGATGTTTGTCCATCAATATTGTTCCTCGGCAATCGAACACAGCTAAATAGACTGCAAAAAGTGAAAAATATAGTAATGAGGTTAGTGTTGCGTTGTGGATGTCCTGCATTGGATATCAGTCGAGCAGCGGATAGTATACCAGACTATGATACTCATATTCGAACTCCTCCTGGGGCTTGTTACCGGGGTACCTTGGAGATAGAGTAGTTAGGGGTTCAGACATTCACCGGTACAATACTCGAAGGGCTCATGACCCCAGAACGTCGAACTATTTATTTAACTATTTATCTATGCTACAGTATTTGCCAGGAATTCTTTATTTTGCAAAGAAATACAGTGGTACAATAGAATTCCAAGAGAGATTGCCGAGGCTTCTAACGTTCACGAGTTCAGGCGCTTATGTGCCGTGTACGTGAAAAAGGTCATTAAGTAGAGCCCAGTAGAATGTGAAATGTCTTGTAGATGTGTATTGTCACAATTTAATGTTTGTAAACACCGCACTCGTCATTACGATCTCACAGATGATGAAGAGATTTTTGTTTTGAAAATTTAAATGTAAATAAAAAAAATGAATGAGACAACATATCTTTGAGACAGGCGCGCGTAACAGTGGAAATTTGAAGATGACCTTTCTGTAGGAACTGCATCAGTTGCTCTTGTGCGATCACGTGGTAGGCGCCTCCAATCCATCCATTGATGATTTTTTCGACGTGACTAACTAGCCACGGATAAGGTTTGCTCAATTTACCAATCCTGGAAAGTGGTAACTCCCATCCATGTGCTGGACAAGGGAGATACCAGCTATATAAAAAGGAGAGGGCATTTTTGGTCATGCACACCGGAGAGTGGTTCCACGACTTCCATATATTGTTTCAAAATTTATGTAAAATATTCTTTTTCTTTTAAGGTGTCACAGCAACCCCTGTGGGGTCAAGGCCTAACCAGAGCACTAATGTGCTTTGGCTCTTTCTGTGACTGAGTGCACTCATCCATAGCAAGATTTTTAATCCTGCGTATTGGAGGTTGTGTTTTAGTGTCCCCATAACAGGATAGTTATTCCTGCGTATGGGGAGCGGCAGCGGTTCAAATGGGATTCAATGCAACGTCGGGCCCGACTGTATGAAACAGGTTTACGCCGCTATCCATGAGACCACCGAGTCGCCCCAAAGTATGCTATCTATCCAAAGTATGCTATCAACAAAAACGATGATTTTACTATGAGACTTGATAAACACTGGCCAATTACAAAGTAATACCTTACCGTGGGGCAGCCACTTCCAGTTTCGTATTGATTTGTATTATACCAGCGCTCATTACCTTTTAATGGTATAGCTTTGAATGTACAATCCAAACAGAAATTTTACTTATTATATTACAGGCCGTATAAATAACTGTTAACAACACCCATACCTCCATCAGCTTACTAACAACAAACGCCATCTTTCGCGATTGCGAAAATAGTCCTATCGTTGTTCTATGTAATCAGTGAACCAAAACCAGCCGTCTGTAATTTAGTTTACTTATTGATCAACGAAGTACAATCAAGCGCCAATCCTTTCTACGGCGGGAAAACATCTGCTCCGAAGGTTAACCGAATCAAAATTGTGCTTGCGGCCAGCTGGAGCAAACAGAGGGCACCAACTAGAAGGTAGTGGCAGCAGTTAGCCGATATTATGGGGAAAAAATAAGAGAAACTTCGACCCATGAGCAATCAATCGATTGATGCCGGTAAAGAGTGAAGTTCAGCTAACATTAATGCCTTTTTAAGGTAACGACTAGACCATTCTCGTCCTCGTGTTCTCGTCTGCTGCCAACCGTCGTTTATGGGAAAGTAATTAGCTGAAACACGGTCGCTGAGTGGCACTCCACTTTGGTGACAAATCGCTAGTAGACGACACGTACAGGATCCGGCATATACAAAATTCTGACGCGTGACGGATTACAAAGGACTCGTTGAAGAGAACATTACAATCAATTTGTTGTCCTTGAAGTTTGCCCCAGGAGAGAACCGTCAAAAGACGTGAGAAATAAAAAGCTAAACTGATAGACAGTTTTGGGACGCCTCCGATACGAGCATGGCACAGAGTTGTCGGAAGTAATTGTGACCAAATACAATAAGACCGCCCAGAAAAGCGGTTCATTTTTTATACACAGACCTTCCTTGTTGGGTGATGGTAACAGACACGTTACAATGAATCATAGGTAATGAAAAGCCTTAACCTGACCACGGACATTACCAGACGACGGACATTTGACTACCTTTGCACCAGCCCCCTTTGCTTGATGTTGACTAACACATGCAAAGGAACGGGTGAAAGCACTCCAACAAGCGTACCCCTGGGAGATGCGATTGCCCGTAAAGAACCTCATTACACAGGTGCAGTTCGTGGTAATGCCGCCTACACCTGTTCCTTGTCTCATTACAGCGCGTGAAAAGGTTCGCTCATTTGTGTACGGTCCTGGTGTATCGTGTTCGGAGACATTGAAGGACAGGAGGTAGGTAGGCTAATCACCTATGGGGTACCTATTCGATAAAAATCAATCAGCAGGCAGTAGCGCAGTGGAGACGCGACCGGTGCCACCGGCACAGAGACAACCCAGACGGTAGGCTTTGCAGGATTCAGTTATCCGTTGCCGGTTGCTGCACCCAGAGACTCTTAGAACAGTGTGTCATAAATTGGCCCTTCATAATATGTCGCATTAGCGAAAAGCGAAGAAATTTGCAAATCCCGTACGCGACAGACAGACAGCAGGCGTCTGACAGGGATGGTGATGAATTTAGAACCCTATTCTTTCTCTTCCTTCTCCGAGTTCTTACGGCATGCGACCTCTGGGAAGCTTTCCAGATAAAAATAAAACCAGACTGACATCACGAAAGTTTACTCATTTGTTCACCAAGGTGCGCCTGTAAAACAACATCGCTGACGAAACGTTTAGTCAAACAAATTGAAAGCCAAAAAATATGTCGTGAAAAACAGTGTTCTAGTTTTAAAGGTTTTCCGAATTGCAAAGCTTTGTTTCTACGTTAGTTTTTTTTTGCAAGGAAAAAAACCATGCAGTTTTATATAGTGTTTGCATTGTGCGTCGTGCTAGTAACGGACCTGATAAATGGAATTCCTTTACTGTACGAAAGGTGAGCATTTAGTTTGAGTGAAATTTCGACACATAGGATGGTTCGTTCGGCATTACCTTATGGTGTGGGTTCAATTCGATTATTTTCGCAGGACAAATGTGGTGAATAAAGTGGAGTTTTCCGATCTCGGGATCGACGGTGATCGTATCGATCCGCTTATCGATGTGTCAGAGGAAGAGCAGCAGCTTCGCAACATCAGTGTAACCAGCCACACGGAAATAATTGTGGACGAGAAACCCGATTCGAAAGAAATCACCGAAGAAACAACCGGACAAACGCAGCTGGTACTCAAGGTGACTGTTGTTCCATCTAATGTTCTGCCGGATGAGGATGGCACAGAAGTTGCAACTACCACGTCACCAACGTCGATACTTGAAGTATCGACAGTCGCTGATCAAACTACACAACAACATGAAACAGTCGTAAATAGCAGCGTTTCTCTAGTGCCGAATTATGCGATTACTACCGTAGATGATGCTATCAGTCTGAGAAGTGAATCATCAACGGTGCTACCCGAAACTACCCCTCCTGTGTTAACTACCGAAATAATGCCAAAAATGTCGCCGAAGAACAATGAACCTGGAGAACAGACCGACGGCGTGGATGGTGGAAAATCGATTTCAACGAATTTGATTGACAGCACCGAACATTATGTCGCCACAACAGTTTTACCGGCACAGGAAGAAAAAGAAGAAATAACTTTAACTGGTGTGCTTACTACCCTGCCAGTAGGGTATGGGTATAAAGAGAGCTCTACAGGCGACGTGGAAACAACCCTAGGAACAACCATCATGACTTTTTCTGAACACGCTAAAAGTGAAGTCACCGCAGAAGATTACACATCCACCCACTTAAATGAGGTAACACCAACGGGCCAAGATTTGTTACCAACTCAAACAACTGATAGTAATGCAGACAGCTCGATGAAAACTGAAACTGAAACGGTAACTGAAGCGACTACGTCTCAAGAGGATACAGGAAGCAGCGCTTTTACAAGTGAAAGCCCACAACCTTTGACTGTTACAAATGTTCCAGATGTAGATAGAGAAGCTGTTTTAACCACACTTGTTGTTTCTTCAGATGGTTCGCTTAAGTCAACGACAGACTCATCAACGGAGGCATTTTCGGAGACAACAAACGTTGCAAGTCTTGAAACAATCACGCTGAGTGAACACATTACAACAGATACACTGCAAGAGGTAACACTTGTAAACAAGGAAGAATCAAAAGAAATTACGGAAATGGTAACCGATACAGTGGCATCAGTGGAAACTAGTACGACCGAGGAAGTTACAACAGGTACAAGTACGGTCCCTTATAGTTCTAGTGCAGAGAATGAGGATCGTCAAACAACAATTAGCCCTTTGCTTACCACTATCACTTTGACGATCGATGTAAATAGTTCTGAAACTACAATCGAGGAAAGATCAAGCATAACGGAAACAACTACACTCTATCCAACCGCTTTTTCACAAGAAGAAACAGAAATAAGTACACAAAGCGCATTGGAAAATGATCTCACTTTAACGGCTTCAAGTACAACAACGGATTCTCCTAACACCTCGAATAGTGGCGCTCAGGATACGGAAAGTGTAGATCTAACAACAGAGATTAAAGATTTTACTGAAGAAATAATTTCTCCAACCACCAGCATAGCTTTCACCGACGAAACAACCATAATGGCAAAAGATAAATTTTCGGTTGAAACTGAAACAACAACCTCCAGCATGCCTATCACCGGAGAAACAACCAATAGGTCAACAGGCAAACCAATAGAAATTACAACTTTACCCACAGTTGAGCCTGAAACAACATCCACCGGCGCGAGCATAGCTTTCACTGAAGAAGGAACCATAATACCGACAAGTGAATCAGTAGAAATTTCAACTTTACCCACGGTTGAAATTGAAACAACATCCACCAGTACCAGTAAAGCTCTCATCGAAGAAACAACCATCTTTTCTCTAGGTGAACCAAAGGAAAGTATAGCTTTACCTACGGTTGAAATTGAAACAACATCCAGCAACATATCTCTCGCCGAAGAAACGACTATCGTTACAACTGA
>KB672053.1:578566-616555 GCA_000349105.1 Anopheles epiroticus | reverse complement strand
ACAAGTGAATCAGTAGAAATTTCAACTTTACCCACGGTTGAAATTGAAACAACATCCATCAGTACCAGTAAAGCTCTCATCGAAGAAACAACCATCTTTTCTACAGGTGAACCAAAAGAAAGTACATCTTTGCCAACGGGTGACATCGAAACAACATCCAGCAGCTTAACTATCTCCGAAGAAACAACCATCGTTCCAACAGGTGAACCAGATGAAATTGATACAACCTCCACCAGCACCAGCAAAGCTCTCACCGAAGAAACGACTATCGCTACAACTGGTGAACCAATAGAAATTACAACTTTACCAATAGTTGAAACTGAAACAACATCCACCAGCACCAGCATGGCTCTCACCGCAGAAACGACTATAAGTACAATAGGTGAACCAATAGAAATAACTACTATACCCACGGTTGAAATTGAAACCACATCCAGCACAGCGATAAGCCAACCAACACAGCAAATAATTAAACAGGTGATTGAAGATTATGATACAACAACGCTCGGAGGTGTGTCGCAGGACACTTTAAAGCCTAATTTCGCTACCGAACGGGGCCCTTTCAGTACGATGTATGAAACAGCTTCAAACTCAAGAGAAACCATTGAAGCAGAAGTCGAGAAACAGGTAACAACAGCTTCAAATGACCGTTTTTCCACTGCGGAGAAAAATGATGTACAGCTAACGACAGAGGTAGGAAATAATCTTGAAAAGTCAACGGAATCTGTTTCTGAAGAGAGTTTAATGGAAATAGAAGCAACAGCCCCGTATACAACGGTCAGCGTGATTTTGGGAGGCAGTGGTGAAGAAATATCAACTGATTCATCGCACGCAAGTGAAGTCGAGGGAACGCAAACTTCCCAGACCGATGCAATAGCAACCGTATCCACGGATTTATCGAGCAGTAGGGAAGTTGTTTCATCCGAAGCTGAAGATTCCATCGCAACGGAGGTTGCACCTACAACGATTACTGTGGAAGGATCGTCCATGGAGCAGAGTGATGCCGAAGCATCCACAATAAGCGCATCATTCTATAGCGAAGATTCCTCCATCGTAACGGTGACATCGCAAACGACTGAGGCTTCAACGGAGGATTCCGATGGTACTGTAACCACCGTTCCAGCTTCAACTGAGATAGTCTTAAAGCTAACAACAGAGCAAGTTTTGAAGCCATCAACAACAAGTGCACCTGATTCGTCGCTCGCGTTCACCATTCTAGCACTGGTAACAGCTCCACCGACGGTTTCTACTGACCATAGCACCGCAGAGAAACCATGGAAAAGTGAAACCATCATGAACAAAACGATCGAAATTTCCGTACCAACTTCAACCATACGATCGTACATCGGGGAAGAGTCGGTGAAACATACGGCGACGGAAGTAAACTTACCTGACACGATTTCGGCCGGTGATATCGATTCAGGTACCAGCCCACCCGATTTTAACCAAGAGTTGCCATCGGTTACACTAACTACACCAAACATTGATAGTGGATCAAGCGAGCGGTGGGCCCATCCGTGGCATACTTTACTTTCGTTACCACTTGTTATTATGCTGCTGTTCTCCTGCCTTTGATCCTTTTCCTCCGGTTAGTACATTTAAAATAGATTTAAGAAGCGCCAGGCTGAAGAAGGAAAGATGTTACCACATTACGATAAATTGATTAATAAAATGTTAAGTTATTTGAAAACCACCGCTCACCTGAGATAACATCGAATTTCTGCTGATAATGTTCTTTAATAAATAGATGTTTCTTTCACAATATTTGCAAGCGTATCAATAGAAGGAGAAAAAACACGGTGAAAGAAATTAAACGTCACATAACTAATAAAGACTGTTTGGCCACAAACGAAGGAACGGCAGTAAACTCAAATTGCGGATTGGGGTACTCACTACACATTGGTTTAAAACTTCAGAAGGGAGATCCTTCAGAAAACAGAGGGAAAATCACCGTACGCGTTTTCTCGAAGCACTTTCATGAGCAACACTGAACAATAAATGTTCGCTGCTAAGGCATCTTTGATGGATTCAGATAACGTGCACAACTCATCCCGAACAACCATCCAAGTGAAGCCAAGCGGTACACCTGCTGTTCTTGATAGAAGTGAAATGTCAAATCTTTGTTTATGTCTATCCCTCTCTCTCTCTCTTTCTCTCTTTCTCTGTTTTGCACTCGTCCGCAGTTTAGTAAAGAAAAAATCGCTTTTGCGTTTCCGTGTTGTTGTTTCAGACTTAAGTTTATTGATTTTGAGAGCTCTTTCATTCTTGTACTGGTTTTTTCCGCTCTTTTACATTGGTTTCATTCGCACATTAGTTGAATTCCTTGCATCTATGTCCTAACCCAATCACGCAGCTTACACAGTTACCCACCCACACATGTCCACGATGGAAAAGGGTCCCATTTCCTGTTTGGTTCCGTTCATTCTCGTTCATTCATACGCTTACACCCGGTTTGTTACTCAACTTTCATCTCAAAGATCACTATTCCTTCGCTCTTTTCGTTGCTTTACTTACAGTATCTTGCTACTCTCTCAGGTAATTCTTGTGTCCCTTTACTCCAGCTTTGACATGCGTCACATTCGCTTATTTTCTGCACTTTAGCCAATCGGTTCCGGTTCTGGTTAACGTTTTGCTTCCTCTATGGTTTGATGGATCTGATTCATGTGTTTCCGATTGACGTATAACTCTTCCCAATGCTATGAAAGAAGTTTGGGTATTGTTCTGTACTTCCTCCCCAAAATGTATCCTTTTTTGTCCTCCCTTGTCCAGTCGTGTTCTGTTACATCTCTACGCTACTGTTGTTACGGGGGGGGGGGGAGTAGCAGTTCTGTAAATTTTCACATTGAAACTACAACGCTTCCCTAACATGTTTCCTGTTTAGCACATTTACGGTCGAGTTACTAAACTATGCCTCCTTCGGGAGTCTTCGTATTAGTGAAGCTTTGTTATCGCTCTCCCGAAGGAATTCTATCGCAATTTACAATGTAAATGTAAAACGTGCACCGCATGTTGAAAGAACGCAAGATCAAAAATATATTCATTTCAAGGATCAGCTCATTCAAATGATAATTGAACGGATGTGGTGCAACAGAATGTACCGAGGGGTTGTGGGTGCTGGCTGTGCCAAAGGTCTGCTGCACGCTTGTTTACGTTGCGCAATTGGGAATTCTTTTAAGCTAGAAGGGGTTTGCTCTTTTATCGAATACATATCTTTTCAAAAGCTACACTTTACAAGCAAAATGAAAACGGAAAGAGATACACTCTTTCCACTCATCCTCGCTCTAAGTATGAAAAGCACTCTATATACCGTGTACGTAAGTTAGCTTCTAGTCGCTTTTAGTAAGTGTGCTGTTTCTATGTTTTGTTGTAAGAAATTCTTGATTTCTTGATTTCATTATTTGAGTAAATTTTTCCTTCTATCAATCAAATTTTCTTACTGCAGTCTCATGGATTGAAGGGGGTTTACTGTTCTTACTGTCTGGCTAGTGAACATAACATAATTACTGTAGAAAAAAACACAATTTCGCAAAACAAAAGCTTCAAAATGTTAATAGAAAATATAAAGAAAATTCTACCAATGCTAGTAATAATAAAGTAAGAGAAAAACAACGTGCTAAAACACACTTTTAGCGGCCACATCGAAAACGCTAAGTAGCAATGCTTTTTTCGTTCGCCTCCTATTTTTCTAAATCACCTTCTCTACGACATCCAGAACTTTTCCTGAAAGTGTTCTCCACATTTTCAATTTGTTTGCTTGTTTAAGGTTTTATTTTCCTTTCTCTCTATCTTGCCTTTCTCTAAACGACAAATGGTTTTCTTTCTAGTTTTGTTTTTGGTTCAACTAACACTGCATTAAGGATGAAGACTGCATGGCAGCTATCCGGGAATTGTATTCTCAATTCAACATGTAATATGTTTAACAACGGTCGAATGACATGGAGGTGGTGGTGGCAGGGAACTGTTTTGTTTTGTTTTGTTTTGTTTTTTTTTTTTAGCACCACCTACTCCACACCTCACCACTTTACACAGTAACAATACACACATCGATACACGCGACAACATGCAGCAGGTTAAAGTCCCTGCCGCCGCCACCGTCGCCGCGTGTTAACTATTTACGGTGAGTTTCTTTTTTTGCTTTCGTTTTTTTGTATAATCACATTGGCTAATATTGATTTGAAATTGTATCATTTTGTATGCCGCTTGGTAGTAAGTACAATTCGCTGAGCTTTTTCTTATCCTTTGTGGGTCGGGCCGGTAGGTTGTGATCTGTTCACGCTTTTCTCCTTCAGATCAGTGTTACAATGCTAACGGTATTATCAGTAGGCTGACGACGGTTTTTCTCTTTAGACAGATTGTTCGTGGGAACCATGCAGTTACGGCTACGTTTGTTGGTTTGGTTTCTACGCGGATTCCACGGAGGACGGAATCTACCGAAACAATGTAGCCTGTAGGATGGATTGGCTGCGGAAGCGATCGGATTTTACAACCTAGACAAGTACACACAAAACTACTTCTTCCGTCTACGGAGTTTCTCACACTATTAGCGACTTTTTGTATGTCGTTTGTTTATCGCACAAGGTGCACAATTTCACAGGGAAGAATGGCATAGAGAGCAATAAGGGGGATTCGGTAGCGAACTCGTAGCTATCATTACATTTCGTTCGACGTTGGTATAATTTGGCGTTCGAGTAACGTTGAGCTTTTAGTAGTGTAGTCGTAATGCGATAAAACAAAAGCATCAATTTGGCAGCATTAGCATTGTCAATGGTTTGGTGAACGATAGCACATATGGCATATGTGTGCGCACAGTTTTTTTTTTTTTAATGGTTAGGATGAACTACATGATGGCAATTGACAGATTTCCTATGATGAGAGTTACAGGTTGAACTAAAACCCAAAGCAAAATTATTAGAGCATAAAACTGGATGTACACATAAGACACCTGAAGAACAAACCGATCAATCATTTTCTTTACAGATGTCAAAACATATGGTAACCATCGCACGTACACCGTGCTTCTCTGTGGCCAGAAAAGGAACGCTGGACAGGATATTTCATCTGTGTTGTTTTAATGTATTCTGCCGCATTTGCTGCTTGAGCCGGCTGATATTTGTAAACGTTTATCTTGAGTTTGTTTGTATCCATCAGTACGCGACTCATAATGCTACATAGATCTCACTCTATATTAGCTTTTGTTTGCTGCTACTGCTGTTCATGTTCACTATCTGCTAACGATCATTAAATTAGAATATCCCTACAAACTGTTAATGGTTTTGTTTTTTCTGTTTTCTATCGTTTAATTGTTATCGTTTTTACTACACCCTCAATACCATGCCTTTCTGATATTCATACCTTTCTGCTGCTACTGTGCTTTTTAGGTGTATCGTTTGATATACTCTCTAGTTTGCTGTGCACACATTATCCACCGCCTCGGTTGCAGTAACTCACTATCAACCAATGTGTACAATCCGTTCTCAACTGTCATCTGTTTGTCCCGCAACAGATTTACCGTCTGCCTACTAAACGCACCTCTTACATTCTCTTACTTTGCTAAGCAAAGGGCGCTTCTTGCGTATCTTGTGTATATACCGTAGCATTGAACTGTACTGTTATATCTAGTGAGAAAAATGATAAAATCACAACTTATAGGAAAACAATTGGAACTAATTGATGAATGATAATCGTGACGATACTGCTAGTACTCCGCAAATGGTAAAACCGGGCATCACTACAGAAATTTTCAACATTCAATTGGAACAATGGAAAGAAAACTTTACAACATCCTTCCAACGATTGAATAAAGCTTTCTTTCGCCCACCCGGACATGTACCAACCAAAACTATAAACCCTGTAACTTTTTTTGTGGAGACTAGGTGTTGCGCGAAAAACATATTCTGAGATGAGCATGAACTAACTATATCGCAGTACAAAACTACTTAATTCTTTAAGATGTGGTTGCTTAAGTAACTAAAGTTCTGGAGATAAGATTAAGTGACCTTCGATGTGATACGGCAAACGCGAATTTCCTTCATTGGCTGAGTTTCATCGGGTCTGCGATGACATTACCGGGATGTTGCTGTGCAATCTCTCGTATGCAACTCTCGCCAACGGGTCGCCGCTAGGATGTTTTGTTTTTCTGTCACTTTATTATTGCTGTTCTGCTGTTTGCGTTATCCGCACTTAGTAAGGCAATACTATCGTGCTAAGGGCCATCATAAAACCAGCACTCAGCAGGGCTGCCACCGGAACGGTCACTACCCAAGCGTACACGATGTTTCGGAACAAGCCCCAATCGACCGCTTTCTGCTGCGCAGTCACGGCATGATGCGCATGTTTACTGCTTTCGCTTGACGTTGGCCGCGAGTTTGCCTGACCGACAAACACTACCGAGCCCACCTTACAGTGTGTGGTTGAGATGGGCAGACCGATTTTGGACGCAATCAGCACGGTAAGGGCGGCACCGATTTCGATGGTAAACCCGCTAAAAGAAACATAAAAAACGACGTGTTTCTATACGTTCTCAGAAGCATTCGGCGCGAGAAAATGTCTTGCACTTACGTGGATGGAGTAATCTTCGTGAGATCGTTGCCGATCGTCTCGATCACACGCCGACCCCACAGCCACAGACCAACCGATATGCCCAGACCTCCGTACAACAGAATCAACAGTGGCGTTTCCGATTTTTGCAGCACCGAACCCTCGCGATAGATCATAAATAGAGCGATCAGCGGTCCAATGGCATTGCTGCAAAGCACACAAACGACACAAATTAGTACATGGATCATCCTTAGTTTACTTGTGCCACAGTCACACTCACCTGACATCATTGCCACCGTGCGCAAAGCTGCCAAACGTGGCGGTGAGAACCTGCAGGAAAGAAAACAGCGTTGAAACGTCTTCGGTCTCCTCGACCGGTTTCTGTCTTCGGTTGTCCTCTTCCGAGCCTTCCTTAGCACCGATCAATGGCACTTTGCTCGAGTTGGGTGACAACGTTGCACTGATGAGTGGATGTTCCAAGCCGGCCGCTGCTTCAATTTTGCACATATCTGTCTTTTTGATGTCTTGCTCAGTACTGCTCAGCAGCACGTTCTGTGGCATGAGAGCGTAGTCGGTTATCGGAAGGGTACTATCGCTCTTCGGACTGGTTGGTGATTTTCCATTTTGCAGCGCGATTACGGTAGGCTGTTCTCTGTAAAGAGTAATCGTTCGATAAATTTAGTTGACAACCTTAGTTTAACCTTAGTTGCTACTTACTTCAATCCTCCATTACTCAGGTGTCCCGAGTCAGGCGATTTCGGCGACACGTTCGTACTGTTGCGACGGTCAAAGTATGTACCGAGATGGAAGCGACCATTGCCATGGTACGATTGGTATTCATCGATGTAGTTCAAGCTTGTCACCGTCAGGTCCGTGTTGTCCAAGCTGGTCTTATCCTGCGCTCCAAGCAAGCTGTTTGCCTTCTTCACAATCTCCGGATTGAAGCTGTACGGGCCACCAGGCGACAGCTCGTTCGAAAGCTTCTTCATCAAACCATTTTGGGGGGCCTGTTGCTGATGCTGCGATGACAGCGATACCAGCTCGGTTGTCTCGGTAATAGCTGGCAGCGCTTTACCATCACTTGCCACCAGGGAAAGGGGTCGCTTCGCCCGACGTGGACTGCCGTTCGACGACGAATCGCCATCCGAGTCACCGAGCGTGAAGCCGGCCTTCGCTTCGTTGAGAATCTTACGCTTTTGCCACGGCACAATAAAAAGCTGTACCAGCATTGCCACGACGAGCCCAAGCGTCAAGCTGACCGTAAGCGCCACCCACAGCGGGATGTTATCCATGTACAGCACTGGAATCGATATAATTACCGTGGTGAGTGTCAAACGGCACCACCCACTTCATCTACCGATAGCGCGCTACTCTCACACTACCGAGAGAAAACTCTCTAAAGGTTGCTTACATTTTGGTCCATCGTGCACGATACTAAAGACATTCACAGCCAAGGTTGTGCCATAGAACAGCGGCAACGAGAACAGTCCGGCCTGCAGAGGGTTCTTCGCGTTCAGGATGAACTTGCGGATCATCCAGAACAGCAGCACGCTCACCAAACCGCTCAACACTGGCGAGATGAACCACGAGCCGACGATCGTGAGTAGCGTATTCCACTTGAGTCCTTGCGTGCCACGCGCGACCAGGCTGAACCCGATCGTCGATCCGACAATGCTATGCGTACCGGAGATGGGCATCTTTAGGAACGTAGCTACCAGCAGCCACAGCGCCGAGCTGGCCAGTGCCGACAGGCAGCCCAGCATCAGCTCGATTTCGCTACCCTTGTACATCTCAACTTCTAGGATACCTTTCCGCATCGTATCGGACACTTTATAGCCTGTGAAATAGAGTTCATCAAATAAATTAACCATAATGCACACAGCAAATTCAGCCGCTCACTCGCTGCTCCTTACCTATCAGAACAGCACCGGAAACCTCACAGACGGTAGCTAACCAACATGCCTGCCGTATCGTCAGCACGCCGGAACCGACGCTCGTACCGAACGAGTTAGCCACATCGTTGGCACCGATGCCAAATGCCAGAATAAACGCGATCACGAAGCCGAGTATCACCAGCCACAGAATATCGGGTGAAAA
This sequence comes from Anopheles epiroticus, assembly GCA_000349105.1. Taxonomy (NCBI): domain Eukaryota; kingdom Metazoa; phylum Arthropoda; class Insecta; order Diptera; family Culicidae; genus Anopheles; species Anopheles epiroticus. The sequence continues at coordinate 607,921 of KB672053.1, read as the reverse complement.
GGGATCCATGTTTGCTTGCTTTAACTACTTCTTTTTGCAGGTGACGAACTTAAGCGATCGACTATTGAGAGTGGCTTTCCAGCAGGAAGAGGATCAATAACAAGCTCGTGTGTTTTTTGGGATAGAAATTCTCCTATCAGCCGAAAAGTGGAGTGTGTTTGTGTTTTATGAGATATAGACTATTTCTCTTTTTCTTAACGACAAACAAAAATTGTCTTTGTAAAATACTTGCTCGTGTCCGTGAAGCAAACGTAAGATTATTATTACAATCAAAGAAATTGGCGTTAATAAACACAAAAAAGCTTTGCTTTCTACTTAAAATCGATCAGCCGGGATGCGGTTGTGGTGTATCAAGTCTTGTTAAATCACGTTCAAAAGGAAGATGTCTTCTTTAAGTGTACTCTTTCGTTTTTTACCGCACTATTATTCAACAGAAACTACCACGAGGAGTTTGTTTTAGCGTTTCCTTCACTTCGCCCAAAAACCATACGCGCTCTTCTGCTTGTGCTGCTTTAAAGAAGCACTCCAGGGGGCAACACCAACACACCACTAACGATATATGCTTAGAGATTAGTGGATGACAAACTTGAACAAAAAATGCAACGCTTTTTTTTTCTTTCGGCGAACAATAGTGTGTTTGTTGCTGGTGTTTGCTGTTGTTATGATCACTATCACACGCACACCCTTTACTATTAAATATTAAAAGTATTAAGTATGTATAGTAATGCCTAATACGAGTGTGGGTACGTTACAGCTACAGCTTTACAAAGAGAAAGATTGTTAAGTAACGGAATCAGTAACAATGCTCAATGCACGTGCAAATCTCAACCAAAAAACGTTCCGCTAAGCTTTCTTCTGTGCCACAGTTGTTGTAGGTAGGATGTGAAAAAAAGAAAGTGCTCGATAAAAAGGAAAAACAACAGTATCACAATCGATGTAAAAAAACAATATGCTGTTCGTACTTTAAGTAACCCACAAGTGTGACAATGTATACGGAAAAAGAGCGACAACAACTAATTAACAAAGTACAAGTAATGTGCGAGTGAACCGAAGAAAAAGAATGGAAAAAACCCAAGAATGCAGATATTGTACCTTAAAAACGTTAAGTTAGTAAATTCTGGTAATGACCACCGACAAGCACGAAGATGGACAAGACAGCGGTTACTAACTAGCGTTTTAATTTGACAATATCTGGTAGGCAGAGTTTCGTAAAAACAGCCATCGTTTTGAAACGTGGGGTGTTTTTTTTTGCGAGGCGGGTGTTGTCGGTGGTGCTGGCGCCCCAGAGACAAACGCTGTTACGGTTTACGGAAACTTCCGGAAATGCTAAGCGCGACTATGTGCTGTGAGGGAGAAGAAGCTCCCTTCTGAACGGACTTAAGCTACCACGCTTGCGCAACGGCTGATAAGAAAGCTCCGATCAGCTTTTGCTTCCTTTTTCCCGATAGAACACACACACTCTCACTTGCTCTTGCTCTCTCTATGTCAGGACTTTTGCTGAGTATCGTCACGCTTACTAATGTGTTTACAGTTAAGCAAATTCTCTATGTTACATCGACGATCAAGACGTCCTTTTTCCCCGTTTGTGGCTTCAACAAAGCGCTGGAAGGATTACAAGTTTCGACCACGGAGGTGTATGATCATAGCTGAAAGAAAAATAAATAAAAAACAAAACATTAATAATTGCATTTAAATAAGCTATTAATATTCTCATTATTAACAATACATTATTCCAATTCTGGGAACTTCAAGATAATATGCGAGATCCCTGCACCAAAGCAGCACAACATTAAGCAAACACACCCATCACCATTCCGTGCATCCGGTTGTTGATTGTACTTGGCCGCGAAACGGCCTGACAGCTGCTGCACACAGACCACCAGCACGGGCCCAGTGTCGCAGGACACACTGCCACAAACCGTTTTGAAGGTCAAGTTCAGGTGAAATATAGAGTTGCCCACACGGTTTGATGTTTATTTCTCCGTGGACCAATCCGTGCGGCTTGCATTACGACACTCTATCTTTAAAATCGTCTTGTGTGGCAAGAAGCAACACATTACCGATGCACGAAGTAACGCACGGCAGCACTTCGACGCCATGGCTAAGCACTTAATGCTCAATTACAATGTTACAACTGGTTTACGTTTTAGCAGATCCTGATTAGCCTCGTAGGCGGAGACCATTTAGACCCGGGTTTGTTTACCAAGCTACTTTGGACCCATTCCGAGCCCGATTTGCGCCTTCTTAGCATTAGAGGCTCCTGCGGAGTGGTAGATAGAACATTCATAATACCAGTTCATTCTAGGTTATTTGCGTCATATATTTTTGCGATGCTTGCAATTCACTTCCTGCTGATGCGAAAGTGTATATAATTGGACAGAACGCCCTGAACGAAAACAAAAAATAGTACAGCAGACATCCGGCCAATCACTTTCCCGCTTATGATGGGCTCCAGATCCACGTCAAAAAAGTGAGGTCAAGGTTTCTACTAATGGATGAGCGCGCGACGATCGAGAACGAAAAGCTGCGGCGATCGCCTTCACACGCTTGGCTTGACCAGTGTTCAACAAAATAATCGAATTTATTTGCCCTCTGGCTACGCAGCCGGCAGATTAACAACAACGCGAGCAAAAAAAAAAGAAAAACGCGGGAGGATGAACTTTTCTGAACTGAACTTGAAACCATGGGCAGTGCATATAACAGGCTGAGCGGGGGGGGATTGAGACCGGCCGAAACGACGAAAGTCTTTCCTTCCCTTTGTATATGTTCCGAGGCTACTAACTAACCGTGCCTGGCTGACTTGCGGCCTGCCCTGTGCATGGATGAGCACATATGCCCCGATGTGCGTGAAATCACTTCATCTGTTCGGTGTTGGTGTTGGTGAGACACGATCCATTTCTTTAAATACCGCGAACACGTCGTTTCGCGCATTTGACCTTTTTATACACACGCGACCGCCCCATCTGATACGTTCGACGAAGATGAACTGCGGTGCTGACGATAGCAGTTAAAAAAAATAAATAACGTGCTCGATTCGCGTGATCTGGTGCGCAAAAGGAAAGGAGATGGCGGAGGCACATCATCTCGCATTGGGCCTGCTGAGGTGCTGTGTGCGCGCGAAAGGGGCACTTTAATTTTGTTTTAATTTCTGCATTTAAACCATTTGCTACGCGTTGTTGTGCTTCTATTTTGATGTCTAGACACTTTAGTATCAATGCCAGTGCTGTGAATGGTACGAGCTAATGGCTCAAAAACAGTGCACAGAGCTCCTTCGAATTCTTTCTTTTATGCGATTGGCTTGTTATGCTCTATTTAGACAATGTTAGATACAATATTCCATATTGTGTAAATTTATTACTTTCAACTCTCCCAAAAGATTGCATCACGGGCGACAACCAAACCAAGTAAATATTCCCCATGTGGTGGCCGATAACCTACATTGACTTATTATACTAATAAAGCCATTATCAATTAAAGTGCTGTTCTGACTTCTTTCAGTCAATTATCTGCATAGGTATTTCGTTATACAATGTTATGCTCTCGTCTAAAATTAAAATCACTCACTCAGCTCTTATCACTTCACACAAATGCTGACGGTCATAAGCCAATCAGGTAACTTTTTTCGTCACAAGTGCACATTATTCAAAGTCATACCACGCACGGGAAGGTTAAAAATATATGACCTGATTTTAAATAAATGGCCAGATGATTTCGTACCCATCAACCGATCTGCCGCCACAACACCACTTGCCCTATTTTAGCAACAACAAGAAAAGAACCCTAATGGAGTTTAAGGTCCTAAGTAGCGCGATTTCCTAGAAATTTATATAAAATCCTAGCTAAACATTAAATATTTCTAAAAGCAATAAATAAAAAAACACACACCTCCGCGTCTCTTTGCGAATCTGTTTTCATTCTGTTCTTCCTTTCTACGCTACCAAGCAGTCAGGGGTTGTTGTGTATGTTTTATTTTTGCCAAATAAATGACCGTTTTTTTCGCACTTCCAATGCAAGCAAACACACTCACACATTTTAGCCACCGCCAACGGGGTTATATTTAAAGACGACACGCGATCTTCGACCGGCACGTTTCCTGCTTTCTTTCCGAGCGCGTCTCGCAATTCGGCTTTTGGCTGCCCGCAGGAAAAGAACCCTTCTTTCGTTTGCATTATTGCCGGCGTGTGTTCGGCTTGAGTGCGGCTTGGATTGCCCATGGGGGAGGGGGAGAGGTGGTTGGTCCTCCACTCTACCACACCATGCTTGTGTTCCTTTGCACCGTTTTGCACGTTCGCAATGATCGTATTTCAATTCGCTTTCAAACGAGCATAGCCTTAGGCAGCAACCATGTGCCCACGAGAGTACCTGGAGATTTGCATGAACTACAGAGATTTGACCATAAAATAGGAGGAATACTACAACATTTTGTTTCTCTGTTTCTGCAGAGTTTAACAGGTACTGGTCAGAACAGAACATTTGGATAAAAGGAAGAGAGATAAAACATTCCTCTGCCTGTTCTGAAGCTTGGCCGTTCCTACGGAAAAAAGTTCTTCACGTTTATTTCATCTGCTAAAATCACAATTCGCGTGGCTATTGAAATCGCGTGGCTATTGAATTCGCGTTTATTAAAAATCAATTGTTCACAGTTAACTCGTCGCAAGATGATGATGGACAGGATGTAGCAGAAAACAAGTTTCGCAGCAGCATTGGCAACCGTCCTTCCGGTCCAAAATGTCACACTGTCGTCGTCTGTACCAGGGTGGCCTTCCTTGTCAGGGAGCGAAAACAGCGACGACAAAGCGGTAGCAGCAGCAACGGCAAACCGACTTGATCATGACACAATTCGCGTCAACCATGTAACATCGTGTCAATGTTCACGATCGAGCATCGTGTCTGTCTGTCGCTTGAAGTTTGAAGAACGCTAGCGTCCGCGAGTCCAACTGTCGCATCCCGAACACAACACCACACCGGTGCACGGTACGCCAAGCGGGCGATACTAAATATACATGTAGTGCGCTCTGGACTGTACTTTTTTTTGGTAACCGGATCCAGAGAGATCCGTCAATACTATTCCTCTGCTCTACTTATTATTTACTGTTCCTTCCACTACATCCGATGACGTCAAGCATTTCCGTTTTGAGCGATTTTGATTTTGTTCTACCGAATCGCTCTAGTTTGCATTTAAATTAATTTTGTTCTACTTTTGCAACAATTATGAAAACTATTCAACAAATCGTTTAGATTGCATCTTTATTGAAACAGAGTACTAATCTAGTAAAGCGGTTCTGGGTGACAATTTACAAAGGAAAAAGAAAATAAAATCCTATAAACACATTGTACTCATTACAATGTTGCCATGTAATACCGGTGCTGATCGAATTGTGCTGTACACACAACCATTCAATGATGTCATTGCCGGTCGTAAACATGACGGTCGTTATGAACGCCAGCCCGACTTCTATAGCCCCATTCAAGTGGTCTTGGTATTGAGTAAGTGGTAGGTACATCGTGTTCTAAATATGAAACCTATTCTAGTTAGCTCTAATTCGGCAAACTGGCTCATAAAATGGCTAATCAAAATCCCACAAATGTTTTTTTTTTGCTTCTCGCAGTCGTGAGTTGGTTGTTACATTCGATGCTCTGTTTACTTTGCATTTTCAGCAATCGACATGGAATTTCCATGAAAAACCGTTTTTTAGTAATCATTTGTTACTTTTTTTTTGTTTGTTTCAACATACAAAAAACAAAACAAAACAAAATTTATCCTTTTTATCTTTATCCAAGATTTTTTAAAATACACACGTAAAGATAAGGTACACAAAGAGACAACATGATTCACGGGTGTAATTAATGATATAAACACATTCGTGTTTATCGCTATCCTCCAAGCAAGCAGTCACAATGCTGTCATGCATCCGCATATGACAGAAGCCAACCGAAAGGCACGACACTGTGACCAACATGATAACAAATTCCAAAAGAACGTGACTGTACATTTCGATTTTTGCGTCAAAAGCAACCAATTCGTCAATCAGCAACAGCAGAGCATGGCAGCGTTTTCGTTTAACAAAACAATTCCCCTTTTAAAAACACCAAATCGAACACGACAGCATATTGGCAGAGTCGACATCGAAAGCAACAAGTGCGTTCCTTTATGCCATCCCCATTTCATCTCTTCCTTCGGTTTGTTATCTATGATAGCTGAGATATTGAAAGGCGATACACTGCAGCAGTAGTCGCGAGAACGAGCTCGAAATGTGATAATTAACGCAAAACGTCATCAAAATTTTGTACCAGCACTAGCGTTGCGAAATTACGCGAACCACAATGTGGCGGCGATACCATATCTGCGCACCAATGATACCAGCTTACACACGACATATGGCGTTTATTTGAGAGTTGATTCTGGCAACCAACCTAACCCCGGCTCGCTATACAACCGCGTGGAAGGTTCCAGTTGAAAAAATAATACATAACTAAGTACCCGCTCAATAGCCTGTTTTCGGGTGTGGCAACATGTATTGATGCTGATAAGCCAATCGTGGCGGTGCTGTACTGCGCGTTGGCACCTCACGCGGCGACCTGAGAGCACAGTACAGCATGCTGGGCTGCGACCACCGCCCAGCACGCCAACCCGTGCATTTCCTGTTTTTCCCGGGACCGGCAGAAAAATGGCAAGGTCTTTTACGGCTCTTGTAGAACCAGAATCTACTCCCACGACACACAACAAAAAGCATTGTGGCCATTACTGCAGGCGGACACGGATTGACCACCTTGCGGCCGTTTTGGTGCAGGGCAAGTCGCCCCCTTCTGCTAGGGCTAGGACCGCCACCATCGCCACATTCAAGGCTGGGTGGCTGGTCCGCAACAAGACGTTGGGGCGCGCACAAAGATATGGTCTTTTTGATAGCAAACTGCAAACAGTTCTAATGCAAATCGGGACAAGATCAAGACCAGATTCCAAACGGCCCGTCCGTCGGGGCAAACACAAAAACAGGCCGGATTCCTACATCCCAAGCGTGTCCAGCGCGCACACACACACACACGTTAACTGGTTTAATGGGTAGCAAGCAAATGGGCGCCCGCCCTCCAATCTAGAGTAAATTGATTAAGGCACCGGGCGGTGGTGGCGCAGCACCGTCGTGTAGGTTTCTCTTGGACAGGCTAGATCACTTTCTACGGCGGGATTTCAAGGTTAAACAAAGTACTCGGACCTGGGACGACGATATAGGCCACCAACGCCAAACTAGGAATGTGTGCACAGTGTGCTGCCTAATGGGGGTGTCCAGTAGAATAAAACCAGAATTGCACATGTGGGCAAGAACTAGTAACAACGCCCGGTTGGTGCACCGCAGGCTACCGGTATAATTGATTCAAAGGCTCCCCTCAAACCGAAACAAAAGGAAAAAAGGGTGAATCGAACGAAATGGTTGCGTTTCTCCCGCTCTCTCTCTCTCTCTCTCTCTCTCTCTATCTCTCTTTTTGTTCGTGGAGGGTAAAGGTTAACTTTGATAGGGGCCGGTGGTGCGTATCACCGGCTTCTCGATGCGTTTAAGGTTGTTCGCACACACACTCTCTCTCTCTCCTTGTCTCTGGGCCGCGTCACAAAATGGCAATCCTTATCTGGCTAAGCGGTGCACAATTCTGATTTTGATTAGACACAGCGACAGATTTATGACCATGAAACGTGGAGGAAATGTGTTTCCTGCAGCACGTCAGCTGAGCTGACTTTGGAGTAGTCATCTAACGTAAGTAGGAATGCTAGCCTTGATAAAACGGTAGTTGATCTCCCATTGGAGCCCAATTACCACCAATATTATGAGGCTGAGAAGGTGCTTAAGGACTTAACAAATCACAAAAACATGATTTATTGTTGCTCGCTTGGAAGGGTTTAGTTTTATGATTGCTTGCCGAAACATCCTTGTCCAGATTTAATTAAGCATGTTACAAATAAATTAAATTAAAACAATTTTTAAATCGTAAGCACGATGGCATTCAACAACGCAGGAAAATAAATAACCCAAAAGCTCGTTCTAAGATTGATTTTGGTCGTTTGTTATCATGTTTTTTAAATAACTTGCTGCATGTACTGGTGCTAATTTACGTGCAACAAGAGCTCCCCCAGGAGCACACCAGTATTTGCCGAGACGTAATTAAAACAGCCAAGAAAATGTGTGTCTTTTACCAAGACTGCAGGCAAGAGCTGTAAGGGCCATAAAGCAAGAAAGGCAGAATAAATCAGTATCTAGCAGTCGATGTATCAACGTGACAGCAAAAAACGTCAACATCCTTACGGCGAACAAGCCCACCCCATACATATGCGCCAGCTTTTCGGCGAACAGATAAAATTTGGCTTCACCTTTCTCTTGTTGGTTTTTGGGGCGCAGAATGATGTACACACTTTTCTTTCCAACTGAAGTAAAGTATGTGAAAAAATACACAACAATTTTCTTAAACGAAAAAAATATAGATACACGTCTAGATCTAGAGATCATGTGAGCTGGGATGCAGTAGAATGTTTGAGCAAGATTTTCATCGCCATTCGCAACCTTAGGCCCGACCCATCACCCCCATCGATACCCTCGCCGGACCATGCATGCTTCACGAGACGTACGCGTGATTGATTGACGCAAAATTGTCACAGAAACAAACACCCGCGCACCATTCAAAAATTTTGCACCGAAACAAGCACGCACAAGCCGGACGCGAAAACTGTTACAGCGATCTGTGGAGACAGTAAGTCACTAGCTAGCGGTAGTGACGTCACTGAAGCCAATTTCAATATGAAACATTCAGAACAGTGTCATTTTCATCCAGCTCATTCATGGACGTGCAAGTAGCTATAATAAAAACTTTTTTGGTGCAAGTGAAATGTTCAATTGTCGGCTACTTTCTGCAGCAGCGAGTTATTCACACTTTGACGTAATCACGTTAACAAAACATCAAACTTTGCTCCACCACGGTTCGCAGAGCTTATCAACTGCAGTCTTCACTGTCTATTTGCCTGTTGCGGGCGATTATTCAAAACCACCAATTGCTTGGCATATAATCATCTACAGCAGGCTACCCCCAGCATAAGGTTGTGCCCACTGAATACATTCGAACAAGGATTTTTTGAAGACGCTCAAACGTGCCGCCAACAAACGCGTGGCGACGGTTGCACATTTCCAAACCAAATGTCTGAAGAGCTGGTAAGCTTCGGCTACGAGGGAAGGAAGCTCTTAAACCCCTATTGGAAAGAAGCAAAATGAAGCAAACTTGATTTCTGGAACGTTCACATACACCATTCGACGGCATCGATACGTCTTCGATCGGGCAGAGATAGAAGTTAACGAACGGGAAAGCGTGTTTCCATGGTTGCCACGTGCGCGCGCGATGAGCTCAACGATGTTGATTGCGCGCCATTTTTTGCTTGCTGGTACGCGGAGCCGCTTTGTTCTCACCACTTTCATAAGCATCCTCCCTCATTGGCAGTGACCGTAATCTGTATCTATTGCCCCGCCCGTGAAACGAGTTGCAAATGCCTTATTGTTGTGCTTAATGCGGTATTGTGTCATTTGACTCTACACCAAACCTCTGTAATTGCATTGTTCGCTTAATGGAAAGCTACATTACAGCTGCCTATGGCCATTACACCTTCGAAATACACAAAAATTGGTTCGCAACCGAACAAGGTCACTCAAAACGAGTGTGCAGAACGTTGACACTAGCAGCTTCCAGAACATCGTACTTCTACTTCTACTTTTATTTAGAACGTACTGTTCCGGTACGCATCCATCACCTTTGTAGCTAGAAAAATGCTCTAAAACGAGCACCGCAGCAGCGGCAGTAGCATGACGCAAAGAGAGATGGAGAGAGAGAGAACGCGCACCGCATAACGTACGTCGTTTACGCATCGCGCACAGCCACGTGCTAAGCGCGTAGTCGTAGAGTCATCGAGGTATTTTCTGCACCACCAGCGTAACGCTACGTTAAGTAGCAGCTAAGGTATAGGGGCGATACAAAAAAGCATGCCGACGACGATACAGACCCAGCACCACCGTTCGGCTCGATGTTGTACTGCTTGCCCATGTTTACCGGCAGGGTAGTGACGATCGGAGGAATCGGTTTCGTCTTCTTAAAAACTATTTCGCACTGTAACATTACACAACACTCGCGATTTTCTAACAACTGCCCAGGAGGAGAGTGTTTAAAGTCTATCTTTCACCATGAGTTCCCAGGCCGGTTGACAGTTCCAGTAGCTGTTGTAGATAGGTAGAATCATAGAACTGCAGTAAAACACAAGAAAACTCACTGTTGTGTCGCGGAATTTGTTGCGTCAGGCTTTCCTCCCGATTGCTTCCGACTCGCGGACCGGAAATCAGTGTAAACTGGCGACAGCACACACGCGGAAATCTTCTGCACGAAAACAAACTGCACGCGGTTGCGTATCCCGTGTGTCCGTTTTAGCGTTTGAAGCGTCCGGAACACAACACCGAACGAAGCAAAAGAAAAACGTACGGACAATTGCTCTAACCTGCGAGAGAGAGTATTGTGAGCTTGCACACGCGCACCCGCTATTGCACTGGCGCGGCCCGTAATCAATCAGCACCACTGTCTGAAGACTGAATCATTCGAGCAGTATATATTTGGTTTTATTCAAGATTCTGCTCGAATCTCTCCGCACCCTCGCACGGAACCCACCCCTGGGGAAACACCCTTCCAACACCCTTGCCGCAACGCGAAGGGAACGCGAGGAAACAAACCACGACGACTACGACGACAACGATCGCGACCGACCGGTGAGTGTGTGTGGTGGTAACCGCGAGTTGCGCGCGCGAGATACGCGATCAAGCGCCGCGAGAAGTTGCTTTTACCTCGCGCCCGTAAGGGTGTGTGTTTGTGCGAGAAAGGGGGTGCACCACACTACAATGCCATGCGGATCCGCCGGGCCCGACAGTGCCCGATTACCCGACGGTGGCGGCAGTGTGCGTGTTTTTTTTTTATTTTATTTTATTTCCCTATGCCTCACCATCATGCCGACGTAAGCGAATCGCGCAGCCGCACTGCAGGGGATTGACAGACGACCGGTAGGAGAAGTGGAGGGATGGGGAGGAGCAGAAGTGTCCGCGGCCATGCGCTCCCCACCCTTGCTCTTCCCGCAGTGTGCCTCCACAAACTGGCATATCGCTCGCTTCGCGCGTATTTTGCACTCACTAACACCCCAAAAACTCATCACGCGGTTCGCCATCATCGCGAATGCGATGGAAGCGGAAGGGACCTAGCAGAGACAGAGGGAAAAGGAGGGGTGGGAGGTTTCTACCACCCTTCTACGCTTCACCCCTTTTCGGCAGCCGTGTTCCTCCTCCGCAGCACGTTGGCACCATGCGTCGTCGGTGGGCAAGTAACCGGCCGGCATGCGTAATTTTGCCTTTGCAAAAGATTCCTACGTAAGCGCGTTTTTCGACGAGTCAGGAGAGCTGTGCTTGCCCCGAAGAAGCGATAGAGACATACCTGTGATAACCTCGCACCAATGGGCCATAACACGTTTGCTGTGCAAGGGTGTAGAGTAGAAAAGGGAGCAACAATTCGGGGAAAACCTTACGCTGGGGCAAGTTTTGAGTCGACCAGACTTAGATTGCGTTTCGCTACGGTCAAGCGGAATGCCCAAAGTTCGTTCGCAGCGTAGCAGGAGGTTTCGTGTGCCACTCCTCATTGCTTACCCATTTCCTGCATTCCCTCGCAGCACCTCAGCGCAGTACGACAACACTGCAAGCTTCAACCTTCGCCAGAACCTCGGAAGTGTAGTGCGGGGCGACTCAGCGGTTGGAGGTGCCCTCTCTCTGTCCGTGTACCATGCGCAAATATTTGCCAACAGGGAGACACCACCCAAAGGTTGGCCTTACCCGCGCAATAAGCGTCTCTGCCCGGGATCTGAGACACCTCACCAATGTAGATACAAATTGCGAATTTGTGAGTTCTTTCTGCGCCACAAGCCTCCCTAGACTAGATAAAATGGTACAGACCCGGTGTAAGGTGGACATGAGGACCTGAGACACCACTGTCCGGTTCCCAATTGGCTCGTTGAAGTAGTTGGATGCTTTTACAGCGGCAGCGGACGTGACTATTGGCTGACCGTCTCGCGATCATTCGCAACCGAAAAAGTGTTACGAGGCGGGACGTTTGCCGAAGCGTTGCACACGCACATACGATAGAACGTGAACCCTACTTTACCCGGCGAATCGTGTACCATTACTACTACCTCACGTGCTGCTCACATGTAGCGTGGCTTAGGACGCAAACGATCAACGTTCGAGGTTCGAGAGGATCAGGAAGCGTTATCACTGCCGACGGTACAATGATTGTTTGATTAATTAAACAAAAACTTTGATGCGATAATGTTGCAATAAAAGACTGAATTAAAACAACAGAATCATTCAATACAATGAGCATACAACGGTATACCCAATTATGAATTACTATGATGGCCCCCTATCCCAGAATAATAATAGTAATAAAGAGCTAGGTTATTATTGATTTTTCAAAAGCAAGCCCAAGTACATCATTTTTTTGTTGTCTACAAATCGTACCCTGTTTGGATGGCGTTTGGATTAAACGCTTAAGGCTATCTGATTTTTTAATCTTCCATACTTAAATATTCTCTTTATATTTTTATATACTTCTCTTTAGTAAAAAGTAAAAAAAATCTGTAAAACATGACAATTATTTTTCTTAAGGCGATAATAATATACACTGCGATGTGAATTGAAAAAGTAATCCTTAAGAACTAAAATAAGATATAATACAATCATAAGTATGCAAAAAAGGAAAATACAACAAAAAAGTTAGAAAAGTCAAACTTCACAGTTATGTTTTGAAAAATTAAAAGCTTGTTTGAAATCTCAAACGGCAGCTCCAAACGGCTGGTTTCATACGAATAAGTTTTATTATTTCCATTTCAGAGATGCGATAGATATTTATCATAGAATCAGAATAGTTTGAAAGTAACATTTATTTATAAAACTATGCATTAAGGATTTCGATCATTGCAGTCATGTTCTGCCAATTCTGGTATATTCTAAGATTATTTCCTGTTTATTCAGTACTAACGCTCCGTATTGTTTACATTTTCAAGTAAAAATCCGCAGTACTTAGGCTCCGTATTGTTTTACATTTTCAAGTAAAAAGGCTTAATTAAACTCCTGTGACATCAACTATATTTATTTGTTTTGTATTTTTAACTGCAGACAGCTCAATCACTACAGAACTACAAGCAGCAAACGTATAGTTGGCACAGCATCAGAGCCGGCGATGAAAATAATTGAAAGCACATTTCCACTTGATGGCAAACCGTATGAGCTGTTCGTGCTCTAATGTTTACCGGCCAGCCGGGTATATGTGCATGTCGGTGAAGCAAAATAAAGCGAATGACATAGCACTATTGTTATTGGTAACAATCAGATACTAATCATGGTGCGGCACAGTCATCATAGAGAGCACAATGATTTCATGTTACCAGTCAAAATGGCTATGAAAGAGACTGGTGGGTGAACCAGAGGGGAACCATAGTTTCTCTTCACGTGAAACCAATCACCAGGCGAAACGTGCCCAGGCACGTCAAACCTACCAAAAGGCATTCACATTTGCTGTATCGTCGTTTATGCTAGAATAGGATGCGAATCAAATATTGATCATCACTGTTTGTCTGCTGACGTATATAATCCAAAAAAACGAATTTCCGTCAATTCCCGATCCTCGTGATCGATGATCGACTAAGTGTATATATCCCTTACTCGAAAACCGCCCACGGTACACTTTTTTTTTTTTGAGCCGACAAGCTCACAACGAAATCTCACAACTGCACCTCAACAACTTGAAAGCCCATGCCCCGAGTGTCCAACCTCAATTGACATCGATTATCGTCCATTTAGGGGCGCAAAACGGGCCGCAAATAAATTGTTTCAATAAAGAGCGTGATCAGCAGACAATGGTTGGGCACTCGCCCGAGAGACGTGTTAAATTTAGAACGGAAGGAGACTGGGGAAGCTCGGGGAGGGTCGTGTGCGGTCCACGAGAAACAACTTGTGGGTAAGGCGTCGGTATTGCCGCCATCCCGCCCGCCATATGATCGGGTTGCTAACTTCGCGTCTGCGACACTTTAGCAAATCCTGGAGCAGAGCCGTTCAAGGGCTAACACCGCATTAGCAACTGTCAGTGGCCAGCCGGTGGTGGAAATAGCAAAGGGCAAAATAGGAGTAGAGTACACGGTACGGTCGGAGCATTCGTTTGATCAATATCGGAACCGTGACAGCACGAAAAAGAGCTAGACTGCCGGCTAAGCTCCTAAGCAAACAGGAACCGTGAAGCAAATCGGAACTACATTAAATGATGAAAACGTATGAATGGTGTAGCTTCCCGTTTTAAGATGCACCCGCAACAGAACGTGAAGCACTGATTAGAGCAATCTAAGAGCGCAAATGAAACCATGCTGAGGTTCGACACTGACAAAGAAACAAACAACCGTCTCCACCATCATATCACGTTTTTGTCGCGTTCGGTGAAACGTGTGCGCAAGCTAAATATATTTCCGTATCTTCATCGCCGTCGTCGTCGTCGTCGTTGTCCCCGCTGCCTATCAGCTGCAAAACCTTGATGAATCGATCTTCATTACCTTCTCTGCTACTGCTTGTCGTTTCCCGTCGACCTGCGCCCCGCCACAACCATTCAATCGCACACACTAATTAGATGAATTAAATGACAAGTAGAATCAACTTCATCGGCCAAGGTCCAGGAGAGAGGCGGCGTGAAATCAACGGCCACCGTCATGCCACTTGGAATATCAAGTGAAAAATGTGACAGATCGCTGCTTGCGCTTTCCTTTCCCGTCTGTGCACGTGAACGTCGAGGCGTGTGCGAGGGTACGAATCCTGCAGGCAGGCGAAGGTTCGCGCGCGCGTTTTGACATTTGGCATCGCGCAACGGGTAATGGCGATAATTTCCAAATGGAGTGCGCGGAATACTGTAAACAACACCTACCCCTCTCACCCCTTTCTGCTTACATCGGCGACAAACTCGCCAAACAGT
Source organism: Anopheles epiroticus (assembly GCA_000349105.1). Classification (NCBI taxonomy): domain Eukaryota; kingdom Metazoa; phylum Arthropoda; class Insecta; order Diptera; family Culicidae; genus Anopheles; species Anopheles epiroticus. The sequence continues at coordinate 592,861 of KB672053.1, read as the reverse complement.
GTCCGCGTGATTCATCACAATTTCACAACGGTGTGCGGGCCTCTGATCAGCTTGCGATGCACGCCGATAAATAAGTACAACTGTGTTAGAGAACCCACTCTAGTCATTACCCCACCCCCATCATGCCAGATGCTCGACAGCTGATAAAGTTATTTATCTGTGGCAAATCACAAATGCCAGAATCATGCTGAATGCAGCTGCGCGATTGGGAATGACCGAATTTGCGCTATAGAAAATGTAAAATCACCATCAGAATGCGGGAAGATATTAACTCTGCCATCGAATAATTTACAATTAGCAGTTAAAAAAAAGTATAACGGCATCGAACCAAACTTTGAATGAATCCTTAACACCATTAGCATTGATTTATAAAAATTTGTGAAACTTTAGTAAGTAAATATATTTGCATTAACCATTCACAACGCAAAATTGGCTACTAAAATTTTAAGGCTCCCTAAACGGTTCTCCGTACGGTTCTTTTAGATCATTAGGATTTCCTTTTGATTACAAACCAGTTATACTCGTTCTCTGTAAGGAAATTCCGTTTGACATCATCTGACACATAAAACAGGCCAACCTTTCATCATCCGCTGCCAACAGAGGAGCTGGGGCTTCTGCTGGGGGTATGGGAAAAATTTCACAATCGCACTAAAAACTACACCAACTCATACCGAGCCTCCTCCACGGGCTCCTGTCATTATGAGACATTCAACTTTGAATCTAAACACCCTTCCACGAGCCCTGTCCTTTCCTTCTGCACCCTTCTCCCTTCAATTTCGCCTAGTAACGACGAGCGTTTATCTCGCACCAAACGTGCGCGAACGACCGGTAACAAACCGCGTGTGGCGAGTGTCGTGGTATGTGATGTCACTACCACCAACTGTTGCGTTTTCTTATCAGTAAGGGCGAACGAAGCCGACCAAAGGAGCGCAAGCACTAGGAACCTCCCGCTCTAGCAGTTCCAACTGAAGAGATGGCACCAATACAACCGAAACAAACCACTTCTAACAGTCTTACCTACGCCAGGGTTTACGCGTTACGGCAAGCTGCAAGGTCTTTTCGACCATCTACAAACACCACCACCAGGCACGTACAATTTTTCGCGCTGCGGCACGAGACTCGCGAGACCATTCACCACCTCCAGTGCGCGTTCGACGCTTGGTTTGATAGGACCGAAGCTGAAACTCGTCTGGGTATGATGATGGTTATGATGAAGCTTACCCCCTTCACATGAGCTTCACATGACGTCAGCGATGACAGTAATCTTCTATCTGCTACTGTTAACCTGACCGATCTGCAATCGAGTAGTGCACCTTCTTCCAGTACACAAGCAACGATGATCACGTGCTGCTTTCGTGCACTACCAATATATGAACACGCAGGCACATGGGGTAGCCGAAGTTCATTAACAACAGCGAACCATTCGCGCTCGGATCAGTTGTGGTTGTGAGGCGTCGCACTGCGAGAGAGCTGATAGTGGATGTCTCTGCTTCACCGAGAGCCGGTTTTTTGACGAATCAATGAATGGATGAACCATCAACGAAGCAATACGATGGACGTACACTTGGGGGCAGAGTAGATGGCGTTGCTGATGTGTCATTGATCGGTATATGAGGCGTCGCCGATGCAGCTACTGTGATCAGTTACTTGTGGACATTCTTGTTCATTAGCACGTCCATCGTAAAATCTCCATTTGTGCAATGCTAGCCGCAAATGGACACGTACATGCTTCAATTTTTAAAACTCTTTTTGATTCCTTCTGTCATCTAAGACTAGAGGAATGTAAATTGATTTAAATTATCTTTCAATCAAAGCATTAATAAGATATTTTTACACCTCGAACAACTCTTTATAAAAATAAATTCCACCGCTTTCCCGTCACTGCGTAACCATATAAGGTCACACAAGAAATCTCTGCAGTTCCAAAAACGTGACTGAAATGTGATTAAGAAAAACAGCATGTCACCGTCACTCGTATCTGACGACACCGGCCAATTATGCACATCCGCAATTGAGCCATTTTTGACAGACGTAGCACCCGGAGGGACCGGCAAATATCTAATCGGTAACACACATCGATACCAGAGAGTTTAGGGTGCGAAAGATTGCCAAAACCTTCAACAGCAATCAAATACCAATCCGTCATCGGTCGCGACTCGGGCGAGAGCGCGCAGAGTGTTACAGCAGAGTTCCGAGAAAATCAGCTCAATTGAAATGAATGATTTTTCGATTGGTAAGCTTATCGCCGTACCCATATCAAGCCTACGATCATAAAGCTTTACCAACGGAGCATTCCGTGGTTGGTGACGAGCCGAACCGGGAAGCTTAGGTCACATTTGTTTAACGTTTGATAAGGACATTTTAAACCGTCGAGAACGTCCACGAACACGCTTAATGTAGGGTTTGAAATAAGCAATGACAACCGAATAAACAATAAAAATCAGGTAAAGCTGTAGGCATTCTGTTTGCTTTTCGTCGTGTGCCACTGTTTGCATGGCTTGACGGGGAAAGAGCGCAAAGTTTACTCATCGTGCAAAAATGCATTAGGTCGCAGTGCGTTTTCCTTACATTGTATCAATTTTTGAGGTAGATCTAGCTTCTGCATATATTCTAGCGGTGGCAATTTCACTGTTCACAGCGTGGAAACAAACATACGGAAGCTGCCACCCACCCTAGCATTTTGTTACTCGTTACGTAGTAGGGAAGGAGACAAATATGCAAAGCATTTACTGCCATGATATGCAGGTACGCTCTTGCACCGTAAAAGGTAAAAATAAAAACGTAATTTTATCACCTCGAAAGATAGCTTCATTCTGTGTACAATAACGTCCGTCATCAGTGACCTTAATTATGCATGATAGCAAACAGGCAAAATGCATTAAAATAATAGCTTTTTGAGCATTCTACTGCTGTTGCGAATTGAATTGTTTCTACTATGTTCAAATACTTTTAAAGAAAGTGTTTAGCAGCCGCAAATATCAAACCCTAAACATTGACATAAAACGTTAAAACATAACATCTTTGGTTGCTTGCAGCAAACCACACACCAATTGTTTGCCAAAAAATTCCTCTACAGCTTCGTTTTTTTTTCCAGTGTTGCTATTTGCACAGAACCAATAATGACAATGTAGGTCACAACCGCATCGCAATTGTCGCAATCTGCTTCCACAGATATGCACTGTAGGTGTCTGCTGCGTAACATGTTTTCGCAATTCTATCATCTGCCGTTTTATTACGGTAGGATATGGCTAACACGATTGATTGCATCTAGCACAAGTGTCGCATGTGCGTACGCTAGCCCATATAAGATAAGCGGCCGATTGTTCTGCTGCCACAAAACCCACAATAACAAAAGAAGCTGTTAATCATAGCAAATTGAAAGTGACAGGCTTTAATCTTATTTTTATCTTATGTTGACAAAGTATTGTTTTTAGTGTCATAATCCAACTACGTCTCTCTATATTAGAGGCTTCCGGGAACAATTAACTATTGATAGCATAAGAATGTATTCGAATTGCTTTGCGAAAAATAGAAAACCGATAATGAACGAAAAAACTGACAAATCAACGACTCAATTTAATGTTAAAGTATTCAAAAATTTTAATTTAAATTTAATAAAAATAATCATGAAATATTTCAAACCAGATTTATCGAATCACTTTCTACTGTTTGAAAAAGATGTTTTAGAACGATTAATTTTATTTCAGTTTCGTTTAAATATGTCCATACGTACAACATAACCAGCGACCGTTATAGCACCGATCACACATCAAACTTGTCTTTAATAATGAGAGCCATAATCTGCTTTGCAAAAATCACAAAATAAACCACGTGTATTTTAAAATAAATTACTGTTGAGCTCTTCCGGTTAGTGCAAGGAAATAAATATTATTTATGGTTCTCTTGCATTGGCTCTCCGTCATTTCAAAGGCATTTGTTCCAATCGTTCTAAACTGTGCATCAAAATAAAGGAGCAGTTTATTAAACCACCTACACATACCCCAACATTTCCGAAATGTAGTGAAAACAGAAAATAGTTGAACTGCATACCACAGCTGTCCATTGACAGAGAGGCCACGCCAAACAGCTGACCGGATGGAGGTTATTTCCGCTACAACAAGTGCATGAAAAACGAGCACACGTGAAAGCCATCGCAAGAATTGGCAGTTAAAAAAAAACGGCACGAGCTGTACGGTAACTTGCCTCTGTGTCCAGCAAAAGTAGGACAAAGAACTTGCTTTCCCCTATATCTCCATCGTGCGACGGAAGGGTATGACTTTTCACTGCAAAAGAAAGGTAATAAAGGCGGTGGAGAAAAACTGAAGGAAAAATTCACTCGGCGCACACGCTCTTCTTGGAATTTTCGATTTATTTCATCATTTCACCGTTTGTCCCACCCAATCCCGCTCGCGTGCACTGCTCACAAGTTAGCCTTGACCGTAAAATCTAAATTTAAAAGGACGTGCACCCACAACAACACACATCAACGGCACCGACCGACTTGCCTCCGCAAAAAGATCATGGTGGGAGTGAGAGGTTGGATTGTGGAGGCGCATTGATGACCGATCAATTTTTCTCAATGCAGAAGAAACAAGATACTAAAGCAGTTACAGAAAAAAGATAGAGAAATTGCAGTAAAAAAAGTACACTACTGCACTGCGCGCGGTTCGAAAACGAACGATGAAGATCTGCAAAGGATGAATATAAATAGGGAATGCAAATATGTGCACCATGCAGTAGACTTGATTTTCATTTTGATGTGCACATGCCAGGATCATGTACATAGGGCAGTATGGTGCTTTATTATTAGGCCAATTGCTTAGCGAGAACAAGGCAACAGCTGGAGATTTTCCGGCTGAAACAATTTTCAAGTTCATAACCTAGTTACTGTTTACGGTTCGTGTCATTGTTACTAATCCCTACCTTCCCGGTCCACCGTGAGTTGCCGCCGCACACATTTCCGATTCTAGAATTGGCCCATAAACGGACTAATACTGGTAAACATGCAACCCTTGCAGCACCACAACACAAACTCGGTAAATATTATTGTTTATCGTGTACAATATTCCAGGCTTCACGCGATTATGAGATCACAACAATGACTTTAATTATCAGGTGCGGGCGGACTCTGCGAGGATTTATGGACTTTGAAAGTCTAAACTGACGCGCGAGTTATACGGAATGGAGAAAATGATTCACATTACCGAGTTTGCTTCCAACCATTGCCGTGAGGGCACTCTGGAATCAACATGTTGTTCCGGAAATGCGTCATCAAGAGATGCCAAGGCGTCACCATTCGCCCATCGTTAGACTCATCTATATTTTCTACGACTTGCTTGTTTTCTGGAATACCTTTGATCCAATCATTTTTTTCCGACGTTATCATTACACATCCCCACACTTGTCCGGAATTTGATATGGCGCCAAAATGCAACCGGATCAACAGCACTACTGCAAGAACGCTGGCAGCCACCAGCTGCCTGATCATTAATCATGCAGACACCTTTCAGCAAGTTAATTTCCAACTTACGACCGTGCTGGACTAATAAATTTATCCCTTCATGCACAAAACCAGCGTACACTGCTGCCGCACACCGGCCACACCCTGATTGAACCCTGGACAAGGACGGCAGGGAAAAGGGAAGAACATGCCACGTTCCACTGATCGCGTTGCACTCTCGCCCTCCTCCCCCAGCCATTCGATTTGCAAATTTATTAGCAGTTAATGTATCTCCGCTTTTCAATCTACCACAGCTGGCTGCAACAAGTCACGAATAATTCTCGGAAATATACCGGGCAAAATAAGGGAGATTAAACGTTAAAGCTGCGACCAATGTAAAGCTGAAGGACAGACACACTGATGCGGAAAGTGGGGAAAAAATGGAAGCACGTTTCTGCTTTCCTGCTAACAAATGAGCAAGATTGGGACAACTAAACGAACATAACTTCTAACTCTAACGTTCTAACGAACATAACTGACCACATAACTTCTAATTTTTTATCATAAATTTCTACGTAAGTCGTATTTCACCAATTTCAACAAAAATACTCTCTGAATCTGACAATGATTTCAACTCGCTAATTATATATTTCATTGCAATTATGAACGTTTATACTTTTTTAAACACTTTTTAAAGCACAATTTATCCATGGGGCTACCATAAAACTGCGTATCTCGGGCACAACCTGTATTAAAATATACTAAGAGAGAATTACAATGATATTCTGAAATATACAGATCCCTGAGCCGCAACATTGTCAGGTGGAAGTTGAACGCTTCCGTGCGAAAGCGATGTTAGAAAAAACCAAGACATTTTTATCTCAGCGGGACACTCGTCTTCAACGAAGAACAGGATTATTTTTTGGTGGCCTCATCCCACCTCTCGCTTTGGTATTTTTGAAAAAGTGAGCCCGCATCGATCATTTGTGTTTTTTTGTTAAATTGTTCAAACCTAATCCAGACTTTACATTGCAATCAAGCACTGAATTACACATAACTCACTGGAACAGGCGTGCTCTGTTGCGTTCCAAAGTGTTGGCCAGCAGACACTAAACGTTTTAAAGCACCTTGCCTTCATTTGGGCTCTCTTTATCGAGCGGGATTCCGTACATGGCATAACTGTGCATAAATTCAGCTCATCAGCGGAATTGTAGCAGGCTGTCATGTTAGTCCACCAGCTTGGAGGAAACATAAAAAAGCGATTCCGACGAGTAGCCGCATTATCATCCAAAAGTGAGTGTTTGAAAAAATAAATAAATACGCACGCTGTACGTTCAGAGAAATATAATCGGCTACCTTAGCAACTTGTTTTGTCCGTAGGATAGAACGTGAAATCGAGTTCGAAAAACACGAACGAAAGAGGCAACGAGTAGCTTTTGCAACATTTGCGGTTCCGTAATGTTCGGGCTTTGTACTTTGGAGAAGAAAAAATCAAATAAAAAGCCAATCAGAGGAAGGTCAGCCATTAAGAAGCAAGTGCGCTTTTGTCACACATTTAGTGGATACCAGAAATTACGCTTCAACGCATCAACAGCTTAAAGTTCATCCCTGTATGTAACAAAATATTGACCGTAGCAAAAAAAAAAATACATTTCAAAATAATACTCTTGGACGAGGTACCGGACATCATTCATGTAAACAATTTAAACGCTGAAGTAAAAATAATACTATAACAGAATACGAATAAGTGGGAATAAACCCACAAAGGAACAGATAGTATATAAAACATAGAAAATTACTTTATATTGTAAGGTTTACTGCTAAGAGGATATTGGTAACATAAAACAATATTAAAGTGTACTGGTTATCGTTCTTATAATATTAAATAATATATTTTTAAGGATACAATCATTCTGTAAAAACAGCCTGGCCGTATTGCAGCAACAAGGATACATCATCCGAACGAACTAAGACTTTGAAGATCACTTTGTAACACATTTGCTCTCACCATAAATTACCTGCACCCTACCAAACCTTGGAAACAAGGACATATTAAAACCAGGAGTAAAGCAAGTGTGTGCCGTACGTCGACAAACCACAGCTGTGGAGAGACGACAGAAGGGACCTCCTTCATTAATTCCAAACAACTCTCCACCATCTCTTGGTCGCTTGAGAAGAAAAGAAAACACATGTCTGTTACGAGGCAGGATCCATGTCAAGTACGCCTTATATTGACATCTGAAAAGATTTACGGTGCATTCTCAGCGGAGATTGAAGGATTCAGCGTCGGCTCAGCTGCACCGTCAAGGGAGTTCAAAAACAAACATTTTATCTCACACTATTGGTAGAGGTACAATGGGAGAGCACATCGCAGAAAATCGCAATCAAGTGACAATTGTCATTTTGTTGTTTAAAGTATTTTTAAGGCATTTGTTTTCTCTATCTTGTTTTTCTTGTATAAATTGCTAGAGAGTCTTAAGGAAAAACTACCGAGAATATCGAGAGGAAAACCCTATTTAAAGCTTAATATTTCAGTTCAGTTTTAAAGTAAAAAAAAAAAAAAAACAAAAACATCACCAAATAATTCACACATTTGTTACAAAATAAATAGTGTAATATATCAAAACCGTTAAAGACACGAAAACATATTCTCCAACAACCTAATAAATGAGATAATTTAAGTAGCATTGCCCACAATTTGCACAATCACTTAAGACCAGTACATACATGTTTTTGAATGCACTTTCAGTTTCGAATTGCCCCGCATGGCACGTAAACAGGATGTTTAACTAAGACAACGACCCCCAACAGCACCGTCAATCGCTTGTGAACCCGGATAAGGAGTAAGAGAACGATTGGTCCAGAAATATCAACAACAACAGCAGCATCAACAGATAGCAAAATTCTATTATCATGTCCAAAACAAGGACTGGACCGGTGGATACTAATCATGCACCGCACTCCATGTGTGTTGGCTTTCAGATAAAAAGTAACCAAGTAACTCTACTAACATCCGGGTCTAAAGTTGCAACGCAGACATACTGAAATAGCACAGTGGTGAGGAACATTTAGAAGCAATAACGATGCCCAATACTTGTTTGTTTGTTTCGGGTATGAGAAAATTATTTAAATTTTAATTTCAACAAATAAACTGTGAGCATGAGCAACGCATAAAAATGGCAATTTAATCTTTAAGCTATCATTCTCGAAACACAAAATCACTAGAAAAAAAAAAGATGGGTAATAGGGTAATATTATTATGATATTAAAACATTATCATAAAAAATGTATAAATAAATTCATGTTTGGACTTATCTCGGTAGTTCATTGATATTTTTGACATTGAAAGCAAAGGTATAGATTCTAAGAAACATTATATGGAGACAAACTAAAGAACACGATGTTAGATATAATGCTTTTTATAAAGATAAGGTTTGCACAAAAGTGAAAAAAATATGTGGTAAAAATTTGTAAAAAAAAGATATATTGAATTTTTAGAAGAATTTTAACAATGAACTTTAAGTTTCCTTTCATGCCTAGGCTGCCTTACACTGAAGTTTAGGGCTTATTTCATAATCTCTCTTCGTTTATCTTTTTAATAAATAAATCTCATGTCTCTTTTAACTTTTTTAATACTAAAGGGACTGAAATAGAAACCCAAGAAACGCGGTTTAATACCTGTTTTTTCATATACTTTCACCTCTTGCAACATCTGCACAGAATCAACGCCTTTTCAACAACATTACCAGGTTTTATGAAGCAAGCTGTACGTACCTGTAAATCAAAGAAAACATATCATATAATTTTAAACGCTTGTGTACATTTCAATTTATATATATATACATGTAAAAATAAATACAAGAGACTCATACGCAATCATTTACCTTTAAAACGACAGTAAGCACCATAACCTATTTAACACAACCAGTTTTATCGGCCCACATCCTAAATTATTCATTTTTCCAATGACTTCTACTTGACAAGAGGACGAATGAGAAGCTCTTGAATCCCAAGGTCGAAAGGGTTCAGAGATTGATGAACCTGCACATTTCTACCCATTTGTAACAGCAACTCGAACAACAACCTTTTTGCCTTCGTTTAGCAGTGGTTAGATGGTTATTCATCTCAGAACATAAAAACCAAACAACGCACCACCGGAAAGCAAACCGAGATAGCACAATTAATTATGCGTTCAACCAAGCCCACCGCCGCCCTCGGTATGTCATAGTTTTTCATTCCCACTTTCCGCCCTTTTTTTGAATTATGCTCTATTGATAGATTCGTCTACAATTACCGTCTAAGCAAACTGATACATCACGCCAAGGACATCCTGCTTTCAACCTCTGCTAGAACACTGCTATTCCCTGTCTCGATGCTTCTGCACCGCGCTTCACTTTTCGCTTGCCACAACGAATGGCATTGAAATAGAACGTTGCTCGAGGACAACATTTCGCACACTTCACATTCTTCAGACCGGGGAAGGGTGGACCCGGTGCGGACCCTAGCGGTGTTCTTTATGCGGAATCTATTCAAAAAAGGAAGACACGAAAGAACTAGCGCCACACATCATTACGGTTTCTTTTTATCCATTCTCTCCGGCAGTCAGTGATGCCTAGAAGAAGACGATGGTTTGAGAACATTTTTCATCCCTCAACATTCCAGAACTCAACCAAGACCATCAGTTATGAATTATGAAACAGAAGCTGCCACCAAACACTGGTGGGTAGCGGACGACCCGGGGGACAATAAGCCGACGCGATTTGTTGTTATAAATCTGTGATTGTAATAGTAGCATTCTTTGGGTCCTCTTATTTTTCTCTTTGTGATGTTATAACACGGTGCGGTAAAGGACTCCAGAGCTTGCTGGGAACATCAATGCTAATGCGCGAGTGTGATCAAAGATCCGCCATGCTCAATAGACTTTGGACCCGACATTACATTGATAATTTGTTTAAAGATAGAGAAAATCAAACCAGCTTAAACCGAGGAAATTTCCTAGATCAACAAAGTGCAACTTATTAATCAGCATCGGGGAGAGGGCGCACCATCATAACAGCTCAACCAATCAGTGATGTCTACCTTTTCCGCTTATTAACGGTTGAACGGGCAGAGGGAAGACAAGCGAAAGAGACTATGTGGCACGTTGCTAACGCCCGTGTCCTTGGTGAACACAAAATTGTTGCCAAAGCCAATGGACGCTAATTGCCGACGAAGGTAAGGCTTCAGATATAAAAGCCAGACAAGCCAGTAGTGTGCACACAACAGCCAGCACACCACTTGAGGTGACCCGGGAGGAAAGCGGCGGATATCGAGGACGAGAGAGAAAATATAAGGCAACAACAACACGCCACGAGTGTTTAACACACAACTTCCGAGCCCAGCCGGCAGAGTTTGGTTAGACCAGCCACCAATGTACCATATCTTGAGCGGTCCACTTCACTCTCGCTTGGTTGGTTGGTTCACGAAGATGGGAAGAATCTTGTTCTACCTTTCCGGTGTGGCATGCTGGTTCAATTTGTCCCTACCAGCCTCTGCACTGCGCGTTGCGCTATCACCCCCAACCAACCTAGCCCTGTACATTACATTACGTGTGTAAGCGTGATTCGTTTTACTTTTTTCATCTGTTCGCCTCTTATGCTGGCTCTGCGATGCTGCTAGAAGTCGACAGCCTTCTATTTGCACTTACGCTACACACTCGATGCCCATTATGCTGTCCATTTGCGTCACCATTTGCACAAGGTCACGACATGAAAGCGCACGAAATAGGAGAAAGGATTGAACCATCTTCTCCAAACAACTACAGATTAAGATGCTTTGCAAATCGCATGGGAAAGCATCCATTTAAAGCTGTGTTACTTCTTCCACGGTTTCTAGCATGACACATTTCTTAAAGTCGTTACTATGATAAAATATATCCATAAAATATTCTTACAGCTTCATGACTACACATTTTCTAATTCAATATAGTGAGTTTAATATAAATCAATATAATTACTTCTAACATTAAAGTCGCTCGTAAAGAATGTAGCTGCATTACTCAGGTTCATCTATAAACCTGGATCCATTTCTCTCTTTTCAAACGAGGTTACACAAAAATACGCCGACCGAATGGAACAATAAATTCCATAAATTTTCCCTCGTACACTTTCGCCAACATACGAATACAAGTTGCACTGCCACATCAATGGTCATGAAATGCCACAAGTGAAATCCATCGCTCACGTGGGAGACTATACGATACGGTGGAAAATGCACGGCCATCATGGCATCGGGACAGGAAACGCCGGTGCGCCGGAAACTGGTGACAGACATCATTCATTCGCACATACCAGAAGAAGCTACCACCATCATCAATGCCAACCGGACTCTCTGCAACTCGGGCAAGCCGCTGTGCAGAAATGCGAATGATGAGCGCTGTACTGCTGCAGCAGCGAATGTATGCAGACTGCAGAGCCCCTTTTGTGATTGGGCTTGCGTGGTGCAGCGCGACGGGAAATTTTAACAAAGCGTAGCTGTTCTTTATCTACAACTTTTGTAGAAGGTAAAATAATGAATAGATCAAACATTTTTAGAAAATTGAACTAGAAAAAGCAAATTTTGCAAACATATTTGCCATGGTTACAAATCACTTTTGCACTGCATGCTTTGCCAAGTTGTTGCTATGATTTTTGTTTTTATAATACTTATATAATAAACAAACAGTTCGCATTTAGGCGAACTGGGCTGAGAAACAAATTTCTGTCTCACGGCTCAAAATCTTCAATAAAAATAAAGGAGCAAAAAGTAACTCGTATTTTTTACATGTTAAGGTTTGTTTTCGTAATTTTCAGATCCGTTTGATAAACGCCTGTGGCAAAATACATGCAAGAAAGCACTGAGTGTACATCCCAGCTATTCTACCACAAACAAAGGACACCAATTGAGAAGAATGATTTTCAGATTTGATTTTGAAAAGAAAACGTTTGAAATTGGATATAAAATGTGACGAAAAAATAAAGTGTACAAAATCATTTAGAAGCAATGAAATATATGTATATGATCAATATATAACATTTGACTATTGAATAAAATTATCTCGTGGTATGAGTAGGATGAAATTATTCTATACATTTTAAAAATTAAAAATTAATACATGAATAACTCTTAAGAAAAAAAAAAGACTATTACTCTAAATATCACTCAGGAATGGAATAATAAAATCAGGAATAAATATCACTCTAAATAAATAGAGTTAACTATTTTTTCAATTCCCAACGCAATTGAAATTTGATCGCTTGATCGTCCTTTTGTATTGATTAAGATGGTAGAAGCTTAGTTTGCTTGAGTGAAACAGGCATCAAAAGTCAAAGAGTCAAAAACAATCACTGCCAAATATGTCATACGCATTTGAAACGTTGATTAATCATAAAAAGATGTTTAAGACCTTATCATCTTACAGAAGTCTATCATATAGTGCAAATAAAAAGCGAATAACAAAATGAAACGTCCTTTAAAAAAAAAACATTCTCATGGCCGACTAGAGCTTCATCACTCAGGAATGTGAAAGTTATTTCCTATTTTACGCACAGATAATTGTTCAAAAAAAAAAACAAAAAGAAAAAACGCCCTAGCTTCAGCTATTATAATGACCACCAATTAATTTATGACCCATAAACATTTAACGTTGATTTGCTATGCAATATTTACGAGCCTTGCAATGCTTCAATGAAGCTTCAATGCTGTGCGGTGCAAATTCAACGATCGGTATGTCATTAGGAAGTAATTAAAAACATTACTGTATGGGTGCAAGAAACGCTTTACAATAATATTATAAAAATGTACTTGATAGTTGTGCTCAGCAAAAGCGGAAGAAGACAATTTGAAGCTTAATGCGAAACCTTTGAAATTAGGGTCAATCGACGAGCCGCTAGATGCGATGGTACCGGGTCAAGGTACTTTCATTGAATAGCTAAGACGGCTCATTGTCCTCGCGTCTAAAAATCTGGCATAAATTATACAGTTTTTTTTAATAATGACCATGACATTATTGCAAAGTCTAAGTTAGTTCTACATACTACACTTTGACCTTAATAACGAATCAAACATCGAATAGACGTTTGAACGAGTAAAAAGTATTTTTCGTTTATGTGCGTGAATATTATCAGGTGATGTAGAGTTTGCTGGTAATGTTTTAGTCCAATTTTAAAATTTCATTAAAAAACCCTCCAGCGGTTAACTCGTTTGAAAAATGTCCTCTTCGGCGGAGCATTTACCTTTTGCGAGTTATACCAATTGCCGCCATTCAGGGGACTACACATTCTTGTGCTTTTGTGGGTTGCTGAATGACGAAAACAACATATTTTACCTTATCAGTAAGCACTATGGGACGTAAGAATCTCTCAGCAAATGTCATGCTTCGCAATCCCGAGAAAACAAAAAAACAAAGTTGGGTTTTTTTTCAAAATAAAGGACACAGCGACTTTTTATCAAATTTAATGCTATTATTAAAATCTATTTGAAAACATAAGAAATAAAATGTATTGATTTTCATTCTAAAATATCGACACCTGCAAAATAAATATTAAACATTTTTTTATTTACTACCTCTCTTTTACATATATAAGTGCAGGGAAAACTTGTAGTTCCATGAAAATTTCCGAGCTGTATATGGATTACTGTATTTTATTTCGCATCCCTCGATGTGATTTTTCAGTAGTCCTATATGATTTCCGACGACTAAAACCCGATTTAACATAATTTTTCTGTGTTTTGCTAGAAACTGTACAAGAAATAGCTACGGCCCAGTATTCAAGTGAATGCCCCTAGATATTGTAATTGTAGATCACTTACAATACACGGAGTGGATCGCAGCTTCA
>KB672053.1:492979-555412 GCA_000349105.1 Anopheles epiroticus | reverse complement strand
TTAACTAAAAGACAGGACCAATTGAATAAGCTGAATAATTTTTGTAAAAAGGTTTAAATCTTAAATTACAACATTCCACAACCGAAACGTGGAGGGATTTCGGAGCAAAGATTTACACCTACACTAAAGTTGCAACAAAGTGGACCACCATTCTGGAGCATTTCCATCAAGGCTGGTGTGTGTCTGTGTGTGTAGAAGCCAACATGTTGTTAAACAAATTTTTGTACAACAACGACGTGTGGAAATAGAAAGTTCTACCAGTCGGCACACAAAAACGCGCGTTGCACAAGCGTTGTAGGGAAGAGGAAAAGAGTGAGAGAGGGCGATAGAGTGAGGGCTTCGGGAAGGACAGGCGCATGACCACGTTCGGCGGGTATGTGGGCCGACGTGCCTGGGAAGGGTAGAAGAATCCAGCAACAGAAGCAACACCAGCGGGCGAAACGTGTGCGAACTATATGTTACGACAGCTGTTGTCCAAATTTCAAGGCTTCCATCATGCTGTCGTAGGCTTTTCGGGCATGACAGGGAAAAAAGCACACACAGAGTCATGCTAACAGAACACGGCTTAATTATTTTGGCGTTGCTTAAGGATTATCCTCAATGTAGGAACTGGGCCGGTATATGAGCAGCATAAATTCGGCACATGTACTTGTAGCTGTGCTTTTCAACTATTGGTGACCTTGAGACTTGAGGCACGGTTGTTTATAAAATTTTGAAAGGGAAAAGTTTGAATCTTTTCATCACCCTCGATAGTGTTTTAAATATGCATTTTTTTCGTAGCTCTCTTTTTCTGGATATTACAAAAGTGAGGAAGCACACGAAATAGAGCAACCAATGCTGAACTTCATTTTCATCCACGCGACTTTTCGAAGCTAACCTCTCTCTACTGTACGTCAAAGCAGCCAGCCAGCTCGAATGCCCTTTGTAGTCCCGCAAAATAAACACCGCAAACGCAGACGGCCATGAAGCGATGCAATTTTCTACTGCAAAATGCGGCAGACAGGGCGTACTGCTAAAATGTCCATCACACCGGACTTACCTGGCCACTTGTAGACGCTGCGAGGCAAACACACTTTTCACCAGCAGATGCGAGGAGCACCCGCGCGAGTCCGAATCTCTGGAAGCACCGGGCTACGAACACGGATTGTGCCGGGCACCGATTTTTGCACCACAAAACCCTGAGACCAGCGAGGTGCTTCGTCTCACTCTAGCTGACACTGATTTGCGGAGAAGGCGCACACACGCGGCGAGACGAGAAACGATGGTACAACACGCGGTCGCGCTTGCTACGTTGCACACACACACACACTCTTTTTCGCCTACGATGGATGCGGTTTTTCCGTCACTGGTGACGGATGACGACGAGGGAGGGATGTAGAAAGTGACCCCGGAAAATGGTGCGTGTCGGTGGAGGGGAAGGAGAAGGAGCTGGCGGTGGTGAATGGCGATCGGTTGGACTTGCTGTTCTGTGCGTCCGTCTCACGACACCCGGTCGCCGATTTTCGATTGCCGCCGGATGGGAAAGTTGCGGGAACGGCGCAGCACACGCGAGGTTCCGGGATTTTTGCGTATCGATTACCCTGGGCTAGTCGGTCGGTCGGTCGGTTCACCGGGAAGGATCACGCACGACGCTTCGGACAACAGTAGCACCGAAGGTAAAAGAAAACACACGCACCCTTCGCACCGCGAGCCAATCAACACAAAAACGATGAAATCGGAAAAATGGGACCAAAGCGATGATTATTTCTCGTCGACAGCGGCACTCACGCGTCCATGCAGTTTGACAGTCACTCACGCAGTCGCCGCATTTCAAGGACGAGTTGGATTTTCCCGCTACGCTAGCGCGATGAAATGTACCGTTGATGCAAGCTTTTACTCAAACTAAGATTTTCGAACGAAGTAGCATGATTATTTAGGAGGACAAATGAAGAATGTGTACCATTTGCTAAAGCCGCATCCTTAAAGGCTTTTCAACTCATTTGTGCCAAATTTATCGGTGTGCCCTAGTCATCATTTGGGTGATTAGAAACATAAATCTGTTTTAAAACGTGTTCTGTAACGATTTAAAAACGTTGTCTAAATCCATCGCGTTGATTTTTTTTGTACTGCACTGTGGCGAATTTTGAGTTCCTTCTTGACATCTTTCAAATATGACAATCTGAATGTCAAAGTGTCCCAACCAACAAAAAGAGAAATTCGAGCAGAATACCCAGCAATACAGAAATAACGGATAATAAAAATCACGGATAATAAGAAATAATCGTTGTAATGAATTATTATTATAATTATGTTGTAATAATATCTCTTTTGATACTGAATAAAATTAATGACAGAAGCACTACGGCCTGAACGTTACTACTGAATAAAAAAAAAGAAAAATTAATGAGAGTGAAAGGCAGAGTTTTGGCAAGTTTGTTATTTTCACCTTTCTGGATCATATAATTTTACACTAGCAGAATAAAAAGAAGTGATTCACCATTTTACGTACAAAAAACGATTTTAAAACACTTGACAGTTTTACCACACAATGTTTGTTTGAAACATTTACTAGAGCACCCCATGTATTATATCAGATGTTTGTATTGTTTTAGATGTTTTAATACAAAACTAAGAGCGCTGGCCTAATCAGGCCTCGGTTAATTGTTTTTTTTAATGTTTTTACTGTTTCGAATATGGTAAATTATATAAACTGCTCGAGCACTGCTATATTGAACTGTCACTTTTTTGGCCTGTCAAAATGTCGATTTGCTCTTTGGGTGTTTTTCGAAGAAGCGCAGAAGGCACCGAAAACACAACCAAGCTATTTCGGCTTTTAATAAACATTCTCAACTCGCGATTGTGGTGGGTGGTTCCTTAATTTGTTTTGTTCAATTACATGTTTAATTAACCAGTTAACACTGCAAACCATGAGCGATCGCGATAAAACTATGTACGGCTCCACGCTGTCACTGGAGTCGATAAAAGTAATAGCGGAGAGCATCGGCGTCGGGAGCCTTCCGGATGACGCGGCCAAAGAGCTGGCGGACGATGTGTCGTTCAAGTTGAAACAGATCGTACAGGACGCGGTAAAGTTTATGCATCACTCGAAGCGCATGAAACTGTCCATCGCCGACGTGGACCATTCGCTGAAGGTGCGCAATATCGAACCCCAATACGGCTTTGTGGCGCGCGATTTCATCCCGTTCCGGTTTGCTTCCGGCGGTGGACGGGAACTGCATTTCATCGAGGAGAAGGAAGTAGACCTGGCTGACATGGTGCAGGGTCAGACGCCAAAGATTCCGCTCGAACCATCGTTACGCGCCCATTGGTTGGCGGTGGAGGGTGTGCAGCCTACCGTACCGGAGAACCCGCCACCACTGTCCAAGGATGTACAGGCGCTGGATTCAGTTAATCCGGCCCACAAGCTGGACAAAACAAACCTAAAGGATACGACCGGTAAACCAACCATTAACAAGCACAAGCTGAAGAACTCGGAAACCGTGCAGGTTAAACAGCTGGCACAGCACGAACTTTCGGTGGAGCAGCAACTGTACTACAAGGAGATTACCGAAGCATGTGTCGGTTCGGATGAGGCACGAAGGGCGGAAGCACTGACTTCCTTGTCCAGCGATCCGGGTCTGCATGAAATGCTGCCAAGAATGTGCACATTCATCGCGGAGGGTGTAAAAGTGAACGTGGTGCAAAACAATCTTGCCCTCTTGATCTACCTTATGCGGATGGTGCGCGCGCTGCTGGACAATCCTGCCCTTTATCTGGAAAAATATGTAAGTAAAGTAGAATCGCCTCAACCGCGTTCTTGAGGTCTCGAGGAGCTGAAAAGCTTTGTCAATGCGATTAGCAAATATTAACTGTTTTTCTTTCTGCTCTTCGTCACAGCTACACGAGCTCATTCCCTGTGTATCAACGTGCATCGTATCGCGGCAGCTCTGCATGCGCCCCGAGCTGGACAATCACTGGGCGTTGCGTGACTTTGCCGCCCGGTTAATGGCACAGATTTGTAAAACCTTCAACACCTCCACCAACAATCTACAAACGCGTGTAACGCGTCTGTTCAGTGCGGCATTGCAAAACGACAAGACGCCTTTGTCGTCTATGTACGGTGCCCTCCAAGGGCTGTCCGAGCTAGGTACGGAGGTGACCAAGGTGTTCATCATACCGCGTCTCAAGTTCATCTCCGAACGGGTAGAACCATTGCTGCAGGGAATTACGAGCAACATTAGCAACACGGATAAGATCGCGGCGGGTCATATACGGGCAATCCTGCAGAAGGGAGTTCCGCCCATATTGAAAACGTTGCGAAATCCACCGGACTTGGTGGAGGAGTACAAGCGGGATTACGGTTGCTTAGGGCAAACGTTGCACCAGGCTGTCGTAAAGGCCCGTTCGGCTTCACCTTCCTCCGGAACGGCATCCAGCACTGCACCATCGGCCACAACGTCCATTACGGTCAGCACGAGCAGTAACAGTAGCAACACGGTCGTCCTGACCGCAACACCCTCCAGGCCCCAGACACCGCAAGCCGTGTCCGCAGCGAAAACGATAGCAGCCACAGCTTCGATCCAGCGTCCCGGAACGACAGCGGGCGGACAGGGTCAAGTGACATCGCAACCACAGCAAAAGTTTGTGATAGTGCCCCAGCGGACACAGACGCCTTCCCCATCTCAAGGTACGCCTTGCCGTTTTACAAATTTCTCTTCTTTTATTACCAAACTCCCTTTAGTTTTGCACGATTAGGTTCGTTTCTTTTTATTTACGTTTTGCATCCCCTCTTAACGCCGTTTGCTGAAATGTAGACGATTTTGTAGGTCCCATCATACAACGGCAAAGTACAGCGCAACCGACCGCTACGACCACCGTACAGCTACAGCCCAACTTGATCAAACTGGAACCGGGCAGCACACTGGCGACGACGGCTACGGTAAGCGCACCAACAGCAAGCAGCGGTACACCGATCGGCCAGAAGGTGGTCATCATTAATCAATCCCAGGCTTCCGGACCTGCTGCTAACATAATCGCCAAACCGACAGTGTTCATTTCCGCGGGTTCTTCATCTTCCACCGGTGGCAATAACGGACACGAGGAGACCCATGAGGATATAATTCAGGTTCCACCCGAACTGGATGATCTTTCGCATTTAGAATGAAAGGCAAAACTAAAGAGAAGCGTACACTGTAGATCGCAATGCCGATTTAATTCCGGATTGAGGGGTTTTGTTCGGCTTTCAGAAGGCATCAAGTAAATGTGTACGCGACGGTACATAAATTGCACTAATATATATATTTTAGCATACTTTTAACTAGAGCACGTGGGTTTTCATGTTCTGTTTGGGCTAAACTGTGTGGACGTATTTGTTATTTTAATTCTAAACACAGGCTTACGACAGGTTAACTGGTTCCGTTTTTGTTCCGTGTGGTATGTTTCCGTGGGAGTGTGTAGTGTGTTTGTGTACTTTAGGAGGTTTTCGTCTTTTTTCAGGTTGAAGCGTTTGAAGGAAGCTTCTGCGTTCATATGTGTATGGTTCCCCATTGTCTGGTGGTGTGGTGGTCCCGTGGTGGCGGCGTTAAGAATATGAAAAACCGTTGCCATTTCGTTTATATTAAAGTCCAGGGGGTCGTGAAATTCGCGAGCGTAATCTTTATCTACACTAGCTCCTCCTGGCGGCAACTAGTGAAACTGTGTAATACTACAGCAGCTAATCTCTGGTGTGGCTCCTATTTATCTATTGTTTCAGTATAACCGGCTGGTAAAAAAAAACATTGTTTGCAAATTGGAACTTCAGAAGTACAACATTCCATATCTTAGGTTCTCTTACTAGAAAAGAAATCTTATAAGAAGAGGATTTGACTCCAATTCAGAAGTGATTTTCTATGCTTGCAATATTTGTTCATTAGCTTGCTCAAAGATCTGGATACAGTAATTAAATAAGAAAGTTACGTAGTATGTTAATACTGCAAGTGATTCAGTAAAAATAAGAAAAAGAAGAGAGCGTGTCACATTTTAGATTCAGGATGGTTGCATTTGGCCCACAGGCCGTTGTTTGGAGACGTCTAAAGATATACTGCCTCCAACAGGAAACGCTAATGTATATCAAGTGTATGCCATCGATATAACTTAATAGACCCCTGGGTCTAAAGCCATTAAACGCCATTAAGCACGATGCGTAATTCGCTAGCGTGATCATGTATTACACTAGCGCCACCTGTTAAACGATAGTAGAAGCTCTGAAAAATAATTTCTAGCTGATGCTTCTGCTATAAATCCACAAGAAAGATCTATCGTAAAACAAGCTTACGCTCCATGCCCCCTGGCTTTTAGCAATTGTCGGTATAGGAAGCAGAAAGGTTATAATAGATATAGTTTAGATAAGTTTCAGTTTCAGATGCAAGCATAACCAAAGCGTAGCGTTTTGGTGATCGCTGATTTGGTGATTTTAAAAAGGTATTGCACTCCACGTCTGGAGTGTGGTAGAAAATGGTTGATTTTTTCATAAAGACGATGGGAAAAGCGCATAGTTTAGGAGAATGCTCTCGATATCGTAAAGATACGTATGGTCGATGCACTGCTGTCCCAGTGAAAGTGGCGCGAAGGTGAAACGGCCTCTTCATTAATGCGAAACTTTGCAGTGACTGTGGATGAGAGATGGCAAGAGTATCATGGGATCAGTACGCATGTATGAGAGGAAGATGACTGCAAAGAGCACTTACTCAGCAGCTGCAGAAACTCGTTCAACGTGTCCTGGTTTCGCTCGGTGCAAGCGAGCACAAACTTGCATCGATTGTTAGACAGACAGAAGATGTAGTTCAGTGTGGAGAGCAGCGCCGGAAAGAGTGTGTGATCGTACACGATGTCAGCCGCCACGATTACATCCGGTTCGATCAGTTGGCTCAGGTTCGACGCACTGATGTACTGCCAGTCTAGATCCATCACGCCAATCAGTGTGTTGCCACTGTCGAGCAGCAAACTGACCAACGGATTATCGCACTCTACCGGGGCCGCATTGGGGAAGTTAAGGCGCACGTTTTCCTTGAGCGCTGTAAGCACCGACGAGTGACAGTCCGACATAACGATAATGGAGGGTTCGTAGCACTTTGCCAGATAGATGCCGGATAGACCCACGCCCGATCCCAGCTCAAGGATGTTCCGACCGTGAAAGTCGTCACGATTGTTGGATATGTGCTCGCAAAGGGCTTTGGCCGCCTGCCAGCTACACAGACCGGTCGTACCGTCTGAGACGAACGCGCCGGACTCTTTCAGCGATATGACGCCCTGTCCGTGCGGTAGTTCGTAATGTTTGTAGCTGAGTCCGATCGACGGGTCATCCAGGGGTAGGTCCGTACCGGGGGAAAGCATCGCGCAATAATTCTCGTACATCCGATCGTGATGCTCCACATTCATGTTGGACAGATGGGCGATGATGTACTTGAGAAAGGCGGCCTGATACTCGACACTAAGTGGGTAGCGTTGTACGAGCGGATGATCAACCGTGGCGTCCAGTAGGGCCGCCTGTTCGTCCCAGGTGAGTTCGTGTTCTAACAAACCCTAAATCACGGTCCAAATCATGCACCAAGGCATCAACAATGTTGAAACAGAAGACAACGAAAGAAATTAAAAGCATAAAAAACCGTCGTCACTGGAGGGTACTTCACTCTCACTGCACGCGCCTCAAAACGTGACCCCACAACTCACATGCCAACGGAATGAACGAATCGGAGTGCAGCAGAGAAACTGTTTGCTCACGAGCTTTAGGGCACTTTCGTCGATACGGTTCGAGTCGGTCGCTGCTACTGCTGGCGATACATTAGCCTCAACGGTGGTTTCGAGACAGTCGCTCGGTTTCATTATTCCGCCCTGCTCATCAGTCGCTTCTTCCGGCACAGCAGGCACGCCACTTCCGCACATCCGATGCGACAGACACGAGCGATTGTTTTTGAGTTGCTTGAGATATTATTAAAATCATGCTGCACGTACGGCCACGGCAAATACGATGCACCACACACTACACCGCAAGGGATTATCGATCACAGACCGGGCGTCCGCGTTGTTGTGAATTTTCCTGCGACAGAAAAACGGTAAATACCATGGCGGTGTTATTTTTACTTTCCTTCACCTTCATAAATAGCAAAACAAACGGTGGGAGGAAAAAAAGAACACGATTTAATAACCCATCATTCCACGACGGGGCGACGATGCTACTGGTATTTGCCGCCGGTGTCAAAATTAATGTTAATTAACGTACTCTCCCACCAAAGATCTCTTTTCCGTCTTTCGCGCACTGGCCATTCCTAGACAACCCCTGCAGTGTTCTTACTCCTTTATTAATGGCAAGACAGCTCGTCACGCAACGATCACACCGTGTAGTTTATTACCATCCGTGATGGAGGGTGGTGCCAATTTGTCTTCCTTGCCATTTGTTTGGTCCACCCGTTATTGACCCGTGTTTTCTTTGTCCCGTGAGCGAGACGATTTCGGGCACCGCTCCGCGGTAACGCTGCGCTGCCAGTTGTGCGCGCGCTCAAACTTTTTGCGAATTGATTTTTTTGCCATCCCAATTTTCGGTCCTTTGTTTTCGATGATAAGAGTAATCAGTACGGACTGCACATAGAAAAGTGGTACGATGTGAAGTGGCAGTATCAAACGAAACTGTATTAAGCTATTTTACATTAAAACTAACCTGCACGTTTGTGTTATTTACAGTAAAATGGGGTTTTTTTCGCGTTTGAATCAAAATAAACAAATGAAACGCGTGCGTTTGTTGTGATTTTCAAACTGCTACCTGGGTCATGCCACTGAATGTCAACGATCGCACAGTGTGTGCTTGTGGTACGATATGTTATAATTAGATTTTTAGTCAATAAATGCTAAAAATACGTTCCAAAACACAAATTTATAATGAAAAATGTTCAAGCTACATTGTTTTCTTCTACATTTTCAAAGACATGAAACTTTTCACAAAAGCAATTAAATCATTTTGAAATATGAAAGCACTTTACAATTTTTTTTACATTTTGCTACATTAATTTGATCAGCATCGTTTATGGAGCTGTTATTAAATTATCAGGTGAAAAGATTGTTTAATTGTTTCATTTTACAATTCAACATTTTTTGCTAATCTGTCAATTTATTGGGGCAGCCAAGCTCACTATGTTACACTGTATCTGCAGGCAACGTGTACAGCTGCAGCGAATACAAGCTGGACCGTTGGGGCTAGCCGTACGCAATGCACGCATACTGAGTGTAGATCGCTGTTGCTTCAAACACTAGCACCGTTACGCCAACACGCCATTCCAAATTGAACCATCGTGCGGTGAGGTCATGCTCGACGTCGGCTCTCACCTCAAAACAAACAAATCGTGATCGATTGTAAGTTTTATTTGTGTTTCTACAGGTAAAATAGTTTGCCTCCGAGTGTGTGAATATTGTGTTTGGGCGCGCTGCTTATCTACTTATCGTGCGAGATAATCACAAAATCCTGCTGCGTCTAGGGTCCGCTACTCTTACCTGCGGCCTTGCCATTTTCTCGACAGCATCGATCGATCGATCCAGCTGAAACACCGGACGGGAGAGCGCTGGACGGAGGACGATTTTCTCCATACGTTTTTTTCTTACAGTTTCGGATATTTGTTGGTTTTCTTATTTTCGTTGACGTGTAGAGTGGTATAGCGGCACTTTCCCATACTCATCCACACCGTTCTTTTTCTCTTTTCCAATGCGTATGCCGTCTGACCCGTGCTGTTTCTCTTCTTTATACACCGTTGATTTGTTATGTTGGCTTATGTGGCAAAAGCAAGTGATATGTTGTGATAGTGCAGTGGTGTTATCTTGATTGCAACGAAAGCCAGCGGCTAGAAACTTCAGCAAAAAACCTTCGGTAAGTGTAACAACACACATACACGCAAAGTAAACAGACATTGATGACTCAACTGTCCAAGAAAGCTGTGCGTGCTGTGTGAACTTTTGACACGTCCCGTAATCTTCCTTCTCTGCCCACTACTGCCCGCAGGCCCAGAAAGTCTGATTAATTCGCCCGGTCCAGGGTCCCGAGATCAGGGAAGGTCCAATCGCGCACTTAATTGACGATAAGTCAGGTTAAATGGGCTAACTGTCGCCGACTTCAAAGCGAATCGTGCAAATTTTAACCCTCCGGAAGGTCACACGGAATCAATTAAGATCGTGGCACGCCTCCGTTGCGATGGCAACGAGGAAGTGCACGTTATGGTGAAGGTACTTTTGTTTGGCTGATGGCTTCATGCTGATAGAGGTTAGAGAGTGTTTTATTGATGGCACTAACATTTGCTTTGCTTTAGGAGACATGCGTGATTATTTGTAAAAACCATTTTTTTTAATACACTCAACGGTATTTACTCTTTTAAGTTCTAAAACCCTTATTGGGCGTTCGATCTATTGCCTATACGGATCGGGTCGTTATACACAGTCACTGGTCACGCATACAGTCACGATCGGATGTTTGGAGGTGATGCACCAGTTGGTCAACTTCCTTTCTACCTTCACCATGCCAGCCGGTTCCGAAACCCTTTGCCAGAAACAGGTTCCCGTCCCGAGTGCTCGTTCTTCCCAATCATGATGTTTCTCTTACGTTTCGACGTTTGCAGTCACCCGGCCGACCTTCGGGCGGTGGCCGTTTATAATTGTGATTAAAGCTACCCACGCACAAGGCGGTGTCGGTTTTTTTTTTTATCGTCCATCGTTGAGGAATACAACGGGCCGCTCACTACTCGCTTCTTTTGTATCGTTTTGATGATATTCATACAACTGCTTCAAAGTGCTTCACTGTAGAATAGAGAAAGGACCGTAAGAGGATGGATTTGTTGGCAATTTTAAGCAGTAAACGATGGTCACAATCCTCTATCCAACATTTCAACAATCACCGGAAACGGCTGATAAACGCCCCATCTGGGGCCGGAGAAGTAGTGTGGCACATTTTTGCCACCCGTTAGAAGCCGAAAATTAATTATAAAAACGATGGCAGTTTGATGGCTATCAAACGATTGAAACGAAGCTAAAATACTCATTAGGGGCGTTGGTTGTCGGTTCTGCTGTCAATCTCGAACGAACCACCGAAAGCTAGAAGCCGATTTCTCAAAGCACAATCATAGAAATAGAAATCATTATGCAAAAACAAAAAAATTGGGATTCGAAAGGTCCATTCCTCGTAATCAAACCCGGAGCCCGGACTGGTCTGTTTGAAGTGAAATCTTATTTCCGTTTTAGGACGCCAGAACGCGCAAAAGACGGATAAAGGCGAGTAAGTGTGTGTGTGTGTGTAGCTGTGGAAATGTGCGAGGGAATAGGATGACGAGGCCTAAACCCGAAACAGGAAAGCATCGCAGGAAGTGGTGGCATAAGCCCGCAACGGACCATTCATTTGTACGAAAGCAAACGCAACGCAACGAAACGGAACGAAACGAAACGAAATGAGCAGATTAAAAGCCACACGAAAGTACCTACGAAAGGGTTTCCACACAGCGTCTCAAACATAGCCTGACAGACCTAGACACAACCCCGCACAATGAAGACAGGTCAGGGAGGACGTCCAATCTCACCCAGTCAGGTGTGGTACGAAAGCGACTTTCTACCGAACGGATATGGCGATCGACGGCAAAGACGTTCGAACTTACTGACTATGAAGCTTTTTCTCGTTTGCTACTCCATTCCTTCTTGAAGATAAAGCTGAAATATGCTTTACGATCATAATACTGTTGGAGCGATCCTATCCTTTAGCACTGTTGTGAATGATCCAGTTTCTGTCGTTTGTTTATCTATCTGTGTATGTGTGTTGTCCTTCCAAAAATAAACTTAGACACTTTCTCCTCAAATTATACCAGCAGGTCGTTTTTGCTGGAAAAGATTGTTTTAAAATCGAAACACACATATTGTTTAAAATACTTTTGTGGTTTGCTCTAAACTACGATTATAAATTTGGTCGCGATTACGTTCCTTGATCTTCCGAGTTTTGGAAGGCTTTGGCTTCCTCGGTCGAATAAGATTCCCCGTTTTTTTCTTACGAAACAAGTTGTTTATTGTTGCAAGACAGTCCTTTAAAAGATCAAAATCTCGCTTTATAATCAATAGCATTTTAATTTTGACAAAAAAACGTCAAGTTTATTCCTTAGAGTAGATTAAAGGCGACAATCGATCGACACTTTCTAGAAGTTCTGTTTGGTGCTGGAACCATTTTTTTTTACTTCTCATACCCGCTATAAGTAAAACACTGTGTCTACGAGAGTCCATTCGAGAATTCACTGTAACTTACCTCTAGAAGAATGTTCGCTCAACTGATTGTTATACACTAATTATTTGTTGATGGTATAGATGTACCTGATATTTTAGGCCTGATTATTTTTTTATACCTTTGTTGTGGATTCCGGGAACGGCAATTGTTAAAAAATCCATAATGGTATTATATTACATGCTAGGATCAATCGCTCGTTTCAACTTTTCTGTCGGTAAGCGTCAATAGCGTATTCGTTTGTTGCATTATAAGTTTTTCATTGGTGTCAATTGGCCACAAAACAGAGAAACATTGAGCCTAAAAAAGAGAAAATCTGAAGAGTCGTGTGTGAATCATAGTAATCGGCAGCACTTGACATTATCGCACTTGATTAGCGGAACAGCCTAACAACGCACACGAAATGCCGTGTTAATAGTCCACTTGCTCAACGCTTTGCAAGTGTTGCGTTGGCCCTTGATAATTCCCCTTGCGTTTTGATTGGAATGATAGTTGTAGTGTTGATACTAGACTTTTATACTACCTTCTTCCCTCGTATCAGCACTCATGGTACATTAGCTTTCTGATTGTTAGATAAACATGACTGAAAGCCCTTGACGTGTCGTGGCTTGCGTAGCAAACAACCATCTCTATGCAAAGTAGGTTATCGTAGCACTGGGAAGTGTGATTTGCCTGTGGTGGAATCGTTCCCTGCCATCTACACTCGGCTGCGGCTATTATTGTTCACCAATTAATATTTGTGCTAAATCGGATGAAATCAGGAAACAACTGGCACAGCACACGCCCAACAACAAATGCACCTGACCGTGAAACAATTTTCCATTTTTAACATCAACGGTGACTTCAATTCCGCTTTCCGCTTGCTGGGGTTCCGAAACTACTTTTGTTCCACTGTATGTGAAGGTTATTTTTCCAGCCCGGCAACGACTGTGCGGCACGACCTGGATGGTGCACGAAAGCGGAAACCTAATTTACTCGCCGCGGTCTGTATCGAACTTTACGTGTCGGACGGACCGGTGGTCTCACGGCTGCATGTTTCATTCTAACCTCTGTAGACGCCTCGTCGGGTCACTCCTTACGAGTTCTAGTTTCCTCGTACCGATTATCGAAGCCTTTTCCGTTTCGCATTCGTTCTTCGATTTCGATCCATTTCCCACCGTTCTGACCACTTGGCCGCTTCAACCGGCGGCGGTAATGAGTTGGCGGTTTTCTAGTTTCAAGCCCGCTTTGTTTTTACTCTACCTTTTGCTTTATAATGAACTCTGTACTCTGTAGCACGATATGGGTGAAAAATGGTATCGATTGATGATTGGCGTGCGTTTTCGAAAGGGTTGCGCACGTGGTTGTGTTTTTGTTTCAATTTATCTATTAGCTTTGATTTTCGACCGGTTGCCGTTGAATTAGTTTAATAAGGCTGCCCATCCCAATTAAACCCATTTACTGCTCATCAATTAAGGAGCGATTGTAAATTGTGAGTTTATTGCTGATTGTTTGTTTTTTTTTTGTGTGTGTAGACGGAAACAACACGCGCAGAACAAACTTCTTATCATTGTGCTAGAAGCAAGAGCTCTTTCTGGAGTCAAGTCGCTTATCAGCCGCAAAACTGTGTGAAGAGGTTGGTTCGCTGGGATCAGCTTTGTAAAACAAGAGGCGAGTACCCCTTCCTTCGCTAACTGTTGTCCATAAGCTATGAATTTTCATCTGGAAAGACACAACAATTTTTAAGGTCTTTAATGCATGAAAAAGTGTGAGCTATAATTCATGTATTGTTGTTCCTTACAGACCCAAAAATGATCCTTGATCCATGCTTGCCATCTCACTTATATACGCTTGGCAATCTGTGGCTTGTTGTCTTACGCACGGATGGAGACAGTCTGATTGTCTTACACATCGATTGACCAATGGACTGCCCCTAAGTACAGACAAAGAATCAAACAAACAAGCAAAATGTCCTAGCCCTTTTTTTACTTGAATTTCATCAAATGATTATTTATTAAATTCACTGATTAACCAATTGAGTTATTTTGATTCGCTGTATTAAACGTAAGACTAGCAAGATATTTAACAACAGATTTGCAGTATAAATGATTTAACATTTTCTGAAGTAATCAACGTGTATGTTTGTGGTAAATTAGGACGGTGTTTCATAATTGGTGCTTATCATTAAACTATGCTGGATAATAAGTAAATGGTTATTATCTTATCAAAATTAGAAAACAGTAGATACATTGAAGCCCAAAAAAATCAATTTCATTGCATATGGATAGTAGAGATGCTTTCGGAATTAAACAAAAGTTCTATTGAAACAATTTATATGTTTTGAGTGGCCAAATGCTTAAATTGACTTAAATGTATGTTCTATAGCACGAGACAACTTACGGCTGTAGTCCGTTTTATATATTATCATATAGCAATAAAATGGTGTTGTAAGAACAAACGAAGGAATAAGCTTGTTGAAAATTGTCGTATTAGAGGCTAAATTAAATAAAACTCAACCAACTAAGACATTTGGCTAAAGAAACATTTTGCACTAAATGTAAACTCTCCAATACTTTGCTTTCAGTCTTCAGTCCTCCACCATCCTTTCGCTATTACGGCACAAAACCATGGCTGCACTTTGGCCACAGTTACTCAACGCTCTCGTGACCATGCAATTCTCGAACGGCTCGCCTCATCGCAATTTCATCCGAGGATAATCCATAGTTTTCGGAGGTTTTTACTTTCTCACTAAGTTAATCGCACAGCGGATCAGTTTGTTATTACCGCGCTCACTACCTAAAATTGCCCAATCGGTGCGATACGATCGTTGCGATCGTGAAATGACCTGATACGGATGCCCCCCGGACTGCCGGCTATCTTGGAATGATAGACTACGGTCCTTTGAGGTTTTGAGGTATGAAGCTTTCACGAAGCATTCGCAAAGCCACGCAAAGTTGCAGATTCTTCACTGATTGCATGCTTTTGCACCGAGTGGGTTCTGTCCGATCGCTCGCTCGCAATCGAACGGAATTTCGAACTTCCAAGGGCTGGCATCTGGCCAGGCCCCACCGCGCACCACATACGCTCGGCCTTTCCGGGCAAAAGCCGCGCGGTACGTCAAAAACCTTTCGCTACTTTCACATAGCCGTTACGCAAAGGCCATGACATGGAAATTTAATGTGCAATAGCTGCTTCTAGCTTGTACCGAGCGGAATGTACAACGGCAGAGGTCCTAATGCCGGTCGGAATGGGCATTTTATTGCCTCGCTAGTTTCTTATGCGCTGTGCTTTCGGACACTTACCGCAAATCAACTGTTTTGTGGACATTAGTTTTCTAATTAGGGCCGAGAATTTCGCGATACATCAAACAACGGAATATAGCGAAACATGAACAATATAGAACAAAACAAGAATATATTTCATTTTACATATTTAAAGAAATCAACCCCAAAAAATTGAGTATTGTTTGCTTAAACGAAAGTATGAATTTTAAAATTTATAATTTAATATTCTGAATTATTCGTACACTTCATCGCAACATTGTATTAATATTGAAAATGTTTCATCATTCCAATTCATTACCTATATGAAAATTTATATCGTTACAGTAAAGTGTGAGTTACAGTGTCGAGTTATGAGCTATGAAAAAGCGTTATACTCTCATAAATATATTTATAGAGAGCGTCTTTCCATATTCCCATAAACATATAAATTTACGTCCTGGCTGTTACCTCAGAATAAACATTATTCCAACATTTCGATAATCTTAATGATTTGTAGGAGTGTTATTAGATTTGATTAGACAAAAAAAACATCAATTGGTTTGTATTAAAGACAGTTGAATTATTTACATGATCGTTTATATGAGTGTTGCGAGTGTGTGGAAGCTACTGTATCTTCCCACAGCGCACATCGCTCCCAGTTTTCCATGGGCTCGGCCCGCCCGCTACAAAATGCTACAAGTTAACAATTTATCGAACGTTTGGCACATCGTTTGCACGGTTCATGGTAACGGTACGGCCAAACACTTTCACAGCCGCGTCGTACTTCATGGCTCTGGCAAACGGGGGAAGGTGCCCTGGAGGTGTATACCCTAAGCTAAGACTCTACCGTGCGATGTGTTTAGGTGTAGGGATCCTACAGCCACTTGTTAACTTTTTGCGACTCGTCGTGACGCTGTTGATCGATAGCGAAAACAGTCGCGCTCCCACGACCGTGTTTGGTTGCGTTGGCTGGTTGCGCTGTTCGGCGATGGGAAGAAGACTCTAAGCAGGAGGAATCAAGATCGATAATCGTCCAACAAGGAAAGGCACACTCATTTGGAGGTGGAATAAATAAACAAATCCTTTCTATTTGCTACATTCAGCCCTGTGGACGTCGTAAAGCTACGTTGAGTTTAAGCAAGCATTTCATGTGTATATTTGCCATCTTTATTTTACTAATTTTACTGCTTTTTTGTTATCATTTCAGGGTGACATATACAAAAATTTGCCGATTGTGAGACAATATTTGGTCAGATCTTTCTGTTTGCACATTGCTCGAAAGAGTTCATCGAAACGCTTAGAAACACGCACACACCGTCCAACGTCCGTGTCCTTGTTTGCGGTAAATTAAAGTTGATGTTGACTAATCTCATATTTGGTAAGTGTTTGCCACGATCTTTCACAATTTGTACGCGTTTAGGTGTGCCACGGTCGTGTTTATAAGTTCGCCCCATTCCAACCGTTGACAGCTGGGTCGGTCGCGCAGTTCTGGTCCGGGCAGGTCAGCAGGGTTGTTATTTAACTCATTGGGGGGGGCGGGGGGGGGGGGATCGATTTGATTGATTCGATCCTAAAATCTCACCCACTCGGCTCACGGTGAATGTGCGTGATGGTTGCGTCATAGCATTCGGGGCTTTGCTTTATGGTTTGTCCTATTTTTAGTGCGGCCACTCTATTAGAGACGCTCTCTCTCTGTCTCTCTCTACCATTATCGATCCCTTGTGTTTGAAGCTGTTGGAAACGAATTTCCGTGGATAGAGCTAAAAGTGAAATTTTGTAACCTTTTCCATTGCATCCTTTTAAGTATGAGTGTAAGGTAAGCTTTAAGCTCAAAATACAGTTTTAAAATGGCTCTCAAAATTATTCCCTCTACCAAAAGGTAATCAATGAGGTTTTAAATTTTGACAAATTAATTCCGTCACACCTTCCGAAGCACGCTGTAGATGCAAGCGTGCAAAAAGTACTGCGACCCCGCACCACCGCTCAAGTTTGACCACCGCACATTCACATGGTAAGAGCCGTATCAGTATCCAATTAAAGCTGGCCGGGTAGTTTAATTTGGTCAAGCAATCTTTCGCACGTGAAAATTAAAGATACCGCTTTTCCATTCGCACACTCTCGAGCCATTTGCACACGGTGTGCCATTTTTTGTTGTTTTTTTGCTAGCCGCTTTAACATCGGCTTTAACATTAAAAAGTTCATCTGTCACGCCGCATGTGCCTGACGGTTATTACATGCGCGTGTAGCTCTTCTCCACGAAGGCGGCGCTCAGCGCAAAGCTGCGCCAACTTTCTTCACAAACTACAGCATCGGCTTAACCGGCGACGATTCGTCTCGACTTTACGCATCGAGCATCGGATGTGCATCGTGGCCACACCTTCGGAAGTTTGGCGGTAAAATGCCAATGCGTTCAACAGTTTAGCACGGTTACGAAGGTTGTTAATGTGCACGACTTTTGGGGCCGGGCATTAAGGTAAACAACACAAAAAAACACCGGTGAAATTTCTGGTTTTTGGATGTTTTCGAAAAGAAAGTGTAAAAATTAGCGAACCAAAGCTATCTGCACTCCGGAATGGTGCATCTCGTCGTCCTATCAACATGTGCTAATATATTGTGCAACAACGAAAGCAATCTGCAGAAGTGTTACTTCAATGTGGATTGTATTTTTCATCCAAAATGAATGCCCCAAGATGTGTCATATTGTGTGAATCGTTCATATGTGCCAAAAGCGGGCATTGAACAGGGCTCACAGTACGACTTCTTCTAGACTTTACAAGAAATTCTTATACACCTCAAAAACCCACGACGCACAGAGTCCCTGGAGAAAGTATGCAATGAATTAGACGTCGATTAAGTAACGATAACATTGCAGTGCAATTAAATCCAGTTGTCGATGCCACTTCCTTCACCTCCAGCCACGCGTTCTCATCTCATCTAGCACTGCCCCGTTGACCCCCGGGAGACACTGTTACTCTGGGCACACGCGGGACTTTCGCATCCGGAGACATTATGTACGCGAGCGCGCGCGCGCTCGCCCGCAGCTTATTAGTCGCCGCGGAGAGGCCAACGGGCAGTGTTGGTGTTTTACGAACGCCACGAGCTCATGTGCCTACCCACGAGCCTGCCTGGGTTGGTCGCTAGTCAATGGTTGTTGCGTTTAGTGCACCGTTGACTGGCGTTCGCTTCATCTTCCGCTCTCTTGCGGTGCACGGTACAGCGACCGGTTGCGAACGGCCCCCTCAATGTCTCTTCCATTTCTTCCTACTACACACAGATGTTCGATCGGCGTGAGTGCATAATGATGAGGACGACGACGACCCCGGCATGCGCCGAAGAGTGTGCACACGTTTCGCGTTGCGTTAGACAGGAAATGACCATTCGAGCGTCCGAAAGCGAGTCGCTTAGTCGGGAATATTGGTTTTAGAAAGTTGTAAGCCCCGTACGCAGAGCTAAGACGTGGGGCTACACGACGACAACGACGACGACGATGGCTCAGTCTTTCGTTAGGGGCGCTCTGACGAGACGCACCGCTCTGAGTCGTTTCGCTCATGTGCTTTTGTGGCGGAATACGATGGAAAGAAAAACCATGTTTTAGAGCGATCGTCCGTTGCGGTGGGAGGCATGGAATAGACAAGCTTCTGGTCGGTGATCATAGAATTGTTTTGCCAGAATCGCATGGAAAAGTCTATGACCCAATGACAAATGTGTGCAGAAAAGTGAAACACACAAATCATAGACACGCAATAAGCTTCTAAAAAGTTGCAATTGGCAAACTTTTTAGTGTCTAGCTCTAAGGTACAAGATGAAAGACATAACATTGTGCCATATTGTTGCTACAGGCTAGTACCACGTGCGGCTAGGCCCAGGTGAAAGGGAACGTATTTATTCCCTTCTAAGGGCAAAAGCTCACCGCATGAAATAATGACAGCAATCGTTTAGACGAGAAATCGAAAACCGGTACAGGAGTAACAAAAAAACACAACACACCAAGGCGATTTGTGTGCAAAAGAAGGTGCAGCCCGAAATGAATGAATGCAGCACATACAGCACGGTGCGCCATGTTTCTAATGCTGTGATAGCGTTTTTTTTTCGTTTTCGTTTCGTTTTTGCCTCTAAACTTTATGCTGTGAAGCTGCTTATGCTACACACAACCCACTATTCACTCACCGGGAGTGATCAATAGCTGGCAGAAGGTGCGGTTGAACGGTTCACCTCACGATCGATGCGCTCACTATGCGCCCTGCCAAACCGTTGCCAGAAAAGAAGCAAAGAGCAACGACTTTGAGTTGATGAATTAATTATTTATTGAACAAAACAGAGCAATTTTAGTTGTTTTCCCCATAAATGATAAAAGAGAAAGGCAATTCGAAAGTTTCGCCAAGAATATCTCATAACTGCTTGAGCTATTTGAATTTGCCTTAAACCATGGATTCTGTGACTGTGGGTCATTTGTGTTAATATTTTTACTAAACCTCTATATTCATAGAGGAGGAATAGTAGGTAAAAACTGTTTTACAAGGTATCACAGATACCAAATAGGCAAATTGTACTAAAAAATCTTTATCTAAATTTCGTATTTTTAAATCTATAGCTTTTTTTTTCGTGATATGATGTTTTATAGTTGTTCATATTTCGATTGTCCTTCTTCTTGGCGTAATGACTTCGTAGGTTTTGCGGAACATTTATGATCTTCTAGACTTCTTACATCACTTAGTTAGATAGCTATTCCACACGTTTGTTTTTAAATAGAAAATTTCTCATAGTAATTTATGCTTCTTTTTAAAATCTTCAATTAAGTCTTCGCTACACTTCTGAAATATTCTAGCCAATTTTAATAGAACTTGAAAACTTGAAAACTTTAAACTTGAAATTGCAAGTTAAATAGAAGGGTAATTCAAGTTAGATTGAAGCTTATAATTTAAACGTCATTAGCATCACTTGAAATTCAAACAAAAATTCAACTCCTAGAACTTTTAATGATGATACAGGCATCCGCTTATCCGAATTCTTTGCAAGTTCAATTGTTGTTCACGAATCACATGAAACTTTCCTCTTAGGTAATACTCTACACGAATGTATCGTACCAAGTTCGCTATTAGCTGATTGAAACAATATAATATAAATATGCACAGCAGAAAGATAATTTTTACAAAGTTCCCGCAAGACATGGTATCATTTTTTGTGTTCCTTCAATACAAGCATCTTGTCTGCAATGCATTAATCAGTCCTTACCTTCTGTCACCCTACTGCCACCGTAAGCGGACATAATTAAGCAACAACACGCACACACAAATCCTATATCCGAAGAAAGAGGGCACAGGCTTATGCTATCACGTAATCGATTACGGCTCAATTAATCAAGTTAATTAATTAATTTGGCAATCAGGCGAAAAGGAGCATTAAAATGCGATCTTCCGGCTAGAGGTTACTAACTCCCTCTCTCCCGCTCCCGGGGCAGCTAAAACGAGTCACGAACCAGCAGTGCTGTTAGAAAGTGAGAGTGACTATGCGGTGAAATGTTGCGAGGCTACCAGCTTCGACCTGCCGGGTTTTGATGAATGGGGTGGTTTGAGAAATTTCCATCTCTAACGAACGCGCCTCTATAAATCAAATTATCGACTGATAGTGAATATTATGAAATCGAAAGTAGAGCTGGCATTGCCTCCCTGCTGCTCGGCTAATGATGTCAGGTTTGCAGCGCTCTGGGGATCAAATCGGTCGTTAATGAGTGCATCAGCTACGATTGAGCACTAATAGAGGGGGTTTGAATTGTAAATTAGTTTATCCGTCTTCTTTAGTGTGTTGCAACAGGTCAATCTTTAACAAGCTAGCCGCTGAATGTGAATTATTTAATAACAAACATTGGAGCGGATGTTTGCAAAAAAATAAATACCTCAACCTGAAAATCCCGATAAACCACGTTTAAGAATGATAATGTTTGTGACTCGACAAACGGTGTGGATGGACCTTGGCGTTACTGAACCCGGGAGCGCTAGAATGTGTGTTTTGCACCGTCTCGATTTGGTCCGATGCACGTGTCTATGTGTGAACGAGTTAGCGAGCGTGAGTGGATTATGTTGCACGAGTTGCAACTGCATCCGCTGACTTTGCAGCGGCTCTCCCCAAGGCTAAGTCGATTTAGTGCCATTCCCCCACGACGGCGGCGCACGCTGGCGCAATCACTCGCGTTGCAGGATGGGACCGAATGTGTCGCTGAGATCAAATTTCTCTTCGCACGTACAGGTCACCTTTGAGTTAATGCTGGGTTGCTGATGCGGTCGGTTCTTCTTCCTTGGAAAGAATGACTGCTCTCTGGATGATTCACAATTCTGCTTCTACCAGGAACCCAGGTTGCAAGAAGGCATATGAACTATAGCTCCCTGTGAGGGGTTGGACCTCCTTCTCAGTTGTAGGATTTCCTAGGCGTAGGCCACAAAGGCGTCAGGAAAGGGAATAGGAGTGAGAAGTATAGCACAAAACCACCTAAACCGGTCGCAGAAACCCTACAATTGCTTATTTATTGCGACGGGTCGTCGAAGTTTACAAGCTGATCCTTAAGATAGTGCTGGACTAAACAACATAGTCAAGCAACTTATCGCTTGTCCAGTAAATCAATCTGACCCGCCACAGTCGGCCCGTAGGTATGGGTGAGAAGTTTACTCGTGTGCAGTTCTGTTCTGTGTTCTTTTCAGCAGAGTACAGCGAGGTGTGAAGATACGGCAGGCGCGAATGGTTTATTTTTGAAGCCAAAGTATCTACTTTGGCGAGCGTACTGTTTGTCTATGGGAATGGATGCATTGATCCTATTTTTGGAACGGGAACGCATGCATTCTTGGATATCTTGCTGTGCGCCTACAGTTATTTAGATTCTCGTTTAAATATACATTTCCTTACGGTCGATGCAATGTTTGATTATGTTTATTTTTGGATGTGATTCTTCTTGTGAAAAAGGACAGTTCTTATAACATTTCTTGGTGTTAAAACTGTTTGCTTCGAACATGACCGAATAACTGTTGAAATAAATAATTCGTCATGAATGTCCAAACAACCGGTAATTTGAATGTACGCAGCATCGGCATCGTTGTCGTGCTTATTTATGGGCAATTCGTTTCAGTCGAAAAAATCATCCGATCCCCTGCTCAGGATGAAGAAATCAATACTTCTACCTTTTGTGAAAGGTATAATGTGTGTGCATCCATCGTGCCGGCGAAGGAAGCGAAGGCACGCAGGAAGAAGGATCGTTCAATTAGGCAAGATACAGGGCCAGCAATCCGGATCGGCTTCTTTTATATCACAGACCCCCCCCCCCTGTTGCCCGTTGTCTGCTGATGCACCCATTATCGTCAGTTTCATCTTTCTGCACTTGCAGAATGGGGCGAAATCGATTGGCGCTGGTCTTTACCGCTGCAACATTGCAGCAGCCACACGGTGGGAGAGCCACAAGCGCACACACAACCGTATCCGTGTCACCGAAAGACTGTTGCCCGCCGGCGGTGGTCAAGTCTGTCCTGCGAAAACCGGTTCGCCGGGCTGCTCCGTCGATTTCCAAGAATCATGCTTCACCTCGAACGCCGCCACGGCCGGGTCGAAAACTGATGCCAAACCCGCTGTTTGACCACCGAGGGCGATCCCCGACCGTGGCTGTGTGAGAGCCTCATTTCTTATGCGTTTGCGTTGCGTTTGCGTGGCACAAGAACGAAAGGCCATTCGTGTGCAGGGCACGGGAAATAACCATCATCATCTGGGGCTGCTCTGTTGTTGGCTTCTTGCGACTTCTTTTGAAGCACCCTGCGGGTTTCCGAGTGACGAAGATCTTGGCAGGAAGATCTTCTCCGTAAGAGAGCCCCCCAAAAGCCCCAGACACACGGATGAAATCTCGTTAGTCACCAAGGCAAGAAACCAGTTTGCTGACCTGATTCTGCTGCGGAGAGCAGGCCGCTAGGGCAGAAGGACCATCGTTAGTGGTCGCTTTAGATTTTGCGATCGTTCGGAATCGATCGGGCTGGTGCGTTTAGCACCAACGCGCGGTTGCTGTTCTTGGGAACGATTTACATCTAATCTTGGCCCTTCTTTATTCTTGAAGTAGTAGGGATGCTCGGAGCAAGATGGTTTCTTACAATGGGGTCTATGATGACCTAAGTTAGAAAATCGCTAAATTCTAGCCTGTTTCTGTCAAACATTCGAGCAGTTGGAAGCAGTGAATGGAAAACAGGTACGGTGTCCCAGAAGAATTGGTAGCCATAATTTCCATTTGACAGTCACTGCTCTTGCGATTTCACTGCAATGTTTTGATGATTTTTTTTTGTTTTCGTCATAACTTTATACATTTTTGTGCTTTAGTGCATTTTTTGACTACCAATACGTATTATTCAATACACATTTCGTTGCAAACAATTAAATTAATTAAATTATGAAATTAAAGCTTAATTTTATTTATTTTAGTTTGACAGATGGCGTCGATGCGATGGAATCAAACCATTTTGATTTCGTCGGACGACGAAATCGCACGTACGATTTGATCTGTCAAATCCCATATAATATTTTAACAGCACATCCGATAAAATAGCATGTGACGAAGCAGTGACTCTACCCTTAAGCATCTTGTATGTGTATAGCGCTCTTGGTTGTGTCATCGTCAAATGAGTTGTCAAAAACTAATTGACATACGCTGTCAAGTGGTCAAGCGAAAAACACAAACCTTTTGCCTTTCGTGATGTGGAAAATATCAAATTTATTAGAAAATGTGGTGGAAAAATATCAAATTTCTAAAGCTTGTAAATTATTCCGGGCTTCTGCGGTTGAAAGTATGTATATTTATCCGTTAAATATGTAAATGTAAAACTATCTTTTGCTGTGTTACAAATTCCTTCTTCTTCTTTTTCCTCTGGCTGTCAAACAATTCTTCATCCATTCATGCCTCAATACATACACCAAATGTATATGTTTTTCGGTAATAATTGAGGTCAACGTTAAAGTGATTTAATACGTAATTGGATAATGGATAATTAATCATGTGTATTAAAAAAACTGCAAGTTGTAGATTAGTCAAGAGCATTTTTATGTGCATTCTAACCTCACGTTAAATAAGAACCGACCTTGCCAAAGAAGCTCGAAAAATTGTTTGTTTTGGTTGCTTTTGACAGCTGCTCGAATCGCTGGCAGGTTCTCGAATCTAAAGTCTAGATTTTTGCTCGGAACAAAATCTAATGGTTTTTACACTGGCTAGTTTTGCCTGCGATTTTGTATGGAGAGCTAGCAGCATTTTAGCCGAGAAACGTCAAAACACATACAAAAAAACTGGCTTAGGTCATCATAGACCCCAATATTTGCAAAATAATTGATTAGTTAGATTCATTCTAGGGCGGCTCGATGGTCTCATGGGTAGCGGCGTAGGCTTGTTTCATACGAATTGGCACGTTGTCGGTTCGAATCTCATTCGGACCACTGCCGCCCCCCATACGCAGGATTGACTATCCTGCTATGGGTACACTTAATCACAGTCCCCCCCCCCGTATGCAGAATCTTGATATAGATGGGTACATTCTGTCACAGAAAGAGCCAAAGCACATTAGTACTCTGATTAGGCCTTGACCCTGCTGGGTTATTGTGCCACCCAAGAAGAAGAAGAAGATTCTTTCACTTAATTATGTAACAGCAAACACAATATTTCCTTCAATACAAAACATCGTACAAGATTCATAGCGAATTATTTAACCTGGATTTAATTATGTTAGCTAGTGAATTAAAAGTCTCGTTGGTCAGAAATGGCCGGTATTACAAACGAGGTCATAACTTCAAGAACAAGAAATTATAAGTACGGTGAAGTTTAAACTCGATATAGTCGCTGAACCAAGTATCATAGTCCAAGATCTAATAAATAGGGCCATTTTGTCCATTTGTCCATTTGCCATAAAAGTGTATTTCAAAACTATAGATCAGAAATAAAGTGTGAAAGCACTAAAAATCAAAAGCGTTCGTGAAAAATATTTTGTTTAGTGCGATTTAGAGTAAAATCGTTAGCATATTATTGTTTTACCCTATGTATGTTAATGTTTAAGTGTGATTCCGATGCTTACAATACATGTTAGTATATATCTAAAAGTTTATTTTAATTTAAAAAAACGTCCAAACCTTCAATCAATTCTCTTCAATGCCTAGAGATTGGAGATTAACTCTCTTGAACTTTGTTCTGCAGTGTCATTAAGTGAGTTTCCCGCCGTTTTACCGGTTGCTTCAACGATTGCGTTCAGATCTGAAGTTACTGACAAATGACAGTTTCATTTTCGTTTTCACTTTAATGTTTAATACAGCCGCAGGCGGGACCCGGTTGAATGAATGTAAGCATAAGTCACGCATGTGCCCGCGGACGAGATAAATGAAAGTTGCGCCATTTGTTACATAAATATTTCTCTTTCTTCGTCTAGTTGCCATTATTGCTGCATTAACTTACTTTAAGTAACACATTTAACGGTATTTTCCATGTATATTCAGATTAAAATGAACGGGTGAAATAGAAACGCTCAACAAATTAGCAACTACAAAAAGATTTGTAGAGTATTTCTTGCAGTTCCATTGTTGCGGTATGCCTTATTTTCTCTCGCTCATTCAACCTACTGAAACATGCCAGACCACCAAACCAAATCACCGCCTCAGTAAAGTTGTTGGTTGAGTCAATCTCGGATAGTAATTGCACGTGGTACGGTGAACGCAATGCAATTCCAAGACATTGGGCAGCCATGTTTTAGAGTGGATTTGCACACCGAGAACCGCAGGACCGAACCCCCGAACAAAGAGCAATGACCAGCGCCGTCCACTGTGGTTGAGGTTTGTTTTGTGGATTTGCACGCGGCTGTTATGCTGCTATAACAGCCATTAGGGGTGTTTAGTGTCGTGGCAGTACGTGTTTGCAAGTTATCTGCCATGTCAGTTGTTGCTCGGTGCCAATGTCATTTGTCTTTATGACCCTCTAATGGTCTTTAAACTATTCGTGGAATGGTGGGGCCTTGGTGATATGCTGCGGATAGTGGAATTTATGTCTCAATCGCTCAATATAAAATAGAAATAAATTTATTAGATCTGGATATCTGAATGAAACAATTTCCTATGCATGAGAAAACTGGATATACATGAACATTTTATTTGGACGAGGACTGTTAATGGAAAATTAATCAAATGGGATTTTTTATTCTCTCGTTTGTCCAAAACAAAAAGCATAAAAGCTCAAATATATTTGTAAAACTTAACGGTATAATTTTTTACCGATTTTATGTTGCTTAAATTTTACTATAAGACCCTCAATTACTGAAAGACCTAAAAACTAGCAACCTTGCCTTGGAATAAATGAAGAATCAATTGATTTTTTATGGTTATGTTTTGCGGTAACATTTTATATATTTATTTCGACTAAACATAAAGCGGCTCAACTACTTCAACATTTATTTTAGATATTTAGATAGTTTAAGTTGTACGTGTAAGTGACAGTGCACGAACATTGCTCCTACAATTGAGTGTAAGAATTTAATTTTTTATGAGAATTAGAGAATTTGGTGTTGATGTAAGCGAATTCAATTGGATTTAATAGTATTATCTAAAATCTAAGATATCCAAAAATATGAAATTAAAATTTTCGTTATTTTATAGAGCTGTATTATTGATATCGACCTATGTTATCGACAAGTTTAATGGGGTCTCTGGAGCTCTCTCTTATCCAGGATTCACTGTATCATACTTACAAGCAGTTTTGATGCTTTATAGTATTTGTTTTTTTCGTGTTTTATTTTTCCATTATACCAATCATCAGTTACATGATGCAACGATTTCATTTACCTTTCCAACTTGAAACGGTATGATTGTACTATCTTTTAAGATCGTGCTCGAATTCAAACCTTCTTGACCTCCTTGTCATTGATGCGCCACACCCGATCTGTGTCATGGACACAAAGCACCTTCGATGAAGTAAGCGAAGCATCTGCTTTTCAATACCGTACCACTGCCTCTGCCATTACGGACTTTGCGCGGGTCATCGATCAACCTGCGCGGCCCAGTTGGAAGTTTATGGCAGCCGGTGTATTCAAAGCGCAAAGGCACCTCGCTGTCATTCGTGGCTGGCATCTCCTTCCTCCAGCTTCCCATTCTACACCGTTTACTAGCTCGCGGCAACAGGGCGTACAGAGCCTCCCGTGGCAGTAGTTTCACGCCAAATTCAATTATGGAACTGTCGATTCCATAATTTCTGCTCGAAGGTTTTGCCGAAGGCGTTTCATCATCATAATGGTCGCCTTTTGCGTTCGGCACGGGAAGGCGGCGAACGGAGAATAAAACTGGTTGCACTCTAATTTGCATGTGGCCGATGTAGCGGTCGTGTGTTCTGTGAATGAGTTCATGGAAAATGCTTTTCCAGCCTCATCTTGTGGCAAGCGTACCGTTGTTTGCCAGTAGCTTTACGTTTGCCGCCGGTGAGCAACCTTGCTGTTGCGAGGTGAAGTGTCCAATTGGATAATTTCGAATCCATCAAACTAGAAGTAGCACATACACTAGGTAGAAGCATTTTTAGAGTGTGTGTGTGTGTGGTTGTGTTGAGGGTGCCGTTTCGAGGCTAGTAATGGCCGGTATGTTGGTTAACCTGACGTCAAACGCGGCGAAGCGTTGACGGTGGTGTTCCGGAGGTTCGTCGCCTAGCGGATTTGGAGGCCGTTGAAGTTCTTTGTGTGTGCAGTGTCGCAAGCCGCAATGATCGCACAGAGGCGCGAAAGCACAAAACCTCGACCGATCACTTTCGGCCGAGGTCGATGGTCGCATTCGACTGGTGCATGAAGGAGTTTTGGCTGTTCTTGTATTTTTTTTTTTTGTTTCTTTTCGTTGTTGCTGGACTTGTTCCATTCTACGTTCTCATTTGAATGGCTTCTCGATTTCGGGGTTGGCGGTGCGGGCGTCTCCAAGGTCTCCAAAAGCTGCTCGGGTGCTCTCACCGAACTTTCGGTGTGTCTTTCTGCTTGCCACAACCAATCGACACTACGATTGTCATGATTTTATTTTTTCAACACAACCCTCGCTATGACTCACCGGTGTGTGGTGTGCGAAGCATGGAGCAAAAATACAGCTCGAATGTCTAAACCGTCGTGAGAGCCCTCGCCGGCAGAAACAGAGAACCCTTCATACCCCCCCAAAACCGCAATGCCTTCGAGCTCGAGTGGACGGCACGAACCAAGACGCGCTATGTTGGAAGCGAAAATGTTGATGTGAAACAACAACCACAATCACCGCCACCATCGCCAGTCTCCGGCGTTTGTTTTGCGCTGGCGTTTAGGGGTGTAGCGTATCTTTCGTTTTCCATTTCGGACCGGGCGCTCGGTCACAGAAGATTGTCTTTTGTAGCGTATATTTATATGTTTATTTATGCTTTGTTAGATTGAAGACGCGAACTGTACCCTCTAGTTTCACGTCTTTACACGTCACATTCACATTTCTCCTCTGTTTTCCGGAAGAGAGACGGGCGTAGAGTTGTTGGTTATGGTCATATTCTGT
Source organism: Anopheles epiroticus (assembly GCA_000349105.1). Classification (NCBI taxonomy): domain Eukaryota; kingdom Metazoa; phylum Arthropoda; class Insecta; order Diptera; family Culicidae; genus Anopheles; species Anopheles epiroticus. The sequence continues at coordinate 526,399 of KB672053.1, read as the reverse complement.
GGGTTGCGTTTTTTGCTTCGTTTTCACAGCGCATCATGCTTCATTATTTTGTACTTTGGATCGTCTTTTTTTTATGATGATGCCAAGGTGCCTTTCTTCCGACCCCGTACGAATGTGAGTGCAGGTGCGTCGTGCTTCTTTTTTTTTGCTGGTCAAGACACACTTTGAATGGCGCAGATTTGGGGCTTGCGGTAAAGTCCCTTTTGTCACTGCCATTGTCACTGAAAACATTCACTACACTTTTTTCAAACATGTATCGTCCATTCAAACGTTGATGGTGGTGTCTTTGGAAGTAAAAAGCGATAATTTTAATATTCCTTTGCACTGTGCGTTAAATTACACTGATGTCATCTTTCTTTTGTTGCGCGCTGGTACTTCATAATCCACCGTGTTTGTGGCGGCGGACCAGATAGGCTTCCACAGTTCGCTTGGCTAGCTCTACTAAGCTGAGGTCTGCCACCACGTTCCATGACATTGGCACCTACACCTACGTGTGCCGTGGAGCGACGCTGTCTGGCAATGGAATGATGGATAGGATGAGCTTTTTTCTTTCAATTTACTTTCACGTTATTCTGTGGTTTGTGGTTGGTGTGGAATAGAAACCGCGGTACGGTGACAGTATGCATTATAATTTACGACGTGTGCTATTACCGCAATTAACGTAGGTGTGGAAATTGCTGACGAATTGTGTTCCTTCCGAACGCGTAGTTACTGCCTTGGGAGGGGCCAACAGAACATTGGGTCAGAACATTCAGAACATGGGCCATGCGGGAAACGCCACGAAAGCAGTTTCATTGATTTATATTGATTCATTATGTATATTCGTAGTTGTTAAAGTTTCACTGTGATTTGAAAATATTTGTAACGTACTCGTTGGGAAGAATTTTACAAGGCTTGAACCAAGCGAAGAGTTAATCAATTCGATCAACTTAACTAAATAATGACCGTGTTTAAGATTTCTCGAAAACAGGACAAAAAAGATATGGTAAAAAATATGTGTTATATAAAAGTCTTAAAAATATAAAAAAAACATCTGTGATTTAATATTCTGGAACATTGTGGTATATCTGGAACATTGTGATTTAATGTATACCTAGTTTTGTTCGTCCAAGTAAAGAAACGAAAAGAACCTAGTCGGTTCGGAACTAAATTCCCTTCAATAGAAAGATTATACAGAGCAGGGATGTCAAACTCATTTTGGATCACGGGCCGGTTTATGTGCAATAAACTTCATCCGAACCAAATTACTTGTAAAAATCGTTTCGCAGACCTGATCACTTTCTAATTTTTGGTAAATTCAAAAAATGGTTGAAGGGCGTTGTGGGCCATATGCCTTATGTTTGACATGTTACATAAAGGAATAGAACAAAAAGGGGTAAAAGATTATCAAACTCTAAGGAGAAGGGAATTGCGTTAAAGCTGCAGTTGATGGGAAATTATTTACAATTTTTGTGATTAGCAAAGAAAATTAATATTACTTCCATCTTTTATAATTTTCTTAAATCTACTAGCCAGCAAAGGATACAGCAATACAAAACAGTCTCAACAATCGCTTGCTGACGAAAACTATCGAAAAGCGACGGTTTATTGTTTCAACACTTGTAACGAAAGGTCACAACAACAACAACTACAACGCTTTCAAGTGCTTCTTCGCTAACGCTTTCTACAACCCTTTCCTGAGATCTTCAGAACAACGCACGCAACACGCTGCAAGACAGCGCTGTAAGAGCCACACACCAAAACTCTTCATGCTCTCTAGGAGCTTTTCGGTGGGGGAAGGGACAATGTGTATGTGTGTTTGGGCGGTGAGAAGATTCTCTTCAGCGTCCACCGTGCTGGCCGTTGTTTAAATTGCGGCTGTAGTAGCGCCAGCGAACTGTTGGAAGTTTATTACCCTCCCATAAATCATATCATTAACCTGAATTGCAAGGTTTCACATTACAGAGTCGGAATAAATCATGCACGGACGGATCCGATCATAATGTTGGCCTTTCCTGGGATTCTTAGACGGGGAAGTTATTGTAAAGCGCTCAGATTAGGGCAATCGCTATGTCTGTGTGTTCTTTGTAACGGGGGTTTTTCAGTTTAGAGCAGAACAATCGACGGCCATTTTATCACACAAACTCTCAAAGCTAAAGTGCGATAGACTTGCGGGAGAGTTTTCGATGGAGTTTTTGTCATCTCTAAGGGTAGGCGGTAGACCTCTCCACCCTCGTGGTTACCGTTGCAAAGGCGCTCAACTTTGTTTAGCTTCGGAAATGAATGGGAAGACACTCGCGTTCCTGGGGTTCGTTTACCTTGAAACGAGACATCCAATTCTTGTGTTCTGTTCTTCTGCAGACCAGATGTTGGGTAACAAGCAGCAACTTCAGGTAGCGTATGCTAATCAGTTTTCTTTACTTTCTTTTCTCCGCCGGTGCATGATGATACATGTGCCTCTTACCGAACACTTTGATGGCGCCATCTGCCCGAGGAACGTTTACGTGGTCTGTGAGAGGCAAGGGACCAACGATACGACCAGACAAAGTACCGCATGGTCATTGAGCTTGTATTTTGTGCGCTTGCACTGCCGTGGTTGCCGATGCGAGCTTTCTCCATTAAGACAAGCAGTAGTAGAGGTAGTGCGTTTTGATAACATTATCCAGCCTCTGCGAGTGTGGCCAGTAGCTGTTACGAAGCTGAAACAAAATCACGCCATGGAAAGTGGTTCAAATCGTGCACTGTAACGTAGCACAGGATGTGTGTTGGAGCTCATGGGGCATCTTGCATCCGACCGATCAAAACACCACCATGCACCGTCCGAGCTGATAAGGTTGTGATTCTTGTTTTGTAGATTGCTCGTTTATTTTTTTTTAATTTACTTCCCGTGCCGACAGTTCAGTCCTCCCGAGAAGCGTTCGTCAAGTTTTATTGACCAGGATCTCCCCTTTGGATCCGGTATATCCGGAACGATGTGGAGTCGACACACACTCACTGCCCGTTGACATATCCCCACCCGTATGGTAATAAAGTAATTAAACTAATGATTATTTCCGCCCTGCTTCGCCAGCGGAGAGAAGACGCGCAGCAGTTAACTGTGTCCGTTGTTCGCAGCGTTTGTTTACGCCTTACTCGGCACGATAAATCCGCCCGGACACTCTCGTATCGCAACCACGATCGGTGGGCACTTTCAGGTGACTTGCACGTTGCTGTACGCCATCATTTGCACGAGGAGGATGATTTCACCTGAGTGTGGGCCACTGTTACCGAAGGCATACAGCTCGCCCTTTACGCACAGGTCCCTCGCCTCTGGATGGGTGGTGGTAATTGTGGGCTCTAAAGAGCTGAAACATGGTATCGGCGTCGAACTTCACATGATGTGTGAGGCAATTATCTATTTTTTTATTATTTGTTTGGTAATGCGATAACATAAAAAAGTGAAGTTCATATCGGTACGGTACACGTGAAGAGAAACATATAAGCACGACGTAAGAGCAATGTACTTCATATTCCACTCATTGCCAATAACTTGCTTGATTGAACTCTGTTTCTTGTTATTTCATTCTTTTTTTTGTGAAAAGTTTGGTAACATATCTTAAAATGTGTTGAAAAATTGCTGGCGACATCCTTTTTCAAAGCCTCCCTCTGCGTCAATCAGAGCACAATGTAGGCCATCGCTTATCGGACCACCATCGTGCCGACAAGCACTCTCTGGGGGCTCAATCTCTAATCTGCATGTTGTTGCTGCTCCTCATTCCCGAGAACAAGATATACCAGAATAACTGTTCAAGCGAATGACGAGATGATGCGGCGCCCGTGCTTGGGTGGTGTGTAATTAATTTTTACCGTTTGAAATTGTTACCCGATCGTAATCTCCCATACGGACATGGCTGTGAACAGGGTTAGTATTTTTAACTGCATGTAGCACATATGGGGTTATTTAGCAGAATATTTGTTGTAGCTAAAACTTTTATTTTTTGTGTATTTCAATATCATTGTTAAAACTGGATATATGAGGCTCGTATATGAGAGAATCCTCGTTATTGTTGATTTGTTTTTTCGAGGATCAACAGGTTTGACATATGAGCTATCTTCAAAATTTAAAGGCCCATCTAAGAGAGTATTTCTTGGAGGTAGTTTGATACAAATTAAATTTAATTGTTTCTTCAACTACTAGCAATTGTTCATGCATTGCCCTTGACAATGAGAATTCTGTTTGATCCGCCCCGGCAATGTTGCTTATTAAACACATGAATGATTTTTCATTTACCAGCGATGTAAAGAGTTGCTATGCATTAGTATCTTTACTATTGTGTTAATAATCTACTTCATATCTGAGACGCAAAACTCCTTATGAGAGAAACCTTCCTGTCAGAGCATATGTTCGAGGTTACTATTTTTGTGATACACGTATTTACTCGCAGAAGCTTACGGTAACTCCATCGTAAGCTTCCGAGATGTACCCGTATATGGTAAAAATACATTACTCAATCACCTCAATCGCCGTCTGTCGCGGCATAAAGAACTTGTTTCCCGCCATTTCCGGTCCACTAGCGGTCCTTCGATGGAGGCGCTCGAGGTCCATATCCATAAATGGGATTGCTGATTGGTGGGGACCGTTGGTGGCTGATTGCCAACTAGCAGCCATATAATACGGAAGAGTGCCCACCGATTGGGCTGTCGAGCGGCAGAAGGCTAAAGCGCACTTCCGATCAACGAACCCGCCTGTGTTTTAACGCAATGAAGGAAAGCTGACGATCGATCTCCCCGCGTACATCCTGAGCGAGAATCCCAAAACAGGCAAAACACAACCCCTCATTCCCCTCAGTTGTGCGGAATTACATGCATTATTGTAAATGCCGCGTTTCGACGAGTTCATCTAAACGAGAAGAGAAAAGACGCTCTGAACAATCATTCCTGCTGCGACAAATTCATTCATGGACTGGTTTGGAGTGGCTGGCTGAACCTTTACTATCCTTGCTGGGGGAAAAGGGGACCTTGCCGGTGTGTTCATGTGTAATTTACCATTCATCAGGGCTCTGCAAGGGGAAGACGAAAAAGAAAATCGCTATATACACGAAAAGTTGTTGTGTTATGCGAACCACCGAAGGTAACAGCCCAAAACAGAGCTCTAGGTAACATAGCTGCTGTTGGTTGGTTGGTTGAATAAAAGTAATAAAAAAACAATCCCCAGCTCGTATCACAGACAGCCCTAATCTGCGTAGACCAAACAGCCAGCGGAAGGGTAGCGTCACGCACGCTAACACTCTTCTCCGATCGGCAGCGAGTAGAGACGACGAACCTCCGACGATAACGACTGTGACGGCGTGTAAGTGACGAACCCTCCCCACCTTCTCAGCTGCTTGGGTCACACAGCAAGGGGCACTTGCGGCCGGGAGGCAGAAGGAGGATAGGGGCGTGTTTTGTTGTTGTTCGCGTTGTTGACCAAACGGTGTGTGAGCGGTGGTGTGCTCGCGGGGTCGGTCTTGCACGCATCGGTGCGTCCAAGGTGGCCCCCGCGTCATCACCGCTTTGGTCGTCGTCGCCGCCGTCGTCATCGTTCGTCGTGTGTTTGCGCGCGCGCACGCCGACTCTCTCGCGCGCCATCGTTCGTACGATTTAGTCAGTGTTTAACGTGAGCCCTACCAGACCGGACGTAATCCGTCGAAGACTACGCGCACAAACTCAGCCCTCGCTCGCTCCCCGCCTTCAGACTTTAAGTCACTTTGACACTAAGTAATGAACCGGGCACACCTTTTATCCCTGTTTTTACCCATCCACATCCCCGATCGTTACGTAGTTACTAATGAAAGTGTTTTCTGCTCTTGTTTCATTTCATGTGAACCTTCGTTTGGCGCTGCTGTTGTACTGGGTGGCTTGGTGCAGAAAATTTAGCATGTCCGAGCGTCGTGGAACGAAGGCACTAGAGTTATGGTGCCGCCGAATAGCCGAAGGCTACAAGGATGTTAAAATCACGAACATGAGCACCTCCTGGCGTGACGGTTTAGCTTTCTGCGCCATCATCCACAACTTTCGGCCAGATTTGATGTAAGTATAGAGTGGGGCGATGCGGTGCACTCGTGCTGCTGCGTGTGTGTTCTTCGCTTTTCACGCCTTATCTACACCGCTTTCCTTCGCCACCGAGGGAGAAAACCATACGTCCAGTGAAAACATACACACAGACAGACCTCAAACCAGCTGAAAAACATCTCAACTGTTCACCTAACACAGTACACAGCACACAATAGAACCCGAACCAGAAAAAAGAAACTCCATCGGTGGTACACGCAGCATAAACGCAGCGCTCTCTAACCCTGCAAATGTTTCCCGATTACACACCCCGCCACCCTCTGCCTCGCGCGGCACCACACGCTATCGGACTAACCGCTTTCTAATCGAATATTTTTTTCGGCTTCTTGCTTCCAATCCAAACCCCAAAACGACAACAACCACAACCAAATAAAAACTCTCCCTCAACAACCACTCTTCTCACATGCGATAGATACTAAAACAATCGTCTTTACACACTAGTAAGTATATGTTTCACGTTTTGTTGTTAAACGGAGCGCACCCAACCAACCTATACACCCCCCCCCCCCCCCCTGGGTGGTTCCAGTGTTGCAGGTGTTGTAGTCTAGTTCCAATTGCACGTGCTTTTCGTGAGTGTGTGGTTTGTTGCGTACGCCGCAGTGTGTGCTGCTGTAGTGAACTTTTTCGACACCGGTGCTGTGCTCCAGTGGGCTCGCTGTGTGATGTGTTTTAACGATAGTGATAGGCTTAGTTACTCTCCGTCCGTCTTTATTTAGGAGCAGAAGAAGCTCCAGTTTGCTGCAGAAAGCGGTCGGTTTGATGTTAAATTTGTGCATTAAACGGTGAATGGATATATGATGCTGATGATGATGATTGCAATGTGGAACCAACACAAAAGCCCCACGGCACGGGAGGAGGAGGAGGAGGACGGGGATAGCAGAAGTGTAGTACACCGTTTGGCAGAGAAAGGCGGACCGCGGTTGCTTCCGAATGATTAATATTAAAGAGTGTGTTGATTGTGAGAAGCACCGAACGTGATAGCACCGCCGAATGGCTGTACGGCAAAGTGTACAGAAATGGCACCGTCACTTACCCTCCCCTCCCCAGGAATGGACGGATGGTCGGGGTGGCCACATTGGTGCACGTACACTGTCATCGCCGAGATCGAATATTATTATGCCAAGCTTCTTTGAATATTTATTAGTGCCGTGTGAATCCCGTGTTTGGTTGTCCCTGTCTGGCCTTTCAAATCCTAACCGTCGGCCGGAATAATAATGGTAGTTAGTGATTTTAAATTCAATTTTTGCCGTTGGTTTAATCGGTGAATGAAACTACAGTTTGAAAATGGTAAAATGGTTGGATGCATTGTGTGTGTGTGTGTGTGTGTGTGTGGATCGAACATTATTTCTTCGTAATCGTCTAACATCAGCTTATGAATGGATTTTGGTCTTAATGTATAATATAATCTTTCGATTTTTGGTTCTATGTTTTTTTTTGTGTTTGTGTTCTCATAAAATCATTTACTGCAATTCCTTAATCTTACGGTGCTAATTTTGTTTTTCTTTTTTCTTTCTCATTCCATCTCATAAATGCACTTATGCTTGGTTTTATGTGTGCGTGTGTACCTTCATGTGTGTGCTTTTGCGTTTTTGGTGAACTTTTGCTGTTTTCAAAACATCGCATCCGGCTTGTGTGTGTGCACCCGACTTTGCAGCGATTTTGCAAGCCTCAGCAAGGACAACGTGTACTACAACAATGAACTAGCGTTCACGATCGCGGAGCAACATCTCGGCATACCGTCGCTGCTGGATCCGGCTGATATGGTCAAATACGAGGTGCCGGATCGATTCTCAATTCTCACCTACCTGTCGCAGTACTATCGAGTGTTCAGCAATCAAGGTAGGTCCACCAAAGCTCACATTTTGCCCAACCGCACGCTCGCATACGTTGTTAAGGCCGCTCGGCAACTATGCAACCAATCCGGCTCGCCACTCAAACGGTACACCGGGACTGGACATGGCAAGTGTGTTGGCTTCTAATCATAACCATCTTGACGCGAGGGTCACCAGAGCCCAACAACACGGACCCTGGGAGCATGACGCTTAGTGTGTGTGTGTTTTTTTTTCTTCATAAAAAGCGAATAATCGTACGAGCATAGCACGGCTCTACACCGACCCTTCTCCTAACCGAATCCGATGGTGCTCGTGGTGATGGTAATTCTACTTTATGATCAAGCCCCAACCACCGTTTGACCGGTATTGCAGCTGTTCTGCTGCAGGGCTGGCATGCGAAAGTGAAATACACACATACCCAGGAGTGTCTAACAATTAATGGTCGATCGGTTGACAGTGATCCGCAATGGTAAATGATTCTGCGATCAGGGTAAAGTGATAACTTAGAGGTTGCCAAGCCCTCTGGTTTCCGTTTGCGATTCAACACTTGCTCTGGCAGCATTTGCGAACCATTACCTACGATTTGCAATAAAATTCAATGCATGCAAATTGAATTTCTCAACTCACGAAGAATTGTTGCTCTAGGTTAAGTATGATTGAGTTGACAGCCGCTTCACGTTATTGCCGTTGTAGTAGCAGCAACAGATCATTCTTGAGACACGAAAAGCGATGGAATGTTACTATACCCGCAAAACACAATTACTTTTGCAAATGCACTCACTACATCCTTAAATACTAAGTTGTTACCCCAATGATATTAACATTTTCTTTTACTTTTCTTCTCTCTTTTTATGGTCAATGTGTGTGATAAATCAATTGAAACTGCTGCGCCACCCGCCATTTACAACATATTGAAGAACCAGCAAATAAGAAGGTCGTCGATAAGGATACCAAAACCGATGACCTATCCTCGAAGGTAAGCTGAGCGCGAATAATGAATGGACCATAAATCCTACCCATAATGGTTCGAAGATCCTTCGATCGATCGATGTGTGTAATGAAGCTACTAAAGAAGTCACTAATGGCTTTTGCCTTGACGATATGGTGTTGGAGGAAACGTCCTTATCCGTGTGAAAAGGTCGTACATACACGATGGGCTGTGCTATATGTTTCTTAACTTTTCTGTATGTTCTGTTTATCGGCTTCGGTTGCTTCGGTGTGTGGGGGTACTAACAATAACAATACAATAATCCCAATTACTGATTAGCTTAAGGCCAGTCCACTCAGGCCTGCGATCTTCATCCGCCATCGACAATTGTGCTGGTCGACATGTTTGCTTGCTCTCTTGTAACATAAGTAAATTGGAATTCCCAGTGAACTTGCCGCACAACCGTTACGGCAGCCAGCGGCGGTTGGGCTTTTCTCCCACCGTGCTTGCACTTTTTCCATCCATCAATCGTTGTCTTCATGTTGTGTGTATCAGCCCATAATATCATCATTACCATAATCACACCGGACGGTGTCTGCGGAAGAAGGGCGAGGGAGCGGCTTTGTCGGGGTACTGTCTCGTTGGTGGCGGGTGAATTTCTAGGTTAACCGTCCGAATGCGGAATAATTGGATTGCAAAAAAGAGCGATCGAAGAAAGGAGGCAAAGAAAAATCGACCTCAAGTCTGATAGACAACAGCATCACCTCGCGGAAAGGTGAATCGTAAGGGAAGCTGCTCACGCTATCTATAGCCCCATGATATAGAATATTACCACAGCTGGGAAATGCTTTGTGAAAAGGAAATGTACAATAATGATGGCAAATTATATGTAGTTCCGTGCCGCTTGCGTGCGCTCGGGAGGTACAGCGTCTCGTATATTCACGTATGGCATTTGGTGCGGGCAGCTGCCCACATCTTTCTATTTCTACACGGTTGTTTTTTTTTTGTACCTCCTTGGTTGGTACTGACCGCCGGAGGCTAGGAATAGGTTATGGTCGGTATCAATTTCACTAACCTCGTGGCCCGTGATTTGGCTCGCAGCTCTTCCGGTGCAATTTTATCTCACACCAAATGGGTGAAATGATTTGAGAATAGGTTTGAAGCCTTGACGAGATTGTTTGGACGTTTTGTTTTGTATTAAACAAGCTTGGTTTTAAAACTAAGTTTGATAACATTCTAAAGAAATAAATGTAACAAAACTTCTTCTCATCGTTTGTAAGTACCGATTGGCTCAGAACTGCATCACGCATTTACTAACCATACTGCTAAAATGCATAGCGGAAGTGCAAGTAACATTCACCGGAAAATCATTCACTGAATTCGGCGTGGAAGAACAGTGCTGCAAAACTGGGAACGTCATTTCATTTTACCGTTCCGTGCACCGGAACACCTATCGATCAAACAATGTCGAATCTATTGTTCATGGATGGTTCGTGTCGGATACGCGCAGAATCATCGTTTTTACTGTTGTTGTTGTACGCGTGTGTCTAAAAAAATGGTCGATTTCCTATGCGCTTGAGTGATTTTTAATTCGAATGACAATTTTAAAAAGTTACTCGTTTTTTTTTCGCTTCCTCATTCTCTCACTGAGCGAAAAAAAAAATAATGAAGGCGAGGCTAATGGATTTGAGCGGAAGTGGGACTGCTTGTCTCGGTTAGAAATGGGGTTTGCTATCGGGTCTGGTGTGGAATAACAGCAGAGGAATATGTGTCAATTTTCACACATGTACACGCTCTTCTTCTAGCGAAGAAAGACATATTTTTTAAAAAGATATCTAGTGTACAACAATTTAATATAAGTGAAACGGGGATTGTGGTCATAATATCGTAAACATGAAATTATTTACATGAAACACAAAATTGTTACTTTTAAAAGCTGGTCCGTCCATTGCGCATCTTGTGTAAAGTTCATCGCCGTCGTCCCCGTCGTCCAGCCCCCATGTAGTTTATGAGCAAGCAAACAATACGCACACGAGCACGTGTGTACGCACCCACCCACTCGAGCCGAACGGCAGGGTGCCGCATCAATGTGGAAATGACCATACTCTTACGCATGCACCAGCCTTGCTGCAAGCTGCGATAGCACAGCAGCGAGCACGTTGCCAACCAGTTTTAAGCAAACATGAGCTCAACAAACAAACAGCCCACAGTGGCCGGCATTTCTCTTTCTCTCTGCACCGCACGCTATGTGTTCTGTTCATCACACCTGAGTCATCACCGAGTGCAAGATAAGGTGGGGCCTTTTTTCTTCATTGAAACGAGAGAAAGATGACTAAACAGTAATGGTGATGCTGGCAGCAGCGGAATAAGAGAGCGTGATTGTGCCGCATGATGCATCGGCACAGGATTTCATAAGTTAGTCGACGATCGTGCATCACGCAGATGACATGCGAGCGTTTGTTCCGTTGCAATTGCCGTCCACAGCAGAAGTAGTGTGCGCAAAGTGCTTAAATCCATTGTAAACTAATTCAGCACACTTACACACAATTAGCAAGCAATACTGCACTGCACCGTCCCGTTACTAATCTAAACTAATTCTAACCTCCTAAAGCGCTTTGGAAAATAGTGCAATGTGTATCGTAGAACTGACCGTGGCGGAAGGGGCTGTGTATGTGTGAATGCATTCCAATAGCAAGCATATGCTCACTGTGTGTTTACTACTTTTTTTTTTCTTTTTCTCTTCCACTGTCTATTTTCTCTTTCAATCTCAACCCACTGCCAATACCCGTGTGCTCCACAACACTCGTTGAAAATGTGCAAATCGTTTTCACTCATCAAACGATCCGTCCTGTTATCGTGATTGCCTGCCCGTGTTCAAAACGGTTAAAACGGTTCGCGTTGCAGGAGGATAGCAACAGCTTGGATATAGTTGGACAATACAAGCCGGAGATTTTCTGCTAAAGCAAGGGAGACATTTTATATTAAGAGACTGCGCCGATATCGGTACCGGCGCTTACTGGAGGCGCTGCTCAGTAACTGCAACAATATATAGAAGGATAAACCAAATACAGAAGCCGTAACAGAGACAGATCCTCACCCCGTTATATAGATCTGCGATCAGAAATCTCTGCACCGATCAACGATTGGAGACAAAATACATTTAAAGGGCACAGCTTCTGGAAAAGTGTACAAATTTGGTCGGAAACAAAAACGCGCGAAATAATTGCAGCGTGAATTCAGCTGAATATTTATCAAAGAATCTCGCATCCAGAGTCCAGTAAAAGATATTTAACAAAAAATCCGTACCACCGGGTTTTGAGCCTGATCGAACAAAATCGACGAAAGATCAATACCAAATCTGTGCATCAATCTCAACGCGTGTTTATCATAGTTTTTTTTGTGTGTGTTTTATTTTTGTGTGCCTAATATCGTTCCCGTAGTAGACCGTTAAGAGATAGAGAGAGTGACAGTAGTAAAATATTCCGCATCCTATTACCACCTCCATCAAGCGTCACAAAGTTAAACCGATAGTAGTGTATCACCAGAGCACATGAAGAGCGAATAGAAAAAAAAAACCTGCCGCAAGCAACAAGAAAGCGCCCGTTACCAATACGCAATCGTTTCACGATCATCGAACACAAGATCCAGCTCGCAATAAACGGTGCATTTCCTCAGCAAGCAGTGTTCAGTCACCAGAGACGGTTGATTAAGGCAAGATCGACCTTGAAGCAGTAAACCACGCTGACTTGAAAGTTTTGGAATTTGGTGGAATCGCAAGGACGGAAATCTCTAATACCAGGTAACTTTCCCATCAAACTGGAGTACGAAATTGGCAGACTTGGCAAACCCCTCATACACACACACACATATACCACAAAACACTCAAGATTTCTTAGTATAATGCGTAGGCAAATGCTTTCAATAATCACGACTCACGCCAGCCACTCCACAAATAATGCGTTTAGTGAGGAATCATTAACAGAAAAATCGTTCGTTTTCCAGATGATTGAGTTAAATTGATCATTTCCTTTTGGTGCGCGAGAGGTAGAGCGTATTTAACACACGTTAGATCCGGGTACAATTAATCAGGGGCGCCAATTTTCTTCGCTATAATGCTTCCCGTTGTCTGTTGCTTTCTTACTGTTGTCACGTTAGTTCCTTCATTCGATAAACGTTTGTTTTTTTTTTTGTTTTGTCTATTCGTTCGCGTCGTTCGGATTGTTCGACTAGCAAATTCGACTGTAACTGTTTTGCGTCTCAATGTTTTAATGTCTCTTTTCGTTCAATTTGCCACACCTTCCGATGTTTTCAAAATCCCAGTTATTGTCAAGTGTCGCAATAAAATGTATTCCCTACGCCATGCCATTTACAAGATGCTCTTGTTTAAGTTGCGCTTCGCATTCAACTCCACTGACCGTAGCAAATAACGCCTTAATGCTTTCTACTAATCCACAGATGGCAAGCAAACCGGCATTTGTGGGCGTTCCCAAGCGTGCTTCCTGCAACCGTTGTAGTAATCCCATCTTTCTGGCAGAGCGCATCAGCTTCGGCGAGAAGAGTTACCATCGCTCGTGCCTGAAGTGTGCCCGCTGCGGCACGCAGCTGACCGTGGGAAGCTTTTACGAGACGGAAACCGACGGCGAGTACTGCTGTGAAACCTGCCCGGATGAGGAGATTCAGTTGGAGCAACGGCGCGAATCATCTCCGTCGTCAGACGGAAGTGGCCGTCGTTCCTCAATCATCAGCGGCAGTGGAGCACCGGTTGTTGCTCCTACGCTTGGACTGTCCAAAAACGTGCGCAGCAGCAAACTGCTTGATCGGATATCATTCTTTGAGTCGGCTCCATTGAGCGATGAAGAGAAAACGTCCAATTTAGAGCGTAAGGCAAGGATGAGCAGCTTCCTGAAGGAAACGTTGAACAGCGTAGAGCAGGAAAGCGAGGAACCTCCCGATTTACCAGCAACTGGACCACCTAGTTCAGTAACAAATGACAGTATGAACGGGCAAGAAGAAGAAGCAGAAGATACGGAGGACACCGATTCGGATAATGTGGAAGACGAGTTTGAAAAACTGGTACAGGATCTCGATGACGTAGATGCCGGAGCGAGTAAATCAATCAACCAACCAGTTCTGGAGAGTTTAGTACGTTATGATTCACTTAATTTAGAAAGCCAATCAGCGCAGTTGATTACCGAGCGTAATGATAAATCGCAACAGAATGCCCCTGAAGAACTGAAAACGGAAGACGTGGCACAAGAACCTCGTTTGGAAAGCAATTCATTGGAGATTAAAGAGGAATCTTCTAAAGACTCAGAAGAAACTTCACCGGAGCTAGAAGAGCCTAAACCGGATGTCACAAATAACATTCCTGTAGAGCTACCCGTAGAGGAAAAGGAAATAATTCTGGAGGTTTTGACGGACGCAAAAGAAAGTACTACAACGATCGAAAACAGTGATAACAAAAAAGAGAGCACAGAGGAAGATGTGGTTGAGCACAACCCTACCGAATCGAAGGAACAGCCATCACTCGAGATCTCAAAGGATGCTACCACTGCTGCAGAAGTAGAACTGATAAAAGAAACGGACACGCCGGCATCTGATACAGTTTCGTTAGCTACTGCACAACAATTGACCGTGCCTAAGGAAATCGAAAGTGCTGAATCGCCTTCGGAAAAGTTGAACAATGCAACGGAAAGTACTGAAAATAAATCGATGGTGCCTATCGTGGAAACCGTGGAAATAGCGGTTGCTGAATCTAAAGTGCCTGTAAGCGAAGAAAACCCCACTCCTAAAGTTCGCAATGAGGTTGATAAGAATGAGTCGATGTCTGTTGCTAGCACGAACGCAGATGCGAACGATCAAGAACAGTATCCCTCCAATCTTAATCCGTTCGGAGACGAGGAAGATACCGAAGAGAGGGAGGAAAAGGAGCAACTTACAGAGCTACGGAAGGTTGCGCCTGGCGGCAAGCCCGTTCCAACCCTGCGACGCGTTAGTACAAATCCTTTCGGCAGTGAAGATGAAGACGAGGACGTTCTACAGTCTCCCGCATCGAAACCGCCACGACCACCACCGCCAAAGGTGAAAACGGCACCCGCTGCCAGTAAACCAGTCCCGGCCAATCCTTTCGATGAGGATGACGATGCCACTGACGAACCGGAAATAGTGCCAGTATCTAAACCATCTCCCCGTCGAACACCGGTTCCAACGCCGAGAAAAGCTCACGCGTACAACGATTCCATCAGCTCCTTGGACAATTCTCTGATGTCCAGCAGTCGGTTGAGCAGCTCGAACGTGTCACTGGCGTCCAGTTTGGAGAGTGGTCCTTCGTCGATGATCATCCCCAGACGCAAGAAAGGAAAAGCACCCGACATCCCAGTGGCAACATCGTCGCCAACAAATGTCTCCCAGCAGCAACAAATGCCAGCTTCTAGCGCAGAGAAAGTGTCCACAGACAATCTGTCCAACAGCAGTGGAAGTGGCACTCTGACAACTCCGCGCAAGAAACGTCTTGCACCGGCGCCCCCACCAGTACCGATTGTGTCGTCTACTCCGAAGCAATCCACGACCCAGGAAAGTGGTTTAACAAGAGTAGCAAGCCAACGTCTGCTTTCCGTGGATGCGAGTCTGCTTAGCCCCGACGATCGCGAACAAATCGAAACGAAGAGTCGCGAAACGAGCAACGAATCCGTCGTGTACCGTAGAACGATCGTTCCGCTCGTAATCGACGATGATGGACCGGAATCGCCGGTACACGCGGGCGGCATAAATGCAAGCGGCAGACAGTGGGAAAAGATGAAAGACAACAAGGAAGCACAAAACCGTAACCGACAGTCACAAAGTTCACCCACCAGCGAAGGGAATGGACAGAACAGTTTTAGTGGCAGTCCGGGTGGAAATCTGTCGATCTTGTCGAACAAATCGTCCCAGGGCAAGTGGAAACGGCGCAAGGGCCCGGCACCGGCGTTGCCGATGACTGCCGCTCCGCTCCCGGAACGGAAACCGATCAAAATGTTACCACTGAAAGAAATTCACCAGGAACTGCAGATCATCGAGACGCAACAGCAGGGTCTGGAAAAGCAGGGCATTGTGCTGGAGAAGATGATACGGGAACGGTGCGAGGGAGTGGAAGCGGATGTCGATCTTGACATTCGGTTGCAAACAAACTCGAAGGAAGTGGAAGACTTGCTAATGCAGCTGTTCGAGCTGGTGAATGAAAAGAACGAACTGTTTCGACGGCAAGCCGAACTGATGTACTTGTAAGTATGCGAACGAAGCTTTAGTGGGCGTGTTGAGATGTCTGATCTCGCTGTAACTATGCGTTTATTTAAATTTAAAGGCGCCGCATGCACCGACTGGAACAGGAGCAAGCTGACTTGGAGTACGAAATTCGGCTTCTAATGGCACAACCAGAACGGAACAAAACGGACTCGGACAAGGAAAAGGAAGAAGCGCTGATCGCGCGATTGGTGGAGGTATGTCTTTCGTGGTTTAAACCAAGAGAACAATTGTGTCTTTAACATAACCATTACAATTTTCAGATCGTTCAGTTGCGAAACGAAGTCGTTGAGTGTCTCGAGATGGATCGTATTCGCGAGGCGGAAGAAGATTTGGTAAGTTGTCGATCAGTTCCGTTGTGCATGCGCACTCCTTTCAGTCGATTTGAGATGAATAGGGTATAACAACAAAACGTTATACATTTTTTGATAAAAAGGACTTTAAGGATAAAAAGAGACAAGCGTGTCTTTAACGTACCTTAAGCAATTCCTTCTATAACTTTCTGAAATACGTTGGAATAAAGCAGGATATGGTGTCCGTGCTTCCATCTTGGTCACTGATGTTAGGATCGATATTCTTACGAAAAATAGTGTCCAAAGGGATGCCACTCTTGTTTCTAATTGTCGTTTGATTGTTGCCTAAATTATTTATGTTCCTTCAAATACATCTCGTTTAATGTATGCATTTTTCATTTTGTTTTCCGTTTACTATTAGTCCATTAAGCAAAGCATCGAAGAGAGAGCGGCTAGCCAACAGTCGAAGCACAGTAGCAGCAAGAAAGACTCATCTGCCAGCTCCACGACCCTTCCGCTTACCGACGCAGAAAAGCGCGACTCGTCAACGAAGCTTTCAAAGAAAGAGAAAAAGAAGCTCAAAGAAGCGAAAAAGTTGGTGAAATCGAAAAAGATTGACTCGGAAAAGGTAAGCTAGAACAAAATATTTACTCTGTATGCCGTACGTTCTGTGTACTAACGTACTTTTCACATTGTCCATCACCAGGATGCCGATGAGACGGAGAGCAACACGACAAAGGAGAAGAAAAAGAAAAGAAAGTTTCTTTTCTAATACGCCATGCGTTACCGGATGGAGCTACCCTCTATTCGTTTCGTTCGACAAACGGTTCACACTTTACATACATTCCCTCTAAGAGCGCTGATCAAATGCAGATCCGTCCAACTGTTTATGCAACGCTGCTGCAACAGCTATCGAAACCGAACATCGCGTTACTTTACAGTACAATCAATTCGTTAGTACCGACCAGTTACAGTAATACGCTCTACTCAAAAACGATCGTCATACGAGTCATGCCGTGCCGATTGCTCATTTGTGCCTATTCGAATAATTAGATTTACGCCTCATTGGTCCGACAGTAGACAGCAGGTTTTCTTGTTTCTGCGATGCCTCCCTTTTTTTGGTTTCGTTGACGTGCTGCACATTACCAAACGAGCTGCTTCATGATGCTATCACAACTCTTCTGTAGATATTTCAATCATCGCATTTAACTTGACAGCCTCTTCGTAGATCGGTAAAGATTCATGCATATGCTGTCTTTTTCATCAAACCGTTTCTCGTGTGTGTTTACGAATTAATGCCACAACGTTTCTTTCATCCTCAATCCATTTCATTTGCGCACATAGTTTTAAATAGAGTTTGCTGGTAATATTAATATTCATATTTTACGTTTACTGTTCGCACCGTAGAGCAATTATAATCGAGAGTGATAGTGCTTTCTACTGAAAGTTGTGTGTGCATAGAACAGGATGGCCATCGACCGGTTATTAGTGACAGTCGGTTTTCTTTGAGTTTGATCAGCGGCGGAATTGAGAGTGTATCTCTGGGGTGTTTGTTCAATTTCCTACTCCGTTTTTTTCTGATCAATTCATAACCGACTATCACCGATGAGCGCGTGGTGTCTAAAGCAACAGAAGCGATCAAGTACATATACATATATTTGTCAACTATTATAAGAAATAAACTATTGGTTGAGCTTACCTCTGTTGAAGCGGCTAGCGATAGTAAGTTCGAATACGAACCCCGTACATAGTTTTGATCCACACAATCACGATGACTTTTCCTTCTCTCGACATTCACAGACCTTTCGTTTTCTCAAAAAGGTATTGTTTTGCTCACTTTAATCAAACGACATGTTTAATTGATCGATTTCTAACAAATATACACATCAGGATTTATTGAGAACAGTACGATTTCGTCGTCCAGTAGGTTTTCAACGCAGCTTGCCCGTTACAACAAGAAGTTCTGTATACGTTTTACCGCACCCGTACGTACTTAGGAACAAAGAGTGTGAAAACGTTCTGCCTTTTCCTATCACGGCTTCATGGGAAGTTCGGAAAGTTACATCAAATATCGAATTATGCAATGCATGTATGCCAGTTTCAATCGATAACGTATTCACCCAAACCGAGGAGAGGTAAGTGATAGCGATTAAAAAATAAATATTATTTTACTCAAACAAAAGACTACCAAACGGACTCCCTTCGCTCATGTGCAAACAGCACAGCTACATTTAGAAACAAATTAGAACGTAGAGGTAAATGGTTCTAGTTAGTAAAGAAAACAATCGTTCTACGCAGGTTTTTTTCGCTCTACTCACGCCAACATTGAAACTCCACAGAGTTGAGATAGAACTAGCTTGGTTGTGTATTCTTTTTGATTATGCCATTGTTGTAACACTAGTTCACGGATTTACGCGAACACCATTTTTCCTTTTCGTACGAAAACTGTCTCGTTTACGCTAGTCTTCGTCTTACAAATTATACATCTAGATCAACAATTAGACACTATGATATCGTTGCAGTGTTTTTTGCCAAAGGGTTTAGAACCCTACCACCGTCGCTTGTCTGCTTCGTTTGTTTTTTGTTTGTCCCTCACATTTCACTTCTCTCATTTACGTAGAATATATGTATATGTAGATATATGCGATATAAATGGTTCACCTTCACCGTTAATTGTTTATTTGGATTCGATAGCTTTCTAGTTTCGTTCACTCGCTGCTGCTATTCATTAACACAATTCGAACAGAGCCTATTCAACACTTAGAACGCTCCCGGTTTACCGTCCTGTCCTTTCGAAATGACTAGTTTTAACTTCACACCCTCGGACACATCCTTGCTTTGGTAAGAAAAATACAATTCTATACGAATGGATTCAACAGGTATAATACGGCTATAGTACGGCTTTTTGCTTACGTGTAACAACTCGTTTGTGGCTCTTTTGCTAGCTGGTTCATTTTGAGAGTTTTTGGTTTCAACGAACGTTTTGTTACGAGACACTTATGGTAACAATAAACACGGATTTACAAGGAGAACAATTGCATCGTTAACGTATGGACTCTCGCTGTGGAGAGGATCCTTTCCGATCCTGCGATTTTCCATGGTTATTCCGTTTCGTTTCTGTGCGTAGTGCAGCATCAAAATCGATACGAAACGATTGTTGGGTGAGGGAGGGGGTGGGGGAGGGGGGGTCGGTGCACACTGTTACAACAATAATATGCTTTAAAGAGGAATAAAATACTAACATTCTCTGTTTTTTTGTTTCGTTCATTGCTTACATCGTTACATTGTTCTGCATATTATTTTAGTTTTCGAGAACAGTTTTATCCTATCATTTGTTTTATTTTCTTCGTTTGAAATGGTGCTAAAGAAAATATAGATATTGCCTTTTACCAGTAACGTCTTTTTCAGAGAGCGTGATGAGCGAGTGAATCAGTAAATTTCATGAAAATATAACACTTTTTTATCAATTCTGAAGTTGTTTAACATTTTGTGTCAACATTACACCAAACAGCAACTCTGCAATACGCTCTATTACAAACTATTTTACCATCTGTTATTGTTATGTTTCTTTTGCTCTTTGCTTTAGTTGCATATCTCTATATAATTCATATGTAATCTTTCCCCTTTTCTACCACGTTGATACGTTGCTTGGTTGCTTAACAGTGTTTCAGTAACTAGTAGCAGCAATAATTTGTTAGTAGTATTTTGTTTTTAAGTTTCTTATTTGATTCGTTTGAGTCCCTCGAAATGACTGGCATAGATTATTGGTTTGTTTGGTTTGTTTGGTTATGAAATCTTTCTTTCCTGCTCCCTGTGTAGCAAATTCGTGTGGCATGCACACATTACGTACGTCGCCATGGTGACAAGCTGTTGCAACTCTCACCGGCAATTGCTGCAGAATTGTACGGGTAATTGTTTCGACTATTAGTTTCGGATATATTCAAGCAAACTGCAGTAAACATTGGTTATTTATTGGTTGCTACGTGACTAGATCGTTACTTTCTCCTGCTCTCTCTCAAACTGTCTGTGTTAAATGGCTCAACAGTGAACAAGGTTGCCAGCTTCCATGCAGTATATGCCTGCCATTGTTAAAAAGGGTTACAGTATCCGGTGTGCTGCAGTGTAAATTATATTAATATATTGCACAATGTTAGTGTTTGTGTGTTGGGGTATGTATGTTTTTGTGTTGTTCTTTTTCCCCGTACGCCGTATTGTAAAACAGATCGAGTTAAACCTACACTTAGGAGACAAAATTAGGAAGGCACATAAGTGGACTTGTGGGAACTATAACACCTTACACTCTCTCTCTCTCTCTCTCTCTTTCTCTCTGCTCCTTTCTGTCGATCTCTATCTCCTCACATTGAATGGCTTCAACGTACTTGTCCTTCAATTTTAGAATATGTGTTACCCTTTCCTTTACCTTCGTCATGAAACGTCGTCTGAACTGGTTGCGGAACCTTTTCCGGAACTAACCGATCGGAAACATGGAAGAAAGTTGTAATTCGATTCGAGGTTTTCATCTTTCACCGGTATTGGAGTATGATTTTCTTTTCCAAAACAAACCCCACATTAAAGCGTCTTTTCTTACACGTTTTTTTTCCAAAATCCAACGTATTTTAAGGTGGGGACAGGGATAGAGAAACAAATTTATCCTAAGAGTGTTTCGAGTGAATAGGAAGCGCTTTTCGTACCTTAATAGGTGAGGCCCTGTTTAGTGACCGTATACCATGCCTTCACCTTCACTAGCGTTGGCGTAGGAACGTCGGATTGCACACGTGTGCCCTGCTGCTGCAATGGGTCCACCGGGACGGGGCAACAGCTCAGCTCGTCGTTCGGTCGGGAAGCGGCGCAGCACGAGCCGGGAGGTGACATTGGAGACGAAATCGTAGCGATGCCGCTTGATGACTGCAGATGATGGTGATGGTGATGTTGGGCGTGTGAGGATGGGGTCGACGAGGCGGCAGACAGTTGCCCTAGAAAGGACACACCGTTGCACGGTGGAGGTAATGCGAGCGAGAGCGTTTGGGGTGGTTGCATCCTGGTTGATGATGGCAGTGGCGGAGCGTAGAACGACCCATGGCCGAGGCGCATCGTGGCCAGGTGGAGGGGCTGCAACGGTTGCTGCGAGTGCGAGTAAGTGTCCTGGGGCGGAATGTGATAGTGCTTCGGGGGCGGTGGTGGAGGTGGCGGCGGTGGTGGCGGTGGGACGACCACTGGCTGGTGCGAACAGGGCAACGCGGATGAGCCATGCAGGCTCAGATGATGGTGATGGTGGTGATGATGATGGTAATGATGCAGGTGGTTCGCTGGAGGATGGAAGTGGTTTGGATGCCGTGGTGGTATGGCAGCATTCGTCTTGGCACGCCCGTTGGCCAGTATCGACTGCTTGCTCGCCTGGGACGTCCGATGCCCTTTGGACGAGCCGCCATTGCCGGTCGCGTTCAGGATGGTGGTGGGCCCTTTCAAGCACGCTGCTGCACCCGTTGCTGTCGGCGGTATTGTTTGCGTACTTTCGTCACCGCCAACTACGATGGCGGTCCTGTTCGCTATGCTTGCCGTGGTTTTCGCTGCTAGCACGCCGTTCGATGTGTCGGATTTCAGTACTGAGCGAGTGCACGGGACGGATTTGGGAAGCAAATGAGGGAAAACAAGAAGCGGTTAGAAAAAATGGCGGAATACAGTTTCAGCGAAATTTAAATCTAGCTGTTCTCGGAACACGCGGATACGCAGGAAGAGTTCATAAGACATGGTGGGGCAGTGTTTCCACCCTAAACCACAAACAAAAAACTCATTTAAAGTCATCATTCGAGAAAATCACTCGAAGAAAATACAGCGAAACCGCCAGAAGAATAAATCACAAGAAAGCTAGAATTATAACAAGCTTTTGAAGACTTATGAGATAAACAGCTTTACAACTTTATAGAGCAAACAATTCAATCAACAAATAGTTTTAGGGATCGACTACAATTGCAAGCACTAGAAGAAAATGCTATAACAAATAGGAAGAATATCGTTCTAATTAATTTATAAAAACGAAAAAGACATGACATTTAAAAAAAAATTGTTGACGATTAGCTAAACAAAGCTCCATCAAATTTTTTGAAACCTCCATTCACATACTGGAAAAATCAAGGAATGATTAGCAAGGATTTAAAAAAGAGAAAGATTTGACTACATTGGTAGGTTTTCATACGATTTACGAACAAAAACATTTTTTTTTATTAAAGGGCAACGGCCATATAAAAAAAATAATATCCACACCATTCTTAAATCTCAAACTACATCTACCTAAAGTAAATTTCATATTTACTAAATTCGTATCAAACTTTGACCCTAGCATTCAAGACGGTTTCAATTTGCCTTTGCATTGCTTGTGTTAAAATCAAACATTGTGTTTAAAACCTTTCGATTTCTGCAAAGTGGCTTGAGCTCTCTCGCATCTTAGTTTCTAAAACTATAAATGTGTTACTTAAATTAGTTCTTTGCTGGATTCCATTTTTTGGATTACCAACATTTTTTTGTTACTAGATTAAATTAACACTTTAAGTGAGTGATGACAGCTTCAATGCGTAGTGTTATCTGTGTTTTACTAACTACCACTACTGAAACAAACACAACGACATTTAAATGAAAAGCAAAAAGCATAAAACAGGAATTGAAAGTATATTTGTTACTTAAGGCAAAACAGTTATTTCGAATAATACAAAATAACATAACTTGTAAATAAAGAAAAGCGAAAATAAGCTTTTGCAATAGTGATATGCATTACCATAGCAATACTAAACAATATCAAACATTGATTTAAAAAAAATGGTTCCGTTCAACAGAAGCTTACTTCGTTTATTGTCAATTAAATCTAACACCGTTGTGCAAGTCTCTCAAACAAGAACATGTTGCACTTCTGATAACAAAACACAAGTTTGTAACGCTTGACACGTCTTCCCCATTTCTACCAAACCTTACGATGTCCGCAACTGTACCCAACTACTGCCACTTACTTGCCGTTTGCAGACTACTCTCGTTGGAGTTTTCGTTGCTTCCGTCCCCTGCTTTCGGCTCGCCCTGGTCCGATTCGTCCGCGTCCCCTTCGTTGCTGCCCGGCTCGAGCACGTAGCCCGGCAGCGTGTGGAGCCTTTCCAGCGGTCATATGGTCGAGTCGAACACACCCATCGAGCTGGAGATGAGCTGATCCTTGCGGCAGCAGTCAAGGAACTCTTCGATCGTTATCACGCCGTCCCGGTTGGTGTCCATCTTCTGTAGTTTTGATTTGGGAATTGGTGACAAGCGACACAACTATGTAGCAAGCTCAAGAATTATCGGCTGTATACCTTGACAAGCTTACCTGAAAAATGGTGTCCACCTTGTTCTTAATGTTAACCTCATCCGTACCACCGTCGTCCCGCGCACCCATCAGTTCGTAGATCGCCGTCACAATGTCCGTCATCTCTTCGCGCGTTATCTTCCCGTCGTGGTTGATGTCGTACAGCGAGAAGGTCCAGCACAGTTTCTCCTCCAGCGTGCCCCGCGACAGTATCGACAGGCCCTGGACAAAGTTCTGTGAAAAGAGGCAACGGGTGTTTAGTGGCGTTAAGGGTCCGATGGTTGAGCGGGCTCGTCCGGGATGCATTTACCTCGAAGCTAAGAATACCTGTATGCTCCTTGTCTAATGTGTTGAACACGTAGTGTGCATATAATCCTGTATTTGCTGGAAAGAGGCATAAGATGTGAAAGATATGAAAATAATTTGTTTTAAAACGATCTCGTTTTAGGTGAAAAGTTCTTGTAATATTCCAGGAATAAAAACACCCACAAATTGAAGTTAAAAAAATGGAAAGTTCAGTCAACCGGGAAATTACTTTCAACTTTCATCTTTTATTGTATTCATGGTTTTGCAGAGGCATGCTTAGCGGTCATTTGCAATTCGATTCTCTATCTGGCGCAGTTTCATCTGTGCTGATCAGCTGACACAGAATGAGGCATGACGCTGGTTCACAAGCGATTGAAATAAAAGCGCCCTTACCGTTGAGGGATAAAATCCATTACAACATACTTGTGTGCAGTGTGTGTAATAACTCGTGTGCGCATTGGAAATGGAAGCATTCTTTATACTTTTTTCGCATAAATGGATGTTGATGATTGCGAATGTATAAAGGAAGGAGCAAGGATAATTAAAAAAATGTAATATACATGTAGTACATGGGGGTTTTCTCGGTCTATAATAAGATGCACTTGCTTTTACTAGACCGTAAACGGTTTGATTCCGATCCAGACTAGCTGCCGATTCACATGGGAAAGAACGAAACCGGCGTCAAGATAAAGCTCGTTGACTAATGTGGATCGCAAGAAGAAACCGCAAATTTTAAATTTTCTAGTATGATCATTTTTACGTATTTTTACTACTCGTTACTTTCTTAATAGTAAAAATAAAAAATAATTTAAAAACATATTTATACAATACTTATTCATACTACTTTTTAGTTATTGAATAAGGTTATCAGGATTATGCTGCAAGAAAAAAACTCGGAAACCACCTGCGATCTCGTACCGTCGTCCGTCAATTCATTATAATAGGATAACTATCATCAATTTCACATAAAAAAATCATTGCAACAATACTAAAAACTAAATAAACTTTAAAATTAAAGCAACATTATTTGTGTGGCACTTAGCATTAAAATTTAGTTTGGCACTTAGCAAGAATCGACTCTCAAGAGCTACTTTACTCTTCTATTGAAACCTTTAGCCACTCAAAAATGTAACAAAAGGTAGATGAACTTTGGAAGGTAATTTAGGAGCCAAACTATTGAAAACTTCTCTCAATAGAGTTTCGGGCTATATTCAAGATATTTCTACCCACAGAAAGTGTATGTTAACACATTAAAATTGCTTCGTTCAAATCATGTTTTTTATAATAATGGTACAAAAATAATTTCCTTTCCTCACACTTTGTACAGTCAATATACTTTTACTACAATGATGCAATAATCACTGATGAGACTGCCCTTTCCCATCCTTTGTCGCATCCTAACTTTCATGACATTTATGCACAAGCACATAGCGGACAACACATTCCCAAAACGCCCCCAGCTGCAAACCGTACTCATCCGACAGAGACCGCGCGATTGGCACAGTTCCAGCAGGTTCGTTTATTATTTACTTTCATCGCAACTGCAATTTGTTCCCCGTCTTCGCTGATAGCGCTGGGCTGGCTGCTGCAATTTTGTACCCTTTCTTTGGGTAAGACCGCTTAAGCTAAAGGATATCCGAACTCATTTCCGCTCAAGTCGAGCGAACGGCGAATTCTGTCCCACTATCCCACTGTCATCGCCCATCGGCAGAAGATGCGGTGCGGAGATTTACTTTACGCTTTCATTCGCTTTTCCGCATCTAGTTTTGGCGTGTGGGTTGGATTTAGTAAGAGAGCAAGAGAGAGAGAGAGAGAGAGAGAGAGAGAGAGAGAGAGGAAATAATTTTGCGACGCTTTGTTGTTTGTTTCTTGTGGCGAAAGCTCGCCCCAGAAGCTCGGGTTGGTTTTGAAGTTTAAATTGAAATTTCATGTAGCAGCAGTTGGAGGGAAGTTCACTCTGCAGCCCTCATCAATCAAAGGCGAGGTTTTAATGCGCCACTAACTATCGACCGTGATGATCGCAATCATCCGTCATGTATAGCTCATTTGATGTGACCGTTGATCGCGATGAATGGTAAACTGTTGTTGGTAAGTGCATTTAATCATCTTTCTTCTATTGCTTCACTCATTTAAAACAAAACCAAATGACAAACGAGGTAAATTCATTGCCCTGCAATCTGTAACTGTAGTCTCCTTTGTATCATTCCCTTTCGTAACTTGCCAACAAATTGGATTGTGCACCACTTTTCAAGACAACATCAGCGAAACTTGTTCAAAAATGCTTTGCGCAAAAGTCGTTACTGTTCGCCGTTTTGGGGTTGGACTCGAGTACCCATCAGGAGGCAAGGGAAAACGGTTCACACAGAACCGAGTGATGATACATTTGGCCAACTGGTTGTGTGACGAGCGGTGGGAAGAACCGTGGTCTCAACTTCCACTGCAATATCCTGTCACTTCACCTCTGGTTCGTGCCCGCTACACGCTGACAAATGTGCTGTTCATGTTTTCTTAACAAACCTCGGTTCGATCGGTGGTCCCGCAGACCGGAGCGAAAAATCGGGCTGGCCCATTTTGCACCCGAAACAGGGCAAATAACGAGCGTACCGTAGTAGTAGCAGTAGCGCGCACAGAGAGCACCGAGCGCTAGGTTGTTAAAGTTGAGTCCAAAGTTGTTGTTGTGCCGGCTGCTTTTTTTTTGCGCAACACACTGCCACACAACCCTTCTTCACGTCTTGGCCGTCGCTGAACAGCAATGTTAAGCGCTTGTGCAGCATTATTTTCCTCCAGCCGAGGTTTTTCTGCCGGCGTGTACTTGGAACGGTTGTTGATTTTCATGTAAATTGACTATTTCATTGCGAATCACTCGCAAGCGAAAGAAATGGCTCGCTGTTGCCCGTGTGGAACTGTGTGGGTGTAGTGTAACCAGGAGGCAAGTGGCTGATGATGATGATGATGATGGTAAAATAATACAAAAACACAGTGGTTGTCTAACATTTGCATACACGGCAACAGAGCAGTTGGTTTTGAGACGAGAGAGAGAGAGGGATCATTTAACGTCAGTTGTTTCTTGAATTTAAAATGTTACGATTTATCAAAAAAAAAGGAAAAGATGAAAAAAACTAGATAATATAAATTAATTAAATACCTTTACAAGTAAGTCGTGTTAGCAAAATTCGATTGTAATGAAAGGTTTTTTAAGTCAGATTATTTTACACAATTTTAGTAAGAGTTCATAATATTAAAAAGAATGTTTTTTTTTTTTTTACTTCAAGAACTTTAATCAATGTCTGTGTTGCAGAAAAAATGGGATAATGCATTTTAAAATGAACTAAAAATGAAGTTTCTCTTATTTGCTTCGATCAATTTTTATAGGCTAAAGAACCTAGAACCTGGACCCTAATCTACGAATTTATTTATTCTATTTATTCGGCAGTAACGGCCAGACCGTATTGCTGATCTTACGATAAACCTATAAGGTTTATAGAATACGTAGTATCAAGTCACAAAAAAAACCTTCATCAATGAACAGTTAATGTACCAAAAAAAAAATCTGTAATCGGGCCAAATTCAGCCCTTTGAGTCTAAAATACATTTTTTGACGTTTTATAAAAAAAGCGATTTAAATTGTTTTTGACCATTTTAAAAAGAAATAATTTTTATATGGTTTTTAAATGCTGGATTGTCAATTTGTTCATTAATTTATGAGTATTCAAAGCATTTATTCGTACCGATACTGAGGTAGAGATTAAATAAATTCTTTCTTTTTAATGTTTTCGTTCTTTATAAGCCTTAAATCATGTAAAGAAATTATAATTTATAAAAATGAGATTAAAATATTGCAAAATAGAACATCATTTTTTGAGTATTTGCTTGTAATTGTACATTTTTCGCAACCAAAAACCAAAAGAATTGGATTATAGACATCTTTGCCCAGTCTCCAGAATAGAAATATTTCTCAAACATCCCAAATAACACTGTTACAATTTTTGCTAAAATGATGTGATAAGTGATTTTTAACTTAAATAACTTTCTTTGAAACAAATTTTATCATAATATTTCCTAAAAAAGTATCCCACTCTGTTTACAATTGAAAAACTACAAACGTGTCTCTTTGGATTACATACATTTTCCGTAACCGACTGTAACGGCTACGGCAGCCGAAACCGTCCTCCACTTGGGGTGGGTGGGTGAATGTGTTTTCCCCCAAAAATGTTGTACACTCATGCTGGCGAACTGCACACTGCACAGCGTCATGACCTCTTGACTCGACTCGATGACTTTCAGGGGCTTCTTTCCTGCACACAACCGTGCTCCCATATATAGTCACTGCCTTTCCACGCTTAGCCTCATTTGTTCAACTACGGCACGAGGCATCTCGAGAAGGTCGCTTTTCCTCCTTGCTTCTTGCTCCAAGAAAAAGTGTAACGGATTTCACTGTCACTCCGTTGAGTTTTTTTTTCATTTTCCTTGTCGTATTTTGTATGCATGCTAAAGGTTCGGATTGCTCTTTCAAAAAGATTCTGTTACGTTTGCGGTAAAAAAAAAAACGGAATCGTATTTCAAGTGCACTGGGAGGACGGAAAGTAAAATATTTCTACAATTCTCCATTCGATCGTGATAAGTGTACGTCAAAGCTGTCATGCCCGTTCTGTCAGCGGTGGTGCCTAGGTAAAGGAATTTACAAAAACGCATTTCATACAATGTGCAGCCGGGAACAGGGACAAAATAGATTTCGATGACCGTCAGCCACATTGGCGGACGGTTGGTGCACCATTTTGCGGAAGCAATTAAAATAAATCATGCAGGAGAAACGAATTAATTACCCCATCGAATCTGGGACTTTGGACAATCGGACAGACGGAGCGAGCACAAACCGCTATCATTTAAACTTCTTTTCACTTAACTGCTGTGACACAATTGTACCACTTGGACGTGTGTTCAATTTATGGCATAATTATTGGTACGTCTGTCGCCGTGGCTAGGAATCAATTGGAATGGTGTTTAATAGCGCTTTTGGAGGAGGAAATGGTTCTTCTCTGTTATTGGTTATTTATAACAGTACTAAACATAGAGCCTCTCCGTTTCCAAGGGAAACAAAGAAACAATAGTTGTTTGTTTGCCTCGTTGCATCATATCCTTTTATTCGTTTCTGTATTTTTTATCAGTATTTAAAACTGATTTTGTTTGTTGGTACTGGGTATCATGTTACTTTGTTGGTACCGGGTATCATGTTCCGAGAGAGTAAAATTACGCAAAATATTTTAAAAACTGTACAGAAAAAAATGATGTAAAATTTGAGTGATAGTTCTACGTCAAGAAAAAGCTTCCCACAGTCAAAAAGAGTAAAGATAATCAACCAAATCAAGATCAAGACAGCATAATTAAACTTAAAAAAGAAACTATCAAATTTGAAATCATAATAAGCACATAATGAGCACTTAAGATGAGATCTTCACTATCTAATTCAATTAAACGAAAATAACAATACATATGACTAAAAATAGATTTCAAACAACCATCGCCTAAGGTGCATTAAGCTGGCGGCACGCCTTTTGATCCTTTTATTTTTTTCCAAATTTTATCAAAGGGCTACCTTGCTGCCAACATGTACTCTAACATACAAAAGCACGTCAAGCAACAGATTTGATGTAATTCAAAGACAATTGTGATTTGATGTTATCAAAGACTAATCAAAGCAATTTTGAATTCTTGGGGGCACATAAAAACGCAAAGAAATAAGTGTTAAATCGAACACAGTGCCGGTTTTTGTTCAACAGATAAGATGGTCTAAAGATAAAATGGTCTAAAACACTATTACCCTTAATTTTCCTAGTACATATTGAAGAGTGAAGTCCTTTATTTCCGAGGTTCTTGTTTAATAATCAAAATGACATTTCAGATGTCATCTGCAAGGTGATAGATGATAGGATGTAGTTTAATAAATTAAACGAACAATAAATCGCATAACATAATTGGAACATATCCGACAAGCTGCAAGATACACAATCTCGTGGATATATTTTTTTTATAGGCGTATTTTAGCCTGACGGTTCAAAGTCTCTATTAAATTAAAAAAAAACTTTTCATTGTTTTCCACAATTAGAATTAAATTTGCTAGATGTGTAGTAATTATAGATGTGTAGTAATATTTGGCCAGGCCGTTACTACTGAATAAAAAAAATGCTAGATGTGGTAACGGAGCAGGCTATGTCATACGTCCCGACAGGCCGTATCGAATCCCATTCGGAACAGGATTGACCATCCATATGGGTAAACTAAGCTACAGAAAAAAGTCAAAGCACATTAGTGCTATGGGGGGCCTTGACCCTACAAGGGATTTTGTGCCATCCAAGAAAGAATTATTAGAATATATCGTGTTTATATGCCGTACATTAGCATTATTATACACCGTACTTTAGTGTGTATAACGACCACCTCCCCCACCCTCCACCGGTAAATTGATTTGTAATTAAAATTTGAGCTTTTACTCATGTTTAAGAAACTCTTTGTTTTCATTCAAAAAATTACGATTCACAAAATTCTTCTATTTTGCTTCGAAGGATTTGTTTTTTCTAAATCAAATTATTTTTTCTCAATTAAATACATTGGACTAAAATCGAAATGTTGCTACCCATGTTAAACGATTTTGATTTTGTTTTTTTTTTAACGTAAGATTCAATGATGGTTCGTTATACACAGTAAGATACAGTCCTTTAAACCAAAATCAAGAAATGAACTTTAAAACAATCGCAATACACTAACCACCCAACACAGCCACAGAGCGTTACTCTTTCACTCATTTTTCACTCAGTTCAAGAGACAAGCGGAACGCTCCACCACACAACAAAACGGAGCAAAAATATTGTAATTTATCGTAACAAAAACTAAATTTTGTTCATGGCGTAAAATCGAAACCAAACACCGCCGGGAAAATGAACAACCCCGGTCCGTTGCTGCTCGGGAACAACCGATAGAAAAACAATTCCAAACCGTGAAGCTGCCGAGCGGGTTGGATCGGGTTGATTGAAAATCGGGAAAAATGTTATTTGAAATATTTTTGCTCTTTTCATTCCCGTGTGGCCACCCAGCCCCATCGTGCTTACTTCGGCCACGTCTAATCGACTGTCGTCTGGTCCGTGTCAATTATATGTCAGCTACGTTATTTTGTCCGTCATGGAACGGAACGTCTTCTCGTGCAACTCCCAGGAGAGATGCACACAGAAGGATGAGGTTTGCATTTTTCAATCTATTTGCTGCCGTACAAGACACACTTGCTGCATCGTGTAGTACTACCGCTGCTGTTCTCTGCGCTCGTGTCTGTCATGCCCGCCCGGCCCGGTCGTGTCAAATAAGTGTCAAACTACTGCAGAAACATATTCCATCTCCAATTCTTCTCCCCATTCGCAGAGCACAGTGACTGAGCGATCAATTCATTTAGCCTCACAGCGTTGGAAAACAAAAGTTTTTCGTTGCGCACAGGGAAAACCTACAGCCGGTGTCACCCGATTCGGTTAGGGTTCGATATTAAAATGGGCTTACCTCCTTGTGGGAAGAACTGTGAGTAGATGAACTTGAACGTTTCCTCCCGTATGATGCCGGCCGGACATTCTGCCTTGAAGCCGCGGTAGATTCGCTTGATCTCGGCCTCGGTAAAACGGGTCGCCTCGCACAGGGCCGCTATCGATTCCGGTCGGTACTTCGGCGGGGACACGATCTCCTCCAGCTCACAGTCTAGATATGTAGGAGTAAAAAACATGGAACCACATTAATACAATCCCGAGTGCGGAGGAAGGGGCGAAGGAAGGGGTGGCCGAAGGAGGGGGGGGGGGTATTGTCATAAATTAACACCCACAATAGGGGGGTGAGCGGTGTTGAAACGTGTATTGAAATGTCAAAAACATTTGCGAGACGAACA
This sequence comes from Anopheles epiroticus, assembly GCA_000349105.1. Classification (NCBI taxonomy): domain Eukaryota; kingdom Metazoa; phylum Arthropoda; class Insecta; order Diptera; family Culicidae; genus Anopheles; species Anopheles epiroticus. Next base: position 494,457 of record KB672053.1, on the reverse strand, counting down.
TATTTCCATTTCCCTTGCTTTACAGCGCTGTTTAGCTCATTTTAATCGTCCAGTGTCGGGTATTTTGTACAAATTTTGTCCATTCAGTTGTGAGGAGAAAAAAAAAGCTTCATCAAACAGCTTTTAACAGCAAATAAAACACTTGAACCTCGGGCGTATCGGTGTCCGTTTGTTTCAGTTCTTTTCTGCTGCTCCGACTCGTTGTTTTCTATTAAAGTTACCATCGTCGCACTGCTGCTCCTGTTGCTATCTGATAATGTCAGCTCGTCGTCCTTCGGGGCACAACTTAAGCAGTGCAACGCAGCGCCAACCTTAGTGTGTATCGAAAAACAAGCGGGGTCCACGGACTGACCGCCCGCAGGGTTTTGAATTACAAAATTCCACAGAAGAATGTTGCGTTGCTGACCGGACCGTGACCGTCCGGGGACGACGGTATGCTCCATGGTCAAGGTACGGTGCAACAGCAGTGGATAAACACGTACCGTCGAGTGAAAAGCATGGTGGAGGAAGGGGGGTTGGAAGAGAATGTTTGGGGTGAAGCTTGTTCAAAAAGAATTGTACACAATTCAACGCCAATGTCAGTGGCAGTGGCATTCAGTTTCCAGAGGGTTTTGCCTCGTCTTTAGCAGCAAATACCTATGGCGCGTTGTGCAAAAATAATGTTTATGGGTCAGCGTTCTCCTTTGTGATTAGTTTTGAGCTAGTTAACCATCATTAGCGCCAAAGCGAACCTCTCAATGTTGTTTGCGTTTAATAATGTCTATGATCTATACGAGTTCAACGTGTCTGTGCCTCGGGAGCGTCTGCGTTTAATATATAGAACTTAAGTTAGTTTTAAAAGCCAGGATCGACGACGCGTATTCTCAATTATAATCTTGATAAGAGCTGGTGTGATCTATTGGCAGTAAGCAGAAGCTTGCCTACCGTGTAATTTAGATGCCAAAAAAATACACGCTTCATGGATCGTCGAAACATGAATACAACAAGAAGGCTGTTGGTGTAATTCTCAATAACACACTATTCAACAATTTATTTTCCTTAAAATCACGCTAATGCCATAAAAGAAAGTAAATAACGACAAATTTGGCAAATTTCTGCTTGTCTCAGCCTCTGATTTAACCTGACAATAAGATTACGCACCGAGATCACACGATTATTGGCTCATAAACCCAATAATCTTTTTGACAGACAGATTATACGGACGACAAGCTTTTGTTTACCATCAATAGATGGCGCCACTTCAGATCAAGATTATAATCGAGAATACGTGTCGTCGATCCTGGCTTTAAAAAAATCATGTAGACGATAAAGTCCGATAAATAAACCAAACTCATTCAACTTAATTTTTTTTATCTATTTTTATAGAGGCTTTGGCCATTCAGGCTAACATTCGCCTCAACTCGATCAACTTAAATTAATTTAAACGCTTTGTCCTCTAAAGTCCTCTTAGGCCTAAAGTCCTCTTAGGCCGTCCACAT
>KB672053.1:457218-492969 GCA_000349105.1 Anopheles epiroticus | reverse complement strand
TAATGTCTATGATCTATACGAGTTCAACGTGTCTGTGCCTCGGGAGCGTCTGCGTTTAATATATAGAACTTAAGTTAGTTTTAAAAGCCAGGATCGACGACGCGTATTCTCAATTATAATCTTGATAAGAGCTGGTGTGATCTATTGGCAGTAAGCAGAAGCTTGCCTACCGTGTAATTTAGATGCCAAAAAAAATACACGCTTCATGGATCGTCGAAACATGAATACAACAAGTAGGCTGCTGGTGTAATTCTCAATAACACACTATTCAACAATTTATTTTCCTTAAAATCACGCTAATGCCATAAAAGAAAGTAAATAACGACAAATTTGACAAATTTCTGCTTGTCTCAGCCTCTGATTTAACATGACACTAAAATTACGCACCGAGATCACACGATTATTGGCTCATAAACCCAATAATCTTTTTGACAGACAGATTATACGGACGACAAGCTTTTGTTTACCATCAATAGATGGCGCCACTTCAGATCAAGATTATAATCGAGAATACGTGTCGTCGATCCTGGCTTTAAAAAAATCATGTAGACGATAAAGTCCGATAAATAAACCAAACTCATTCAACTTAATTTTTTTATCTATTTTTATAGAGGCTTTGGCCATTCAGGCTAACATTCGCCTCAACTCGATCAACTTAAATTAATTTAAACGCTTTGTCCTCTAAAGTCCTCTTAGGCCTAAAGTCCTCTTAGGCCGTCCACATAGACAGAGGAGGCGTGGTAGACCCAAGTTGAAGTGGGAAGATGGCGTTGAGGCGTCCGCCATCAAGGCCGGGATAACGGATTGGCAGACGACGGCGCGAGACCGTGAGCGGTTTCGGAGTTTGTTGCAGCTGGCCAAGACCGTGAAGCGGTTGTAGCGCCCTATAAGTAAGTGAGTAAGTAAACGCTTTGTTGTTGTCTTTACTGAAAGCAACACAGCTGCAAGCTTTTAAAATTGAGGCTGACTAAACTATTTTCCTTCATAATAAATCACCTCAACAGTTCGATTTAAACCTGACTAACGAGCATAAAAAACACAAGCAAAATTTGTTTGATCAATTTCTTGTACGCGTAATTTTCACATATCATATAATGTTCGAAACTGTTGCAAGGTTCCAAAGGACTATCAGCTGAGGCGATGTTTTAAAAAAACATAATTTATAAAAACCAACGATTATTGCTAAAACGGGGAAACGATAAAGAAACCCAGCGAGGCAGTACATTTCTTTCAAAAAAAAACTTTGTTTTTGGCGCATCTGGAGTGTATGCCTAAGAAATTTTTTCCTCTCTTTCCTTCACTCGGATTTTGTTTTTTACGTATACGCATGTCAACTCAGCTTTTCATTTATCATGTCATAAAGTATTATAATAGGTGTAAATTACATAGTAAAGCGTACGATTTGTAGAGGAAAGTTAAAAATTATATATGGTATTTTATTTTTATCATACTTAAAAAAATACCAAATTAATCCTTTTCAATTGTAAAGTTTAAATTATAAAGTTTATAAAAAATACCTGTAGATAATATTACATAATAAATACATGAAATTATATCGTAACAAACATCTTTTTGTGAAAAAATAATCACTCCTTGCTTAAGTAACGTTTTGTAAGAATAATGATTGTAATAATGGAGCTACTACGTTTTTCCACACTTATCTGAATGTCTGGAATTTATATCTAACGTTTAAACTACTAACGAAACCCACCGACTTTCTGTGACTGGAGGTGTAACACAGACCAATCGGGCCTACGGCGAGGGAGACTGTCCAAACAAGATTCTAACCACGTGGAAGAGGCTTACACAATTACTGGGCTGGGGTAACTGGCAATTAAGAAACCTTACATGAAATTACGTGGGCAAACGTTTCAAACATTCTTCTGTCAGGCTAATACAAAACACGTAGAGTTGATGTTAATTTTGATCAATTTTTATTCCCTTTCTTGTGTTGTTGATCTCTTCAAAACATTGAAATTATTTAAAATTTTGAAAATGTTTGCTTGTTTGATAGATCTTTGTTGCATTTGTGTGCAGTGTATAGATCATAAGTAGGGATGGTTTTTAAAATTAGTGTTATATCACGAAACGGAATATGTCTACCTACTATCAGGGTTTATTAGTTTTTTTCCTAAATTGTTACATGATCAAATTGTCCTTAATTGAATTTTTATATTAAACATTCCTTTATGAATATTGTTGTTACTTCATATGATTTGATTATTGTACTAGTTCACAAAAAACGATATTGAAGCATTATTTAGATACAACATTACGCTCATTTTTTTCATTCAACATCGAAACTGCATAATTATGTAACGTTTAAAATTACCGTAGAACATTTTTTTTGAACGGCCAGATATTAATCATATTATTGCCAAAATATGTAAATATGGTTATAAAACATAAATGGAAGTAACATGACGCTAGTTTATATCGCAATTCTAAAAAAATTGAAGAAACATAAAATAACTAATAAAAAATATAACTATCCTTGCAAGTGTTCTCCTTCCAAAAACCGTTATGAAAATCAAACACAGAACAATTGAATTTTTAAAATCTTCTAAGTTCTTCTTGAGGGAAAACAAATCTTTTCCAAAATTGTTCAACATTATTGCTGAGTGCAAATAAACAGAATACAGAAAATAAGCCAGTTCTTTATCGGCCATATTCTGCTTTAAAAACTATTTAATGATGCTTAGCTGTGCTGTTTTAGCAAGAAACGGTACACCACACCGTGCTGCAGCCCGCCGTGTTTCTTCTTGCACTGCTCCTTCACGGGCTTAAGGGTTTGTACGCAATGTATTACCCATGTACTGGCGCTTTCCCACATTCCGCAATACAACGCTACATTCCTCGTTCCGAGGGCTCATTTCCTCCAGCGAGCCAAAAGATGCTTATCTCTTATGATAAATGTTTTCCTAGCGACTACAAGACACAGCTGCCCTTCAGTCAGTCTACGCGAACTCTCTCGGTTCTTCTGTCTTCACGTTTGCGACTCCATCTCCTTCACTCGCTGTTGCCCTGTACACATTCTTTCCTTCGTGTTTTGTTTCTACTAATTTTTCACCCACGATGAAATGCCGGAACGCTGCGGTGCGTCAGTGTATGCAAACGCCGCTGGAGTGTACCCGCTGGAGAGTGTAGCTTGACAGTAAAAAAAAGAGTCGCTGTAACATCGACACAAGAAACATTCGACGTTGAACACTAATCACGGCCAACAAGCAAAGCCGCCCTCAACCTGAATCCCCCGACAGAGTCCGAGTGATTTTCTTTCCAAACGGTCCGCGCGCGAGCCCATCGTGCCCAACAGCCCTCTAAATGGTTGTTTGTTAATGTTTTTAATGGTGTCCCTTCCGTTTGCTGTGCCGAGCGCACACACAGTAGCGCTCCTGTTCGCCTGTTAAGCAAGGAAAATGAGAGGAAAAAAAAGATTTTCCTGTAGTAGCTGTAACAATTGCCTGAAAAGACATTGCCGTGCAAGGAAGCGGCACAGCAAGGGCGTAAAGTGAAATCCTCTTTTTGCTTACTGTGGTTCCGCTGCCTGGTTCGGTAGCGGCTGCAACATGAATAAATTTAATTCTTTGAAGTATGGCTCTTGACACACACACACACACACACACACACAAGGTCACGGTGCACGGGCTGTCCGTTTTAGGGTCTTTGTCGAAGATAAAAGAGTCGTCCCGGGGCCGGTGTCGGTTTCGCGTGTGGACCGCCAACAAACAGCCGGCGCATTTTATGGACAGCACAGACACCGTCGAAACCGTAGCCGACGAGCGTCATCCTGTGTTACAATTTGCGTTGTCTACCTTTTTTATTGCACATTTGCGTAGTCCCTTTTCATCACCGGCCGACAAGGGCGGAAGTGATCAAATGTAAAGTGTCACAGTAATTCTAATCAGCGTAATTAGGTAGCCTCTTTCGGCTGTGGTTAATCAAAATCAAGTGCTGAGATACACGCGTTTGTGGTACTAAATTACTCGACCCAATACGATACGAAGAGTTAAGAATCGAATCGGACGGCTAAGCAAACGAGCTTACTAAATACCTAAAAAGTAATTAAAAAGTATAGCATAAGCTCTCTTCTTGATTTGGACTCACTTTATGCACTCAAATTAATCGTTTTATAACAGCGAGAAGTTTCTACAAAAACGCACAAAATTTGCTGCTGTCAAACGCACCGAGCGACCCAATAAGCCACAATTCCCCGAAATTTCCCACGACGCTGTGTTGTAAACCTCTTCTGCCCATTCTTTTGCTGGCGCTTCTCATTGCGGAAAAAAGGGCAGGCGACCACCACACAAGTGGCGGGGTTGTAGTGTTTGATGAAATTAAATTTCGCCTCAAGCCCCGATCCCGAATTGGCCATCCTGCGTGGCCAATCTTTGTCGAGCGACTACCATTAGTCTACCATTACACGCCCATCCCAAAAGCTGCCCAAAAGCATTTCACAAAATGAATAAGCATTGCGGCGGGTGCTTGGTCAGTGGGCTGGCGCTGCTCGTTCTGGAAACGCTGAAGAATGTGCTTTATTATTGGGAAAAAGCAATAGCATAAAGTAATTTGCCTGCGTAGCACCAACATTTACTTCGTAACCATCTGCTATTGCCTTGACTTGGTGGATAGATGGATGGGCTGGGGAGTGTGTTTTTTTTGTGACAATTAAAGCTCATAACATCGTTAAATTACAAATTTTGCCATCTTTGCACCGTTCCGTGTGCTTTGAATTACTGCCGGTACAGACGCTACGACTGCACGCGCATTGCTTGCGATTGGGCGGTTTTAATTAATCTAATCAAGTTTCATGTCTCAGCTCTTTTGGGGTGTGCATCAAACGGCAACGAAGAAGGGGAAACAGTACTTCAAAGTCGCCTCACTCTCAAATGCGAAAATCGTTACGAAACGGTTTGATAGTGGTGGTTCGTCATAAAGGTGAAGAAGCTCGCCAGCAGCAGCAAACATAACGTCAAAGTTATAATTCAATTTTGGGTGGCAACGCTCGGAATGTATTTTCAAGAAACTTTATTATTTGTACACCCGGTTGTGCAAATAAAAGGCAAGGAGCGTTAGGTAATTATACATAAATATAAAAATATGAGATTTATTTGCTATGCTTTTTAACAACTACACAATATTAAACATTACCCACCAGTCAGTTATTCTACTGCGATAAATCAATTCGTCTAGCTTGTGCTATTTATTGTGACCTTCCTAGAACGCGCAGCTTAAAGAGCCCTTTCCAACAGTCAATATTTTCTAAAGACATGTTCTAGTCTCAAATTACCATGAAATATGATTTTAGCAGCACAAAACGCCATCACTACGAGAAGAACGCAAAATCCCACACAAGATCCCACCCCTAGGGAATGGAAAAGAGAAAAAATGGGAGCAGACACACGCAAAAAAAAACAACTTTATATTCGTCCTTTCGTCCTTTCTTGGGCAAATACGTTTCCCATCCAACAACCGGGGCTCTCTTGCTTACCTTTCGAACATATGTCGTTAAGACAGCCCTTAAAGCACCAGGCGTCTCCATCCCTGCTGACCCGAGGGAAACCGTGTGTGTCTTCTACAGACACATACACCACACACACACACACACACACACACACACTCTAGGGATTGCATCTCAATCCCGTGTCCCTTTTAGGTATTTGCATTTGCCAGTGCGGCGTGTTTCATGCTGCGGCGAGGAAAAAGTATCCTTTCGGACGGACGACCGTGCCAGATAGGGGGCGTGCGGTGAAATCTAATTTTACCATCCACCCATTAAACCCATGTGACATCCCTCGGGGGGATGATCACTCCATTCCATGCTCGGGACCGGTTCGGGAAGGGAAAAGGCACCCGTTGATTGCAGATTGCCGGGCATCGGAGCGCCCAGCGCCACACAAAGACACCTCCTGGCGTTGAAGTATTGGCTTAAGCTCATTTGCCGCATTTGCACAATAAATACTGCCCCCTCACCAGCGGTGGTGGGTTGAGATAATTGTGGAGCAATATTTTCGTACCAGTAATTGAGCCGATTGTACTGTGCGCTTCACTGTGGTCGATCATTATGGCAATGATGACGGTACTGTTCGACAGTTACGGGCAGTTTGACAAGCTCTTCTCACAAACGATATACAAAAGTAAGGGATGTGTGTTCCGTCATCATGTCTCAATTAATTTGCCGTAAGCACTGCGTAAAACGGAATCGATGTTCACACGACTCTCGGACATCCGGAGGCCGAGGGAATGGAAAGCGTATAGTCCCCATACGGTGTACCTTCATCATGAACCACACCCCGACAGACACGCCGTGGCATCATCGCAAACGCTGTTCAATCAAAGGGCAGTAAAACGAGGGGATCGCTTCTACACCCACAGCAGCGCCACAACTAACTCGCCTTTTTCGTCGTCGTCGGGGAAACCCATTTAAATAATAAATTAACACCCCATTCAATCCCCCCTATTGAGGCAAAAGTTGAATCCAACGATTTGGTGTTGAAGCTGTGAAGTACTGTACATTCCCTCGTTAGAACCGGGATGCGCCTCGGGTGTGATGAAGACGGCATCCGGCCTTCCGGAAAGGATTAGTTGCTTCGCTTTTAATCCAGCTGTCGATACCGTCGATAAAAGGGGACACCATTCTGTACGTGTGTCGTCTTTTGGAAGTATGCTGTTTAGGCTCTTCTCCAAACTTTTAGTCCATTCCCCAGTGGAAAAACATACAGCTTCTATCATCCGACACTGATCCGACCTTGAGCTAACCGGTTCTGCAACCCTCTGTACGGTATTATTCTTTCTTTTTTTTTTGTGTGCATTATTAACTTCCAAGAATCATATTTGAACGCCCTGGCCACTTTACACCCAAACCTTACCCAAACCTTACCCCAGCACTACGAGTGAAAAAACGCTGTGAGTTGCTTATGAAAATATACATTTCACTTCATTTTATGGCCGCTCGGCGTAGCCACTGCACAACCCCCAAAAGTGGAACCCCACCAGGCCGACATTCGCTTCGGTAAAAGTCGATCAAAAAATAAATGTTCAAGCCACCCCTCTCGGGCTCGACTGCCGTTCCCTTTCGTTCCGTTTGTTTTGTTTTTTTTTTTTTTTACCCAACCAACTCGTTAGTGAGGTCACCGACTTTACCGGTCGACCAGCGGGTTTCGGGAATTTGCCTCACCCCGTCTGCATGTTTGTTTTGTTTGGCCTGCACAACCCCCCCCCCTGCTTAACTTCCTCCTTTGTGTGGTTTGCTTCGAAGTTCCAAATTCGCCCCACGGTACGAATCCTCACGGTCATGACCATCCCAACAACACCCGTTTCGGCCGTAATCTTGTACAAACAGGCGATGCGAAAATTTCCACGGCAACAACCGAACCGGGAGGAAGTGCAGCACACTTGGCCCGAGTCGGTCACCGGTCAACACTTCCGTTCGCCTTTGGTCGAAACACTTTTGGCCGTGCGGGACGTTACTACCATCCTGCCATCCACCGCACCACCCCAGCCGAGCACGTGCGCCAAACTCGCCATTCGACACGGCACATGGCGTTCGGAAATGCCGGCTGCTAACGTTCGCCTTGCCATCGCTGGTGGAAAATGTGTATTTAGCGGAGCGAAGAAGCACAGGCGAACATGAAAAGGACGCGTGTGTGTTTTTCTTTTATCCGTGGCATTTTTCATTACATACGCGGCGGTGCTGCAGGGAGGGTGGAAGAGTGGAATGTGGCACACACACACGTACTTCCGTTTTATAGCCACCGTGGCATGCCCTTCGACATGTGCAGCGGGAGGCCGGGCGTTATGTGTGCCTTGTTTGTTCACTTTTGGTTCGACCACCGCGCGTTCGAAGGTGAATATGCTGCTCATCCTACGCCCGCAAGGGGGTTTTGTTATCATTCATCCGCCCATTCATTGCCAAGCGACATCACGCGTCATCGTGTTATTTGATTTTTGCGTTATCAAACTGAATTATTTCTCCGTTCGGCGTTCAAACTCCACTCAACCGACAAATTGCTCCGTCGGCCTAAAAAGGTTGTTATTTCATTGAGTTTACGTATGTTTCACACACATTTAGCTATATTGTGGGTTTATTATATCTTCACCAGGCTCGCAGCTGTGTATTTATCCCTCCACCATTTGCAACTGCCCAGGAAAAAAAAAAACAATAATCGCCGTCACGTAACATCAATGGTCGTAAATTGTAAAATATTTACTTGAGCATTACTGCCGATAAAAAAAAACACCCTCCCCACACACTCTCACACATCCGCCCCAGTTGATATGGCAACAGTTTTCTTTTATGAGTTATGGTAGCACTTTTTTTATTTTATAAGCAATACATCATAAACCAATCGGTTGCCTGGTAGAGTGAGCTCGCACTATGCAGACCGGCAGTTCAATATTGCAAACGTATAGAAACGTTTGCGCTAGATGCGGAACGGTAGTTTCCGGACCGTTAAAAAATAGCAATTTTATTTGTATTTTAAAAGGAGTGCTGGTCGAAACTGCAATACATATGGCGGGGATGCTGCCGGATTATACACCGGAGGGATTATATCGATCGGAGTGGCGAGGCTCTAGCGATGAAAAATGATGAACATCATTGATGATATTTTTAATACCAATGCGAATAAATCTACAGGCGGTCGAGGAGTTATGCGGAAATGTTGAGTGATTGGAAATAGGTGATGCAAACATTATTGCATGAAAGGCTGTTTGAGATCAAAGCACGTGATACGAATGGACGGAAGACCCTGTTGCATTAGAGCAAATGTTAAAGATAATTATTAGAAAGGCGAAAATAGTTAAAGTTAGTACCAGGCTTACCATAGCATGGCAAAACTAGGTAAACTTGTTAAACTAGGCATTGTAATTCCTGATAATTATTTTATTCAGTTTTTTTTTACTTTTTCTGCAGTCCAAAGATGTTGAGTTTTTCATTTATTTATTTGTTATTTCTAGACATTAACTATACACATTGTTGAATTAATTATCTTAAAACGTTAAAGCTCGAAGCGAGTTGTAAAAGAGTAAACGATGTCAGACAACATGGGACTAACTTTCGGAATTATGTCTTTCACATTCGCAGTTTCGTTAATCATAAAATAAATAACGGAATAATAATGATAATTGTTTTAATATTTAAAATATAATTATGAAATAAAAAAAAACAGTTTTCATGCTATTCATTTCTAACAAAGTTATTACTTGTTAAAGTTCATATTAAAATGCTTTACAATAAAATCATTTTTTAATCATGTAACTGAAAAGAATTTTAATGTGAATGCTGTAATAGTGTATCAAAGTGACTTCAACTGCCTTATATTTCCTTTTGATCTACAATTACATACTATCGTCTCATTACAATCCCTTGTAGTGATTACTCCACAAAACTTCAAAGCATTATGGAAGAAAAAATTGCCCTCACAAATCATCATTTTTGCCTAGGTGTTTCAACGTTTATGTTATGTTATACAAACTTCCAAACTGTTGTAGTACGCTAGTCGTGTCAATTGAAGGTACCACAGTTGAGGACTCTTTCCGTTTATTGTCATAATATATTATTAACCTCATAGACAGGAAATTGTATCAATGTGGTAATTTGAATAAGCTTGCCTTCGACAATGCATTTTTTTCCGAAGATTTGTGTAGCTTTATAACTCGTTGTACCTCTCGAAAGTAATATTTTAAAGTTGTATAATTTTTTCAAAGCTATAATAAAACTGTTTCTAGCCGATTGTAAAGGTATCCGGGACAGATTTTGAGACTTTTTTCAGTAAAATTTTCTCTATGTTTCAGCACCAAAGTATAATCAAGGGCTAGGTTTAGTGTTGTTGCGGGTGACATGGATGCTTGGATGCATGGTTGTGCTTTATAGATACTGCAACTTGTTTACTATCATATTCGTACTAGAAGCAAGGCTACCAAAAACACTAGACAAGGCGCAACTAGGATCATAATAACGCAAATCGAAACTGTGTAGATCTTGTATAACTTGCACAAAACCGCAACAATTTTCAGCAAGAATTAAATGTCGTAGGAGAATGTTGTTAAAATTTGCGCAATTTCCATTTAGCAGCAGTATAATGCAATAAAAGAGAAATCTCTTGATGCTGATGTCTGATCGGCGCTGAACAAAAAGAAATGACAAAATATTAATTAATACCAACAAAATAAAATTAAACCGCATTTAAAACGCAAGTGTTTTCCTAACAAGCTTTCCCACGCCCGGCCAGCAGCTGTTTGTGCTGAATTAATTTCGTCGCTTAGCCCGCATACCAGACACCCCACAAAGCAAATGTTATACCATGCCATTTGATAGATACCACTCTTGGAGGTGAACTTGGCGCCCATCCAGGCCGTCCGCAGGTAGGCCAGCACCCGTCGGCAGAGCGGCCGCTGCTTGTGGGACAGATACTTCGACACGTCGTTTTCCAGCTCCTTGTGCTTGAAGTGGGCGAGAAAATCGTCGATGGTGCAGATCGAGCTTTCGAGGTTGGTCGGGCGGGAGAGGCTGAGGGAGGCGGTGTTTACCACCACGCCGCCCGTTATCGAGGGCGTCGTAACGGTTGACTCTTCCAGATGTGGTCCCGCCATCGTTCTCTATCGGGGTTGAGTGACCGCACACACGCACGCAGCACGCACAAACACACTCACACAAACGCTCTAACAATTAAACAACACGTGCACGTGCAAAACACGGCTTGCTTGGATGCCGTAGCCGCCGGATGTCACAGCCCACAACACACACACACACACTCTCATAGGTACACTGTATAAACGGGACGCATAAACAAGCTGCACGGGAGCGAAAACGCTAAAAGCACATTAAATTAGAATTAGTTTAGCACACACACACACAAACTCTACGGTGTTATGTTGGCGTTTTTATGATTTTGACACACGCTCCATGTCTCCCGCGTACGATTTAATGTACAAGCCCTTAGACCTTAGACACACAGTGACAAACAAACGCACACGTTACACGCTCTCTTCAACCCGCCCACATCTAAATGGCACTTTTGGTCGGAAAATTGTTCCGCACGATTCGCATCCGCTAACGAGCTTTGCCGGTGTGAAGTAGTTCAAACGTTCATTGTCTTAACCGGCTAAAGGTGACGTTCTTCCGCTTGTTCAAACGCTTTCAATGGTTTGTTCTATTACTTCAAACATTCACACACACACACACGCGCGCGCAAACCGACATCCCGTGATTTATCCTTCCCGTGGTGAAAGGTTGCTTTCGTTGGCGCGGTATCGTTACTTTCATCAGAATCATCCTACATTTTACGACGGCTTCGACACCACGAGAACACAACCTCTACCGCAACGAGTGTTGATGACTGTACTGAGCACTGGAATGTGCTTCAAATTGCAAGTAAAAGTGCAGACTACAACCTTTGGCACACCCTTTCCTTAGCGCACAAACTCGGCCCTCAATCAAAATCAAACGCAAATGCGCAAAAAGAGATTCAAGCAAACGGTTAAATTCACTCACAACTTCCACAACTAAGTAAGCTGGCAAGTAAGCGTGTACATTACAGTCCGCCACCCCTAATATCCATTACTGTTATGCACTTTATTTAAAGCAAACGGTGAAGCAAACACGTCCCATACAAGCGTCCACCATCGCAGAAGGCGTTGCAGGAGAAAGGAAAAAAGAAAAATAATAGGACCTCAGTCACAGTCAATCGCAAAATTGAGCTTACACCTTTAGGGAAACGGGTTATGCAATGGGTTTAGGAGGAAAAAATATTATCAAACGCATTTAAAACTGCTTCAATCATTTACTAATCAAGTTTATTAAATTTTCTTTCAGCTGTTATATTGTATTTCCATTTTTTAGCTGAAATTAATTACACAACTATTATGTTTTGGACATTTCAAAATTGAGTAAACAGTCCTGCCCAAAATCAAGTGAGTCACCAATTAAACCGACCCTGTAATTCTACAGTAATTCATGGACCTTGATATAGCTCCAAATTTGACAGCGGATAGGACACCAATATCGCAACACAAACCCTAACAATGAGTGAGCACTTCCTTAAAAATCCGTTACGGGAAATAAGAGCTGCCGTCGGAATTGGTAAAGGATGTTTCTAACACTGTGTAAAACCCCATCACTGCGAATACTATTTATTGAGATGTTCACAAGAACAATCTGTAAGGTTGATAACCTCGCAAAAGGCCCCTCCTATCCAAGGTTAATGAAATGGAACTACTGAATTTTATCAAGCAGTGTGTGGCAAAACCTTACAACCTCTGGAATACGGTTATGTTTACCCATGAGTCCAAAATAATTCTGACAAGGTCTGTTCGAAGGCAGATCGTTAGAATAAAATTGAACATTGAATTGAACCCCAACAGTCAAGCATAGAAAAAAAAAAATCTGTAGAAAATGACATTGAGAATGACATTTGAAATAACATTCATCTACGAAACTACCAGAACTACAATTAATCGTACAAAATGCATAGAAATCTATTAACAAGTATTTCACATCTAAATGTTCCCAGAATACCTCATTTAACGTGTAAAATCTCGTATAACGACCACATCTGATGCATTTGTTTGTGGAATCAAAGTTAATTTAACATCACGGTTGTCAATAATGAGCATTCCAATTCCATAACAATTTTGCTAATCCGACAGGCATTTTAACCATTTATGTATAGTCCTATTCTATGCATTTATTTAGTTTTTTCGTATTATTTTACGCGGCGTGAGTGTTCCGTTGAACTGCTCTTTAGAGAAAAAAGACATAATATACTGTTTATAATAACACGTCCAAGAGCGGAGGGGAGCTTAGATCAAATTTTTACGCATTTCAGATTCATTGTTTGTAAAAGAAACTCTCCACACAACGAGTTTTGTCTACACTCTAAACTCTTTATACGAGTACTCACCGCTTAAAAAGTCTTTATTTGTTGCAAACTTTTGTTACAAATTGCCTAATAAAAATCTTAAAAGCTACGGTAACACATATTAGTTTTAGGAAATGGTATACAAGTTGCAAAGGATTTCGTGGTTTTACTTTTATTATTCATTAGAACATACATACAGTTGTATGAAACGAATGTTTTGTTTTCTGTCTATCACACCCAAGAATAGTATTGTGGAACCGTTAATGCGGTATGCTCTATTTTGCGAGTGACTGTAAGACTCTTCCAAGAACGGCAGCGGCGGCGGCGGCGTATTATTCGTAAAGGAAGGTTTTTGCTTTACTTTATCATTTTTTCTCACTCTTTGCTACAGCTACTAAAGATGAAAGATACTAAAAGCCTCTCATCAGGGTGGTGAAAGCGTCAGGTGAGTATGATTGCGATAGTGTGTGTGTGTGTGTGTGTGTGTGTGTGTGTTTGTGTGCACGTGTGTGCATCTGGGATGAGTTTTGCTGGAAAACGCCAAGCACCAAACCAAGCATTATTAACGAGGTGTGGAAAATTTCACCTTCCCTGCCCGATGAGCTCTCTGCTCGTCTTTCGGCAGGTTAATAGATATTTATGAAGCACGGTGTTCATCCGCTTAACGGCGGGATTTGCGGATGGTCTGATCGCCACCGTAGCACCAAACTCCAAATGCGGCTGCAGGTTTGGCCCTCATCGCTAGATGAGTTTATTACCACTTTATTGGCCACCTTGTGTGACAGGATCGCGCGTTTCGTTATCCTCACAATGCGGTGGCTTAACCTAATTAATTTATCAAAATCCAACCTAACGCAATTTCAGTCCGGGAAGGGAAGCGCACACAAAAAAGAGGGAGGTTCCAGCCCGTTTAATCCAGTCGGTTAACATTCGAGAGCTAAAATTCAAGCATGACTAGTTTAAAGCCAACCGTGCTCAAATGCCTTTTAAAGCTCCAGCAAAATAACGTCGAAATAGGAAAGGAGAGAAGCGGTCGGAAGGGCGTCAAAGGATCAGATAATGGAATTGCATAAAGCGGATACTCTTTGCTGTAAGCTGAAATGCTTGCAATAAATACAGCACACATTTTCCTCCCAAACGTCGAAGCGGGGTGGGTATGTGCGGGAAAATCGGGCGGGAAAATCAGATAATGACATCCCCCGATGGTGGCACACGATGTGCCCACGAGGAACCCCGGAAGGTAGGGCTGGAATTAAGGTTTTAATCCGATTTTAAATTCACATTCTCGTGCACGGTACACAGGGAAAAACGGTTTTCCATCCGGTCGGCAGTCCCGGGGTGTTGGTCCACAAACACTTCCACCCTCGTTTGCTCTTCCTTTACCTTCTACCTCAACAGCCCGTGAATGATGTATGAGACTGTTGAGCGGATCGCCTTAGAACGAAGCATTAAATCAAACAAAATTAAAATTCTTTTTCACCCCACTTTTGCTCTAAACACCGTGACCGGGGTGGATCGGACTGTGAGGTGTTCTGGTTAGCTTTTCCTTACACTTCTTTTCTGATTTCTGCCTACTTTTCCGGTATCGTTTTGATGTCTGTTTCCCCAGTGTTTCCCTCGTGTCGATTCGAAACCTTTTTTATGGTCACGCAATAGGAGCAAAAGAGCAACAGCGTACTGCTACTACCTCAAGACAACATCGCCCGGCCAATGATGAACGTTCAATTTTAACGCACGAAAACTGCCTTTAAATTTCTCCCCAAATTTATTGTGCCAAACCCGGAGCACCCGCAATCCTTCGGACCGTGTCGCTTGGAAGGTAATCGGAACCGCGATAGAAGCGCGATACGGATCGGTTTGGCTGCAAATAAACGCGAACGTGCCGCTGGCACTAAATGGGGTTTTGCGGCAATGGCAGAGCTGAGCGATACCGTGAGGTATAGGTTTATAGGTGTGTGCCGCTTTCTTTTATTGGTATCGCTTGGCGAGGGAGAAATCGTTGGAAAAATTATCACGAAAATGAAAACGACTCCAATGACTTAATCGAAGCAATAAAACAAGCCCCAAAATTGATCGTAAAATGGTGGCATACCGATCGTGCTGCACAGGAATTGGTGGGGCCCTTTTGGATCAGTGGTTAGAATTATTGCTAGTAAAAACGAAGCACGAAAAAAAGGGAATGGATATTGCATCAGGGCGAATGGGCTATTCTTTTCTTGCGGTCGATATGAGTGACTCCACATGATGGATAAGAAAAAAACATGCCCTTATAAACGGCCTCTATGCTACATTTTGTAGTACAAAATGAAGCGACGTTTGCCTCACAGAGTTAATAAGGTAACAAGTGATCTTGAAAATTCCACCGAAAAGCCAGCCAGCACGTTTGAAATTCAATATCAGCACATGCACACGGCTCGCGTCACACTTTATACCTTGGCACAAACGATGTGAGAGGGATCGTAATTGTTTGCTTTTCGAAAACCCTTCGCTCAGCTTCTGTCTGCTGACGTTCCACCTACACACTCAGCCCTTTGTTCCACACACACACACACACACACACACACACACATACTCCAGGCCATTCATTTTCCATATTTTGATCGTTGATTATACCATATTTTTATCGTTTACCCTATGCACCCCGCTTGGTGCCGTTTAGGGCGCACACAGGGGCTGGCTCAAAAGGGCAACCTTTACTTTCTTCACGCTTCCTCAAAAGCGCTTCCCGTTGTGGCGCTTCCGTTTCAATCGATTGAGCTTTTCCCGCCTTTCCATTGCGCTAGTTTCTTCGCAAAGGTCGATCGAATTTCCATTAAAATTCAAAACTCCCTTTTGCCACAGGCACACACACACACACACACTCTCTCTCTCTCTCCCGCACATACACACACATACGGTTGGCCCCCTGTTTGATTGGAGCGGGTTTGGTTTATTTTCGGGATGCGAGGAGCACATTTCGTTCCATTTTCTTGGGTGGAGCACGGAGCACTTCATGAAAGTCAATCAAGAACTGTGGGACTTGCTGGAACTGCTAACCCCATCCCGGTCTTGGGGCTTGGGGCGCCAGCAGCATAAAGTGAGTGAGAAACAGAGAAAGAGAGAGAGAGAGAGATATAGTAGAGGCAAGAAAATTTGCTTATCCGGCACAATGAAACCACGGCTTTGAGGCTCGGTTGCAAAATCCTTTGCGTCGGTTGCGCCGTTTTTATCGGCTACATGGTTTCATATTCAATGTATTGGCTTGTTTCAAAAGGTCGCTGGTTGATGTGTTTGTTTTTTGCTTGGTGTTTGTGTTTCAAGACAACTTTATTGCTTTACAATCTAAAAACGTTTGGTTCAATTTGTGATGCTATACACTGCACCAGAGTTTTAGGAAAAATAAATGAAGACTTAATTGGAATATTTTGAAAGATTTAGTTTGATTTTGATTTTGAAGATTTAGTATACAGTATGGCAATACGGCGTGGCCATTACTACATATATAAAAAAACTCACACATTTAGTATACAGTGAAACCTAAATATAAAAAAAACTAAAGAGAAAAAAACACAATAAAAAAAACTGTTTTTCTCAGGTTCAACTTTCCATAAAAAAGGGACTATTTTCTATCACACTTCGTTTGGTGTTTATCAAAAAAAAAGTACTAAATCGAATTTAATTATTTTTATCAATTTATAAAAATTTTTGTCCTCTTTTCATTCAATGGTTAGGCAAAACGAAAATTAAAAAAGTTATGTTCTATAGTATTTCAAATTAATTTTACCATAGCTTAAACAGTTTACAAATGTTAAAATCAGAACTGCGAAAAAATAGTATGTTAGTTATCAAATAATTCAATCCAAAATGTAAAAACCATTAAATCAAACCTTTGTTATATCAAACTTAAAGAAAAGTTGGAGTTATTTAATTCGAAGACCAAGTAATAAATGTTTAATAGTAACACTGTGCAAACTTCAAGCCTCTAGACAGAAAAAAATAAGCCATTCAAACAGTATAAAATAGTACGAAAACAATTCTTTTATATTCATTCCTAACGGAGTTTATGTTAGATCCACTCAATATGAATGTATGAATTCTTGATAAAAAAAATTATCTTTAAAGTTTTTTTTTGTCAAGTACGAACTTCTTATAACCTAATTGGCAATAATTAAAGCAAGAGAGTGTTTCAATAAACCACAATTGTTTAGAAGTCCCAAACTGTACCGCAATTCGAATCAATCGCAGTCCAAGTTTCCTTAACTTTCACAGCCGTTCAAAATCATTTCAGCTAGAGAACGCGTTGCACCGCATGTGCAAAACTCCACCATCAGCCAAGAATCTGACAAAAAGGCGTTCTGAAACCTCCCAAAAATTGTTGACATTTCATCCATAACCAACTCATTGCCTATTCCGATGCCTCTTGCCAACGAATTTGCCTTGGCGGTGACCTGCAACCAGCACAGCCCTTTTGACCCGCAAACCGAACCAGCTTCCGTGCGTACAAGGCCGTACGGATGCCGTTTAGAAGGCGATGCTGTCTTGCAGCTTTCCGGTTTGTTTGTTTCGGAGCGGTCCCAAACATTCCATCGAACCGGAGCGCCATTTGCCCTCGACCTACCGCCGTGTCGAGCGCGAGAATTCAGCAAACTGGGTTGACAAGCTGCCAAAAGTCAGCAACAGGCTGGGGGACGTACGATGGATTTGGAATTGCTGTGACTTTTTCTCGGTCTGCCATGCGAATGTGTCGCGGCGGTTCTCTAGTGTGCGTGTTT
Source organism: Anopheles epiroticus (assembly GCA_000349105.1). Classification (NCBI taxonomy): domain Eukaryota; kingdom Metazoa; phylum Arthropoda; class Insecta; order Diptera; family Culicidae; genus Anopheles; species Anopheles epiroticus. The sequence continues at coordinate 475,361 of KB672053.1, read as the reverse complement.
GATTACCGAAAATCCGTTCGTATTGAGGCGGTTCGGTATGATTATTTACCCAAACCCTTTACGGTTGTTTTGTTTCGTTTTCGGTTCAACTTTATTAACTTCCTTACGAGGAATTTTGTTCCCTCGGTGGCTTTTGGGTCTCTTGTTTTTTAGTTGATTTTTTGCCCCCCAAAGGGTCCCAAGAGAAGAACTAAATGGTATTAGAGTGCACCATTTGCGTTCGGTGAATGGATCGATTGATGGACTTTCCTGCGTGGTGAAAATTTACAGATCAGTAAAGAGCTCCATTCCAACAAAAACAGTCAACTGGGAGATCGTTCGAACGTTGCTCCACTATCCAAACCATTCCTGGATGAAGCCTCTTTGCGTGTAAGCCGATTACACTCACAGGCAACTGTTTGCAAGAGCCGGCACACTCCACTCCATTCAACAAGCCCTGGGCTCTATTCATTATCGTTTGCGTATCCATTATCATCCTCAGACACTGGCCGACCGAAGACAACCGCAGACACGCGCAGGCTCACTCGGAATGCTGGAGTGTATTTATCGTGAAAAATGATTCGTTAGGTAACGGTTCAACCATCCAACCATCTATTTCGGCTCGGTAGCCACACCATAAACCCGTGGTGAGTCTACGCTTCTGGGCAGTCCATACTTAATCTTCATGAAAAAACGTTTATTGTGGACGGCAGACTTGAATTTCAACTCGATAGCTTTTAACGGAAGCCGTGGCCACACGAGATTCATGAGATGCGAAAAATTCAACCGAAAATGAGTTGCAATTAAAAAAGCTTTTGGTTTCACTTCTTTTCCTGCAAAAATGTGTAATTATTCAGTTGAGTGTGGTGAGGTGTACAGTAACCAGCAGGAAGTCTTTCTATTTGTTTTTATTTACTTATTATTTAGCCGCCTAGCCGTCACTATGGAAATAAAAAAGGAACTATTTTGTTCTGCTTTTTTTTTTTACACTATACATGGTTTTGTTTGTGTGCAATGCCAGTAATGTATTGGGAAAACATTTGATATAAGAAATCAAAATACTTTATTGAAATATTACAAAACAATACAACAAAAAAGTGCCCATTTTAAGAGCAATTTAATAGGTAATCATCGTTGACATTTATATTTTTTATGAGCAGAATGCTCTTTTCATCCATCTGCGTACTGTTCCACGTACAAACAGTAGAAATATAAACACATATACAAATACGTATAAAATTTTTAAAATGTATCATGTTTGGACTGTTTAAGCATAGTGACTACTGAATTTCGTTCTACTGTAAAGACACCCCTTCTTAAGTCAGTGTACCGTTTAGATCAGTGGTAGATTGTACATTCGATGCAAAAACTGACACAAAGACTGCTAATGGATAACTTACTAAGAGAATCGATCGAACCAAAATCCAGGAAAGTTTTCGTTTACGTATTTGTGCAGCAAAGTGCATAAGCAGGCCTTTTATCGGTAGCAATTAACAAGGTAAAATGTCATTTACTTAGTAAGGAATACGTATACAAGCACTAGAACAGTGCTTTAAATATTCTTTGTTTTTAAAGGTTTGCAAGTGACTTTTATTTTGCGAAAAGAAGTGACATCGACAAAATTTTAAAGGATGACGCTTACACCAGCATCTTGTGCAAAAAGCTCATTGTAGCATTTACAAAGTAAATAAAAGTGAAAAGCACATATTTACACGACCTACATAAAGTGTGCATTTTTCACTCTTATTTATCGCTTTTTTAATACAATTAATTTATACTTTTACTAACTTAAATTAGCGTAGTGAGCTGTTCTTTATGGGTCAGCCACAGTATCTTCAACACCCAAAAATATAGTTCAAAACACGCAATGCTTCCCGCTACTTCCCCGCACCGCAAAGTATTTGACCGCGTTCAAAAAAGTTAATCTGAATAATTTATTATTATGAGCTCGGAACATAAAATAATCACACCAATCCTGTTATTAAAGGGTGCGTTTCAGGCCCTCTGCTAGTGCCCGCTCGTGTCCTCTGCGCCGTAATGTATCCGTGAGAAAATTTTATTACATCGCCAATACCATTCCGCGTGTTGCTAGCCAAACCTACCTACCAAGACAACGGGGGAGAGCGTGTAAATAAAAAATAATCAATAAAATTTAATTAGATTAAACAGAACTCGAGCACAGTAGAAGGCTCCACATTTTACCACAGTTTTACGCTTCATTTGCTTGTGCCTGCCTTTTCCATTCGTTCGATCGTTTTGGACCCGTGTTTCTTTGCCCTCCGTTTTGGGATGGACTGAAAGCGGGTACACGATAAAGTGCCTAATTTCGTTGTATCGAAGGGCATGATAATAAATAACACTTTTATTGCTCCATTCCATTTTCGGCCAAGCGCGGAACACGGTTGGATGTAACGACCGATACCGTCATGGAATTCAAATTTTAAACAAATATTTCACACTACAACCCCAAAAAGAAGAGCTTTTATTAGCGTGAAGCAACAAGCTTTCAGTGCGGCCTAAGCGCGCTCGCGCTCACGCTCTTTTACCACTACGAAGCGAAACCAATTATGCACGTGGCACGCACGTGGTCCATTTGCCTTATCCCTCGTCACTTGGTGTGCGTTCAACTTTTTTGTTTTAACTTTAACGTGGTGCATTATCGGATAGCGCTAAATGAAAGTAATTTGCCGCCAGCAGAACGGGGTGCGCCTGACACGTAAAGCCTCACTATTTTGCACTCACTCACCGGGCGCACCCATTAGCAAAAGGATAATGAAACACTGGCCCACCTAAATTCCGGTCGCATTCCGGCAAAAAGTAGGTTGTCCCATTTTCGCCCGAAAGCCGCGCACACGCTTGGTGGATTGCTTCATACGTTTTCTTTTTTTTTTCTTCTTTCCAAGAGCAACATTAGTTTACCCATTCAATCGCACCCGTTACGCGGGCGAAAACAAAAGGGTAAGGTAAAACGGGAAAGTAAATGTGAAAACTATAGCGTGCTGCCCCTACGGTGCTTCGTGCATTCATTGAAAGGAAGTAAAAGAATGTAAAGGGCGCACGTGGGATGGACGTGACCGCAGCCAGAAGGCAAAATTAAGACCCACTCAGGTCGGAAGTAGTCGACCCGACCCGGAGGGAGGCACATAAGGTTGACCACTAATTCGAGGTTTGCCTGCCATGTTTGTAATATTATGATTGATTAGCCTTTCCATCACGAGCTCAAGAGAACGCTAAGGAATATAAGGCTTTTCTTCGTCCATTTAGCTGAGGGATTTTGGAAAGCAGCCGGGAAAGGTACGAGCTCCAATTGGTGTTAGCAAGAAATAACGAAAATTGCTTACAATTTGAGGCGAGGTGGATTGAAACCGTTGAATTACGCTAAACGACTCCATTTGTTGTGTGGTTTGGGTTCGGCTGAAATGACGGTCCCAACCGTGCCTATTGGTGCCTATTTTCGTGTCAAGATATCATTTGGTCTTATTGTAAGGAAATGGTAGAAATGAAAGTGTATAACAGGACGATAAGCTTGATCCGATTACTTTCTTTTCTGCGAGCTCTCTAGAAGAAACATTACAATGTAGTTTACTTATTACTATAAAATCTATGTTTTTTCTTATGAAAAAGAAAAAAAAAGCAAAAATGCTTCGAAGACATTGTAAAAGATACTCTTACGCCCAAAGAAACAATGTCTAAGTTCTCACAATAATAATTCAACACAATCACGATCCGATCTAAGTGTTCACAGCCTACTCTCCATGCTTGTCTTACATTGTTACGCGCTCTGTATCGAAGCACTGGCTCCTTTACCGATCAAACACATCTCATGTGTTTTCTTGCTGTGCTCACCACAAACCGACACCTCCAAGGACCTTCAAACGGCGGTACGTACGGGCCAGTTTGCATCTCGCCTCACATCAGACAAGCAAAAGACGAGTAGAAGGTACAACACAACAGCACAATGGTGGTGTGAAAAGGTTGTCAAACAAATAAAGAAAACAATTGAAGCACCGTACGTCGGTCGACTCACGTCCACCGGCGTCAAAGAACATACGCTAGCACCAACCTAGAATGGCGCACCATTTCGGTACGGGAAAGTCTTTTACCATTTAACGGGAAAGGTGTTTTGAATGAATCGTCGTTTGAAAAGAGTGCTTGAAGCAAACGCTGCCCTTCGGCTCGCTGCACCTAACCTGCAAGTGCACACCACCGTGTGGGCAGAAAATGGTTCCTTTGCCAGCGACATACCATGTGGTTCTGTTTCTACTCTTTGTGCTGCAATGTTGCTTGATGCCTGACCGTCAGACGTAGACGACTGCACTCTTTGTGCCAGTCATTCAAAAGGCATCTAGATATTATACATCTTTAGAATGTTTGTTCGTTCCCAGCCAGAATGTGTTTTTTTTACTCCATAATGCAACAGTTTACAGTGTTAAGTATTTAACATACAGACATTTTACATGCAACTACTTCTGATTGACACAAAAAACAGTTAAATAACAGTTTAAATGATTGCTTAGAATAAATAATAATATGGAAATAAATAATAAAATGGTACTCAAACACAGTAATCTATCCTGCTCGTTTGCTACGACTGTTCTGTTCTTCTACATGCTCTCGCTCGTTTCTCAAAAGGAATTGCATTTGCTACACACAAATCCTTCACACATGCCTGGTGGAAAGATAGCTAGCGTGTGCCTTCAAACCCATAGGCGATTAAAAGAAGCTGCCACCGGTGTTTGTCTTGCAAACGGCAAAGATGGTGTGTGCCCTTTGGGGAAAAAACATGCCATCCTGGCTTGAATTGGCTTCCCTTTCCACCCCCCCCGTTTGCATGTCACTCTTGCTCCGGTCTTTTAACTACCCTTTTCCCATAACCTTTCCCTAGTGGAGAGTTGAGCAAAGTTTTGCCACCGACCGGCCGGTACGATAAATGCGACACACAAAACCCGAACTGTGAATCGGTAGCAACCAACCAACTAACGTGCTTCCTCGCACAAAGGTGAATGCAGAGCGTCGAGATGGGCTGCGGGGGCTACCGACCGGGGCTACCTAGTGCGGTGCGAAGCGGATTCCCAAGCTGCAGAAGGAATTCAAGAATCAGCATCCTGTGCCGTCCCATTCTGCCCAGCTTTGCCGATTCCGACTATAGAGTCATTTTTGGTTTTTTTGGAAAATTCTTGTGCCATTCCTGCGCCGACAGCGTGGGAAAGGATCGAGCAACATTTGGCAAACTCTGATGCTCTCCTGCCGCTTTGCCACGCGCGCGCCCGTGGAATGCTGCCCGTTCGAACTTCCCCATTGCGGCATACAAAGTTCGCTTCTCGCTCGTGCATGCCACCCAAAATGCGCTGCATAACTAGCGGGGCTTTAAAATTGGGAAGTTTCGTGCACTTTTTAAGTATTTGAAAAATAATGCTCCGTCATAATCAGTGTTTTTGATGCAAATTCGTACGTAAATCAACGCTTTGTACTAAAAATATGTAAATTATTTCTAGATAATGTCTAGAAGGAGGCGGATTTTGTCTAAAGCGTCATCAACGCTTGATTCTAAAGTATCATCAACCCTTGATTAATAAAAACACAAGTCTAATTTCGTAGGAAAAAATAATAAGTAGGATAAAAGGGGGTGTAGTTAAACACCAATGTGAATGGATAAACTACAGCTCGGATTATAGGTATAGTTTATAGCAGCTGGGATTATGCCAGTCAAAAATATACGAAATCACATGTTATACGATAGGTAAGATGAGACACTACCTCTCACTTTTCCACTTCAGACTTTCAAAGTACTCCCCATCGGTCACAAGGACGATTTGTTAAAATACACTTTACGGGCCGAAAGTTTTAGTACTTCGTGAGCAGCATTTTGCCTTTGTAAGAAATATGTAGTAAACACTCAAAATTAACATACGTCAAACGTAGTTCAGTAGGGGAAGTATAGTTGACCAGTGAGAATTTATCCAATTTTATGGAAAAATACAAAACTTCATACAAAAAAAAATACAAAACGTATTACAAAAACTTCTTGTGGCTTTTACGCTTCTTACACAACACTAGCTAACAAGCTTTGTATAGTTTTAAAGTGGATTTGAGAGTTACCCTATTGAAATTCAATTGTTTCCGCAAAATAACATGTGTCTGTACGTCTTTATGCTTCCATCCTGGCCAATGATAAGTTATATTTCCGCTAATGTTTCATGCAAATCAGCTACTCCGCGAACTCATTAAAACTTTTCACGTTTCAGCAGCTCTACTCTCAAGAGAAAAAGTATATTTGTCCTAAAGTATAATGGTCCCGTGACCTTCAAAACTTGTAGAAAACTATAATAATAACTAAATAGAACCCTGTCTCGCGATTTTTTTTTTGCAATTTTTGTTTCTTAGAAACTTATTTTTAGTTGGTATAAAACAAAAAAACTTTAGTGAAACACATACAATCTATATACTCGATACATGGTAAAAGTAAGAAAACAAACTGATATCATACAATTTGCTGCACTTTGTTAAGTGAGAAAAACAGACATAATTCTGGAATTATTAGTTATACAAATACTCTGATACTACTACTTTTCGGAAAAATACTTAAGTGCCCACATAAACTCACTTCCACTACTTAATTTAAACAAAATTCTAGACGTGCATATTTTACCCCATGTTCCCCTAAACAGGATCAGTATGACAAATTAGTACCCCCAGACCGTTAATTTAACTACTAACGAGTCAATCAACAGTTTTATGACATTAATTTTAAGATGTAAGAGCTCATAAAGGAAGTTATTGATTAAATATTAAAAAAGTAAGTAAAAAGAAGGATTGTTCTTTACGGCAATCCAAAAGGCAACAGCAACGGCGTTATGAAGATGAAAAACATTTAATATTTTACAACCATATTTTGAATATTTACAACCCATCATTCGCAACTGGATAATATCAAAATGCATTATATTCGTGCTTTTACAGTAAATATTAAGATTCATTGCGTTCATGTTATTGAAATGTTAACGCAACAGCGAACTTTAAGCTTTATGATTCGTATCAGCATGAACTCATTCGACAACAACGACAACCATAATTTTGCCGAGATTGATTGATGGCACCACCGTTCGCGGGACCTTGCCATCAAACTTTTCATTATTGGCATTCGGAACATGTTCCCCGTGTTGCGAGTGATTTATGGTACGCGGTTAATGTGTTATCGGTTCTGGTGAGCTATGGACGGGACTAACAGGGAATGTTCCCCCCTGCACATCGGACAACAAGTTGCACGGACACGGAGAGTTATTATCATCCCTCGAGCTAATTATTCAATTAACCACGTCCTACCATCGTTCCCCACAGCTCCAAGCACTATCATTTTGTATGTTTTTTTTTTTTTTTTTGTTTCCTAGCTTTGAGCTCTATAGGTCAGTTTTTACGTAGATTGGAGCTGTGTCAGGGAGATAAAAACGCCTAGTAGGGTAGGTAACATATTTCAACACAGCTCTCGTTCCACTATTTTGCTGCTTGCTAGTTTTTATTCCAGACCGTGGCGTGCCATCATGACGACACCGACGTGCACAAACAGCAAACAGAAACGGTACAGGATGAAGATTGGCAAACAACCCGCTTTTCACTGGATCAAAAAGGTCGTGTTGTAACATTCCCTCGATCGAGCTTTTTTGCGATTTTTTACTCTCGGTCTCTCTTTCCCTCTATGTTGCTGCAGTATTTGCTGATCTGTCCCGTATCCCCCCCCCCCCACTATCAGCATTGACTGTGTTGCGCTTCCCTCGCTAGACTTTCGTCATAATTTCGTCAACGTAACGCATAAAATCTTGCGCCTAAAGGGACACCCCAGCTGTTACAATGCTGGCCAACGGGGCGCTGATGCAGGCATGTGTACGGCGGTGATGGTGGTGGTGATGGGCAATTTGAATTATTCATGCCACCGGGTTAGAAGATGGCACTCTCGGCAGCCTTCTCCACTCCACCGGCTCCACTGTTTCCCTGCGATCCGCTCGAGGCGTCACGTTATGGGCCGTGTCAGTGGCTGACATTATAAGGAGCTAAACGCTGTGTCAACGTGAGTCCCCAGCGATCCTCCTGGATTCTCCGCTTGGCCCCGTCGACTGCCCCCCTTTCTGCATCCCAACCCGAAATGGACCAAGCGCGCACGCAAAAAATGAGCCCGTTTTTTTTCAAAACTGCTTCAAAACTGACGAGCATTATTTTCCTTTGTCTAGTTTGTTTCCCCCTCATTCTCTATCTAGACACGAGCAACGAGGAACGTTTTGTAAAATTATTGCCCACTCAAACGTACACGGGTGGGGATGAAGGATAGCTCGTTCTTTTATTTGCAAGCGTAGCTCCGCCAGCACGAGGAAAGGGTTAATGACAAGTAAAATCCAAACGTGCTTCGTACTTGAAAAAATAAAACGAAAACATATTTCAGATTGATAAGGGTACTCTTTTTCCAAGGCGTTTCGGTCGACGTTTTCCATGTTTTTTTTTTCTTCTGTGCGGCAGCTTTCTTTCCCTAACATTTTGGGGCACAACTGTTCTCCTGCAACATTACAGCGGACCCGTCTTCCAGTGATTGAGGTTGCCGCCAGCAGTGACGCTCGTTTTCTTCTACTACATGGGCACCGGGCTGGACGGCAACCAGTTTCCTTGCATCCATCGAACTACCGACGGTTCCAATCATTGATGACGAAAACGAAAAGACGAACCCGTAGGACACAAGCGATAAGCACGAGACGAATGTGCGTTTACATGCTCTATTGCTATGCGAACATGAGTTGTAGCACATACACGCTCCCACATGTCTATACATAGACCCTGACTGATGATGTTCCCGCACACTGTTCCTCCGTGTTCCTCTCTTTGGGGAGCTTTACAGCTTCATCCCCCGAAGAATCTCGGTACAAGCACTCCCGGATGCTCCTACACGTGACTGCGATGAGGGAAACCGATATCGAGCGCTATTTAAGGATGTGCCGCCCAGCACATGAAGCACACCGTGCAGACGTTAGACAATGGCAAGTGCGATCGCGTGCACTAAAAGCAGCCAGGACCGCATGCGTGTGTGTGACGGGGAAGAGGGGTGGCGTGGAGCTTCCGAAGACGAAGTCGAATAATTTATTACCCAACCAACTAAACGTGCTGCACACTCCGTGTGTCCGGGTCTCCGGGTGACGTGCCGCAGCCCGAATCATCCACCGAGATCGGCCGAGATTCAGGATGGCTGACAGGACAGGCAACGGAATAAGTGTCCCGGTACCATTCTACGCCGAGGCGAGATAATGACTTCGATGCCCAGCTTCTAATGTTATGGCGAGCCCGAGCGCGTGTGTGTGTGTGCATGTTTCTGTAAGAACATCTTGCCGCTTTTCGGATTGAGATGAATTGAGGCAATAAAATGGGCACTAAGTTGGATTGGATGTGTTGATGAGTCAGTTAGGGCGGGGTTGGTTGAAAGCGTCGCGCAGAAATGGGGTTTTGCAGTCTCAGAAAAGTTTTCTCTTTAATTAGCACACTGTAGATAGATCGACGTAATGTAATCGGCGAAGCAGTATGTGCGACGCTTCTTATATCTACGTTGTGCATTTGATAGTATTCTGGAATCTGTAATTGACTTCACAATTAATGTTTAAGTATATGCAATTTGTTCTTTATAGTAATATGTACTGTATGTACTCGAAACATAACCACTATGTTTCAAGCAACACTTAAACAAAGTACTAACCAATATATGAGCTTTTTTAAGTGATCTTGGAGCTCACAAATCGCATTTAATTTCACAAAGATGCGTTTTAAAACATTTTTTTATATTATTCGGAACATTTATTGAGCGAAATTCACAATCCAACAAAAATGGTACTAAATTGTAAGGATCTCTTCAACTTTCAATCATTCATATTCATCACATTGCAGTCATGTATCAGACATAATCCTAGATATAATTATTCTATTTTATTTAGTCGAGCTTCAAGTTGTACCTACGAGTCTATTGAGCTGACCTATGTCATTTCCCGTAGTTCCCTAGGGACTATTCTGGATATGATTTCCTTTGCCGTTTAACAGTGAGATCTTTTTGCTTTATTTGCAGAATTAGGTTATTTTTTCAGGAAAACCAACTAATACAGACATTACAGCGCGTTTTAACCGCAGGCTGGGTTTCACGTTTCTTGCAAAGTCCGTTACCAGTTAGTCCTGCTCGCTTAACGCTTGATGAATAATCGTTCTAAGAATTACAATAAAATGATATTCACCAGAAGCAATACTGCGCTCAACAGTTGCCAGAAGCCAATCAGTGGGCATCAGGTGATGTCCTCAATGGGGCGGAAAAAATCCTTCTCCAAAAATTTGCTCCATCGTTTCACGACGTTGCGACGCAGTAATACAATGAAAAAAATTGTATTTTCTTTCAGTTTGCCCTGGACTACCACTCTGCTACCCCACAGCAGCAGCTGCTCTCTGTCAGCTTTCAATCGAGCGCGTACCCTGGAGACTTGTTGTTATTGCTTGTGACACATAAGAGAACGAAGAAGACGAATTAACTTCCATGACAACATTTATCATGTTCGGTGAAAAATAAACAAAAACCCGTAGCAACAAGAGAAACACACACACACACACATACACACACTCCGACGGTTGTTCGGGAGTACTTTTTATTCCTTTTCACGCCGCCTGCTACTTTTTGCTCTGTCAATACGCAGAGATATCGAAATCAATATGTCACGCGTTTTGGTGGTGGTTTTAAGATGAAATTTCAACGCACAATTGACGCGTTTGATCACAACTGCAAATGATAATCAGGCGGAATTATTGTTATCGCTGACTCTACTTTAATTCTTCGTTTGTTTCCCCATCGGTATGATATTTTTAAAAACAAAGCATTTGTGTGATTATTTTCTTTGCATTATACGCGTTCACGTTCCTGGCTCCGTAAAAGCAGCACACATTGTTCCTCATTTGAGTACCGTATTTTTGGGGTAGAAAATGTTCAAGGCTACAAATAGTTCCTATGGGAGCACGGCGGGAGATTGTGAGCGCACGATGTGAATCGAGACGAAAATAAAGTCCCACACTCTTCCACACTAGCTTTTACCTTGAAGCTTGAAGCTTCAGTCATTCATTCATTCATTCCTTGCATTACATTTCTAGTCACGAACTAACGAAACATAAATTTGTGTTTATTCCTATGCAAATGAGTGCTATCAGATTCCATTAATAGCACTCTCTAACAAACTACCACCCCGATGGTGGTAAGTTTATTTCCTTCCAAATTCGGAAAACGGTACCAGAAAACAACCTTCCCTATCCCAGGACTCTTGCGAGGAAAGACCTTGCTTTTTACACACAGATTCAAAGCATGTTCGACCCTTTGCCAGCAGCGTACGAGTTGCGACTGGCGGGTTTCCTCACAAGATCTATTCCTTGGGGGTGATAAGCTCCGAGCATTTGCCTGGGTTAGAGTCATCCCGTCGTCCTAGCCTGCTCCGCTGGCAACCATATTTATGGCACTGCCAAGCTTCGTCACTCTCGCTTCGTTATTTAATGCAATTTAAGGTAACGATACAATCACTTTGGGGAATGCTAACCCTTGCCGTGGAGCAGGACACCCGCTTCTCGTAAGGATGATTTGTGAAACTGTGTTCGCAAGCTCGTATTTTCTCACTACGGGTATTTTAACTCGCTTTTTTTTGTTTTAAAAAAGTTGTCTTTTGCATTTCTAATTTATTTCATTCAATTTAAGTCTGAAACAAAATGTTTCGTACAACGAATACGTCATTTACCGGGTACAATTGCTAGGCTGTGAAGTTAGCATTGCTATTTTGTGATTGCGATTACACAAAAACATCAAAAAGTAGCTCCTGATGTCAAACAAAATCAGAAGGACTTATTTTTGCTAAGTTGCTCTCCAAACTGCTTGACGAACTCAGGAAAACTCTTTCAAGCAGCTCATTACGTACCGCTGGAGGCGTGCACGTGAAGTACAAATTCGAAGTAAATCGTTTCTTTGATGTTCGACGTGAATGAAAACAAACACGCAAGTATCTTAACACAAAGCACAAAGCTAAAAGCAACAAATGATTACTCATTCGTACGGCAGGCCGCATACGCCCTTTGACCAAATTTGCACAAATATTGTTCTACCCGTTCCCGATTCGTTGCGCGTTGGCGTTTCGCGCGGCATTTATCTGAATCACCGAAAGCAATCAAAACAAACGTTTGAATAGTTATCGTGCCATTGAATTCACTCCAACGCATGGCAATCAATTTGCTCTGAGGAAGGAATTTTTTTAACCCAAAATGTGTAAGGCAGCACCAGGCGCCTCCACCGAACTCAACCACTCAAAACGTTGCGAAAAAATACACACACACACACACAACCACACTAGCTAAGCGTCAGCCAACTCACCGCACATGGCGCCGCTCCTTAGGTAAAAGCGTCACGGTGAGAAGTCCCTTTGAGCGTAAAACTATCGACAGATTGTGGGGCGAACGAAACACGTTGTGCCGTGATAAAGTTGAACGAGTTGAATCATTTTGATAAGAGCAGCAGCACCAGCAGCAGCAGTGTATGAAAGCGATATGAAAGGGACCCGTTTGGAGCGTTGCTCAAGCTGACACAAATTTGTACTCCAACCTTATCAGAATCAGATTTGGAGATTTTTTGTTTCATCCTTGCTCCTGGCTGTAACAAATGCTTGACAGTCCTATAGTGCACTGAACGGTTGCTCCTTGGGAAGATCACATCGAAAGACTTTATTGAGCAACGTGTACAGTGTTGCAGGAAGGAAGGTTACAATTCCGGAAGCTCATCCTTTTCAATTTGACATGCGGTTTCTGAAAGCTAAACACTATCTAGCACTTCCGCTGATTGCAACTACTGGAACGATGATGATGGGAAGAATGATGCTGATAAGCTGCCAAAAGTCATTGTTGTTCTATTGATTTGCAACGTGAATGAGGTAGTTACTTCCTTCCGCATTGGGAAATAATTTATAACTAACTTTTTGGAGGCTTGAAGGTATAAGAGCAAATTTTACTGTCTAAATCTTTGAAACCCCAAGTCGATTTAAAGTTCACAATTCGATTTGTAAAAGGTATTATTCAAGTGCTCTTCACACAATGATTTTTTTTTTTCAAGTCTCTCCGTTCCTGATTAAAAGAAATCATCCTTTGTTCAGATCCTTTCAAATAATTGATGAAGCCATTCCAGCCAGTGATGGCCCTATTGAAACATATAGTACTTGTTTATGATATGAACGGAATGAAGTGCAATTTTAAAAACTTATTTCGCATTACAAGTTTGCATATGAGAAGTATACAATTTGAAGAGTTCATTATTAACTAATCAGAAATAGAAAGGAACATTGTACCTGTTTTGTGGCTATTTAAATTCAAATCGTTGCATGGTTGCACTTTGTAGTTGGTAAAAACTGGAACTTTACTGCAAGGAATCATGGAGCGGCTTAACAGAGCTTTTTATGACAAACAGTAGGAACCAGATGATACTTGTCCTCATTTGCTCACATCAAGAAAAGGCTCACATTTAGTTCCTCAATGTTAGTAAAATCGATAAAACCGATAAATTAAAACATTAATCCTACAAACCATTGTAGGATCATCGAACTTAATATCAAATTTGTATGTCAAGGTAGCAGGTGTGAATATTTTGTAAAGCCTTTTTATGCTTAGGTTGTTTCATCTGCATGACCAAATTCGATTTCTTCAGTTTATAATTATATTAAATTCTCGATTTGAATCGTTTGAAGCACAAAAAGACTAGTAAACAGCTGTATAATTTTATTAAATCGTTCTACATAATGATTTCCAGTATGACAAAAAGGTTAATTTAGGCTTAATCTTGGACTTGTTTGTACAAACTGCATTAAGTGTTAAGCTCAACTCAAAAAAGAATTTTTAATAACAAACCTATTTAAGATTCACAAAAATAGGAACTAGTAGTTTTTAAATTTTATTATTTTTTTACTAGTTCCCTTTAATGGAATACATTATAAATGCTTGGTAATCATTACTATAAAGTATGTTAGACAAATGAAAATCATTCACAACTTCATTGAACAAGTTCAATTACCAAATAAAAGTAAAGGAACTCGTCATTAGCATTGGTTAGTATAATTATTTCTCCATTCACTGATATCAGTGAGCTGAAAGTGTCAGATAAAAACACAACCTTGTTTCAATGGCGATCCCCAAAATTTATCCATACAGCCAGTGGTAGCGATCAGATCATTTAACCCAACATTTAACCCATCGGGAACATATGCTCGGTATCACCACACGCTGCTAGCTTATCTTGCCGATTAATTCATACACATCCGTCGTATTTTATTAATAAGCGCTTCCTGTTCCAAGAGCACAGGGATCGGCATCATCCATCATCGCATTGCCGGCCACTAACACACTCCCCACCGGGTGGCATCACTTCCAGCTTATAAACACAAACAAACAGAGCCAACTGCCGAAACATGTCGCGTGCTTCGCATCCGGTGCCGGCGCTGGAGTTTGCTTTCGATGCTTTCCGATGCGACCATGGGAGGATCTAGTCAACCGACGCCCAACACTATGACATGGGCTCATCCGAATTGATGATGATGATTTAGGACGAGCTTATCAGCAACCCCGAAAAGTGCGTTCCTCTGTCACTTCTGCTTGATTGTTTTGTGCGGCAAAAAAAACCAGATCGGAGCGATGCTTTCCCACGCACGGGCCACAGCATCGACCGGGACGCAATGCTGGTGCCATTGACCAATCAATGTCGATGGAGCCCAAACTGCCCCACACACTCGGGCTTGTTCGAGCGTTACATAATGCGTCTCTTAAGCGAGAAAACGTTTTCTGGCGAGATCAGCACGAATTCTGTGAAATTCGTCACTTACACCCGAGCCGGAATGAGATAACTTCGCATTGCTGGAGTGTCGTAACAGGGCGACAGTCGGGAAGATGCAAAGACGAGGACCAAACAACCGAGGCAACATGGAACGGTGGACGTTTAATGCTAGAGCAGTTTGACTTGAGATTCCATTTTTGTGACCGCATCTCGACAGTGAAGAACGCTAAAACGAACAAGAACCGGGACTGGGCGCTGGGCGGATGAGAAGCACATTTTGCCAAGCGAGCTATGACGAAGGATCTGCCGACGGACTCACACACGCACGCACACACACACACACGCATATACACGTACGAACACACAACAAAACATAGAAACACCCACACTGATGCACTGCGTAACGAACGATGCCGCTCTTGGTGATGATGAAGTGAAAGGCGATAGGAAATATGCACATTTGCGCTTTTCCTCGGCAGTGCGAATCGACGGTGAAAGGAAGAGAAAAAGAGGCACTCGTCAGCATAGTCAAGAATAATCAATGGAGAAAATAAGCGAGCACACTGGCACTGCACAACGTGTGTCGGCAAATTGCAGAACACCATGGCACGGTTCCACCCCATCAAAATGCAAGCAGCCCACTCCACTCCAAGCCAGCTGTGCCGCGCTGAGGATGAAGGCAAAATCAAGAAAAGGCAGCGACAAGCTGAAGAGCGACAATACGACAACAGAGCATTAAAGCACCGTATGCTAAGAAAATGGTAGCTTCATTCGAAGATAAATGACACTGTTTGGTAGAAAGTTTTCATTTGCTTTGGAACACATTTCACACGGTTGCGGCTCCGTGCTAGCGGAACGAATCGGCCAAACTCTCCGGCTACAAAAGCGCATCAACCTCCCAGCTGTCTCCGTTGCTATGGTGAAGGGGACGAGAAGGTAGAATGTGGCGTGGAGTCACCAAGATTCACTCACTCACGCCATTGCGAAACTGAACGGTACGCGAAGCCTTCCCGATGCATTGGCCACAGCACCCGCCACCCGGACGAAAGTGTTAAACTAATTTAGTGTTTTTTTTTTGCTGCAACAGGGAAGGCAGGGCGAAGAGGAAAGTCTTGTGCATTCATCGACCGTGTCCCGTGTTTGTGCTTCACGTTCTCCCTCGAAATCAATCGAAACTGCCACACCGTACACACCCACACTCTCACGTAACACTCGACGCCACTGTCACTTGACGCGGCGAAACACGCAAGGACACCTGCGGTGCGATCTACCGTCCTCGAAACACTGAAACACGTTGATAAAAATACAACCGTCTGACAATAAACATATGATCCCGAACGACACAAGCTCAGACAGGCCCCGCTCGGAAGCTTTTCACTTCGGGCGAATGACGACGACGACGACGACGACGACGATGACGGTCGTCGCTCTCACTATGGGGCGTGTTGCAGATGACGGGAAAATCGTTCACAGCTCATCGCAGCTGAGATGAGTGAGACAGTGGCGCTCACGATGAATTGCTTGCTCGGAAAGTGCAGCTCACTGCCTTTCCATCTGCTCACTGCCTGAGTGCTCGCGTCGGCGCAAACACGGCGAAACTCTTGGTGGGCAGCGTGACGGAATCAGACGGAACGTGCGGTTGATTTTCAATGTCAACTCTTTCCACCCCAGTACGGTAGGTACGGATGATGGCAGTTTAAATCGGGTTAAATCGGACTGTGTGTGGTTTCGCTTCTCATGTGGTACGTGTGACCGTGTTCTCTCTCGTGGTGGAAAACAGAGAGAAGGAGAGAGAACGATGCGATAAGGAGAGGGTTGAGTGTAAGTCGAAACGAAACGATCACAGTCTGCGTATAAAAGGAGAGCAGGATGAATCAAAACGCCGTGATCTTTTCTCTTTATCCAAGTGTTTTATTCATATTGTTTGGATTCTGTACAAACATTTTAGAAAATTTCCTAGTTAAGTTTTTGGTTGTTATTTTTTACAAATTAGCACAACTAGTAATTTTTAAAACGGATCTTTTTGACGATCTGCTCTGTTCCAGTGCATTCGATTTATTCAATTCAATAGTGATCAGTGTTAAGAATTTTATCTATTACGGGAAAAAATAAGTTTTTCTAAAAATTTAAAATTTTATTCAATCCATTAATTATAAATAACAGATCCAGATATAATCACACATCTGTAAGCACGACCACTAACTGTAATATCTTTAATTGATATTTTATCTGCATAACGATTAACCGTAGAGTCAGTGATCGCCTACCTGGGTATGTTTTGGACCTTTATTTGAATAACATTTTGTTTTCTTAGAAGACTCGTTAAAAAAAAGATTAATATACAAAAGCTCTCAATACGAAAAATCGCATTTAACCTAAGGTATGCGGAAGTAGAAATACGGAAAAAAATTAACAAATAACAAATTTTGAATTACAAAGTAATGTCATAGTCACTCCCGTTAATAATAAATGCCAATTGAAGAAGTTAAGCACATTTAAAATTGATAAGAATGGCCAGGTCACATTGTTTCTAGGATGTGAATAACATTCGGATAAATGTTTCGAAAAAAAATCAATAACTACAGCTACCAGGCGGCTCCATTAACATGAAGTTAACAAAAATCGTGATTTCGAAGTTATTTTTTAAATTTAGAAAAAAAAAAACTATCAACCTTAACGTTGAAACTTGTTGTTAGATTTGTTCACTGTTACAATTAAAGATTCTTTCACAACAAACCTTATTTAATATGTACAATACGGTTTTGTATTATAAAACACGAGATTTGCATGAATAATAAACAGTCTGAAAAACTAGTGAGATCTGCTAACAAAGGTAAAACTTGTGTTTATGTGTCTGTTTAATTTCAGTTGATTACTCGTATTGATGTAGACGTTTTATACTTTCATTTATGCCAAAAAATAAATAGAAAAAAAAATAAGTAAATAGTGATGTTTATGTCATATTTGTACTGCTTTTTAAAAACATGCAAAAGTGACATCGAAAACCAAAACAATACCAATCATTGCTCTTCAAGTGGAACCCTTGTACCACACTGAAAAACAAAATGGACATAGATGCGAGATTTATTGATGCACATAGAGCACATACTGAAAGGATTAGCATAGGAGAAAAGGCTTCAGACAAAAGCAACATCCAGAAAGGCCGTAACATGGGTTTTTGTTAGTTCGGAAAACCGCTCCAGCATGCATGAAACAAAATTGTTATGATAGATAAAATTAGATAAATTATTTTATTTCCGTTGGAATGAACAAGCCGTATTATTGTGAGCAAAGAACATGATTTAAAACCAATGTGCTA
>KB672053.1:439769-450135 GCA_000349105.1 Anopheles epiroticus | reverse complement strand
GATGTTTGTGTAAAAAATCTCAATACTGTCAAAAAAATATCGAACAATTATTTTCTCGTGGGCCTGATTTTGCCGGCGGGCCGGGCTTTGCCGACCCCTGATTTAGAACACTGAAGGTTCCACGATCATTAATTGGAGTCACAAAGAGGCTTATATTAAACACTATCACTATGGAATATATGCAAATCTTCAACTCATCGAACTGTCTGCGGCAAAGAAGTACCCGGTAGGGGTCGAATAGCACAACACTAACCACTTATTATGGTCATGTCAAACGTGCGAAACCACTCGGTTTCAACTCCTCTCTTCGATTGAGAGCCTTAAACAGACTCTGTTCAGATAACCCGGAGCAAACTCGATGCAAGAGAAGAAACGAGCGCTGGTAGGTGGATAAAAAAAAAGTATTAGGGACAGGAAACGGGATAGTCCGATCCTGATCGGTGAATGCCTTACAAAGTGAAGGCATTTTTAAACCTCTCTACGACACTTTAGTCAATGTATCGCATTTATCAAAACTAACAATATTTCTAATCGAGCAATAGAGTTTACAATAGAAAGATCCATATTTTTTCTAATGTTTCACACTAAAATGTACTAAATTTAACAAATCCTTCAAACACCAAAGTCACAAGCACTCCCTTAACAAAGGGTTAATACGGCTAGGCAGCAATGAAACAAAGCTAACAAACAAACACACTATACATTACTGTATCAAGTGCTGCAACAGTACATTCAAACATATGCCCAAAGACTTGTATCTCACTTGCAAATCACACTACACTCTACGATTGAGCTGTTTGTTTAATGAAAAAAAAACCCACGAAACGGTACTGCTGCCGAAAGTGATCCGCTTATGAACAAAAGCACGCCTCAAACGGTGGTGCCCCCGACTCACCGGATTTTGCGTGCCAAAGTAAAGTCAACATAACCGTTGCAAGTCGGCCAGCGAAACGTGAAATCCTCAAACTGTTCATATGGCCAGCCAAACGTAGTAAAAACGGGCCCCCTTTACACAATACGCCAAACCGGTAGTGTAGCGAGAAGCAACAGCAAAACAGACGCACATGAACCTACCGATAGGTATTAGCCATTCATAAACACCACCACGGGCCCAGCCCGGTTACCACTTTCGGTCGGAAGCGTTAAGCCTGTGAGTAAATAGTAAATATGAAAATTCCACTCATCGACACGCCTGAACACGTTCCGGGATACGCTGGGATAGCGCGGGCCCAGCGAAATGGCCAGAAGAACAACAATAAACATAAATATTAACCTTTTCGGAAGTGTGTAGACCAACGGATGATAATAGAGACACCGAAGCGAAATCGAAGCAGAATGCGGGCAGAGCACGTTAGGGAAGCAGTCTGAAACTTCGGAATAACTTTTCTAATTGCGACTCTTTTGTTATGGAAATATGGAGTGGAGGAAAACTATTAAAGCGCTGGGTAGAGTGGCTTGTCCAAAAATAGACTACGAATATATGAATACAATTTTCAGCGACTGGTCGGCAAACGTCGATACTAGCAGTATGAGCGAACGTAGTGGTGATGGTACCGAACGAACGAAATATCCGGTACATGTTTCTCTCACTTCGCTCGGTGTTTTTTTTTATGTTTTAATGCTTGCTTAGAAAAGTGGCCCACAGTTGGAAAGGTGGTTGGTTGTGGTTTCGACGCACTCATAACTATTAACAAATGATGGTACGATTATAGCTATTAGCGCAGCGTTTCTATACAGCTTTTTTATTGCGCTTTAATTGCTTTTTCGAGATTGGATTTCTAATTAAGCAATCGTTAATTCTTTCGCGTCATTCAAAACTGAATACTACATCTATTGCGATGAATTTAAGAAAGGTTTAAAAGAATAGCAACTATCGATTGATGAAAGAGATTTTTTGATTTCAGTAAAAACAACCTTCTTATAGGTATGTCTAAGAAACCCATGTACTGTGGCTATCTGTGGCTTGATGTGCTCAAGAAGCATATGAAATTGGTATGAAATTAAACCATTGTCGGGCATTGTAAGATACTGTAATCTCTCGACTACCGGATCCCATCCAACCAGTTACACATATTCCGCTATATTCGATATTCGGCTAATTAAACAGACTAATTGTAAGGTATAATAGCGATGCATGTTTACAAAGGACTCGTTATGGAGGATTTTATTTAGGGTTTTGTAGCTTCTATAAGATAGAATACGGCAGATCGAGATAGAATTTGGGGCGGGTCGGTGGTCTCATGGCTAGCGGCGAAGACCTGTTTCATACGATCATGCCCGACGTTGCATCGAATTCCATTCGTACCGCTGCCGCTCCCCATACGCAGGATTGACTATTCTTCTATGGTTACACCTAATCACAACCTCCCATGTGCAGGATTTAACAATCTTGCTATGGATGGGTACACTGAGTCACAGAAAGAACCAAAGCACAATGGTGCTCTGGTTAGGACTTGGCCCTACTAGGTTGTTGTGCCACCCAAGAAGATAAGTTAGAATAAAAAAGGCTCATGTAAAAGAGATTTTTCTGCAGGTAGTTTGAATAAAATAAACCGTCATTTCTTCCACAACTCACTTTTCTGTCTGTCCTGCACAGAAAACGAATTATTTGAATTGTTTCAAATTTCTTTTTTGCGACAATATTTTTTCCAATTAAGCAGTACGGCCTGGTCGTTACTACCAAATTAAAAAATCAAATTATTTGCAAGCGGATAATTATGTCAAACTATCTTAACATAATATTTATCTGAACTTTATGTCAAAATTGGGAAAAAATAGAATTTAAAAAAACGCTCAGTTCGTGTTCCCGAAACACCTTAGTAGACCCGGGACATATAATAGAAATCAAGGTTCACTTAAAGAGAGTCTACATAATTAAGCTTAAAATTATTGTTCTGTCAATACTCTGCTTAATACTTGAGACGTAAAATTCCCTATGAAAGAAATTTTCATATGAGAGATTTTTTTTTCGAGGTCCTCCGGTTTTTCTTTTATTTAATTTCACTTGGTTTTAAGAGTGTGCTTATTGCTGTAAATATTGCAACACATTTTTTACAAAAAAAAATGTTAGAGACAGAACAATCATAAAACATTGTAATTATTTAGATAGCGAATATCATTCCCAATTATTTCAAGCAACTATCTACCTATTGGAAGTGACATTTAACGTTGATGCGAACATAAATTGCCGATATGTAATCGATGTATTTAAACAATATAAAGCTTATGTGGAAAAGAACGATAGCTGGCTTAAATCATCAATTAAAGTTTGTCAGGGGTGTTATCAAAACCATGTACAAATGTGTGAAGAGTGAACAGTACAGTGCATAGTACAACGAAACTAGTTTATTCAAACTGCTTCTTCGAATACGTTCCACGACACTCAGTCTCATCAACATTTCTTTATCAGAAAAGTACAATTGACGCTCACTCTTTGCTAATAGTTCAAATATAACGTTTATGCGTCTCGCGTACATGTTTGATTTTTATTTTCTGAAATTAAGAACTATATTAAACGTTACATTTGGACACAATTATTTGTTTACTTAAATAAAACGAGTATTACAATAAAAAAGGTTTGACTGAAACCTTACGATCATCGTTTCCGCAGCTCAATACGTCGTGGAATTAAGAAGTACGGCCTGGTCGTTAATACCTAATAAAAAAAATACGTCGCGGAAATTTCTCCTTACAAAGCGTAACGATGCTGAAGAGTACATTTTGAACATGAGTGGGTTGCTATGGCAAATTACATGAATAAGATAAGACATCAAAATGAAATCCAATTGCAGCGAAGGGAATATTGAATGACACCACCAGATTCACCGGAGCAATTGATTTTCTTTCTATCGAAATATAGTGGTAAGGATCAGCCATCTTAAGCTAGCGATGCTTATACTACACCTTCAGCTTCTTATCCTATCAGTATTCTAATTTATTTTACTATTATCTCCTCTACTGTGTGTGTTAAACCTAACTACAAACACTAGTTAATCTTTTAATCCCGCTTTCTCGCCCATTAGACATGGCTATCCTATTTTCTTTGTGTTCCTATGCTCCTGGTGCTTCTATAATACTATTTCGTTCTATTGCCATTATGTTAAAATAGCCGTAGTCATTGCTTAAAGAATTGTTAAATTGGAGCATTAGCTATGCGACACAGTTGAAAGATCTAAATAATCAACAAATGACCTCCGAAGTCTTTCAAAGGTCTGTTTATATACCCATTGTAATCGATAACTGATCTCACGCGCTACAGGATGATAAAGAAATGCATTAATCGTGCTGCAGTCATATAATTCAAAACAAAGGTGTATTTAATACGATTAATTCAAAAAGTACCGGGCGGCTCCATTGTCAATATTTTGAACTATCTCTTCTGTTTTAAGATAGATATTATTATGAAAATTGTTGCTTCTATTTCTTAAACAATAATGTATTATAATCTCATTTTGAAACTAATAAAATTACAGCATGTTATTAACTCCTTAACACAATCGGAAACGATATCCCTTCCTCTAGCCGTTGCGAAATAAATTGCCTCATAACATATTTCCATAGTACATTTGATATCCTATCTACAAAACGTGTACAACAAATAATAACAAACACATCAGTTATCTCTTGGCCACTCACAGACGTACACGATAACAGGATAAATATTTATCCAACAAACACCCGTTTCCCGTACCACATAAAACGTGAGAAAACTCTCCGAAGCATCCCTGATACTACCATAACGGCCTACAGAGGACAAGCACCGTTTCGTGCAAGTATAGACCATTTACAACACTTATAACATACACATTTACACACACACACACACACACACGCGCGCGCGCGCAAGTACATACGCACTTTGACAATAGCACGTCACACGTTAGATCAAAGTGTCCTGTTCGCCGGAAGGGCTCGATGGAACGACCGGAAAATCAAATCAAAATTGAATCATCTCATGTACATCAGAGGAAAGCGAATGTTACACGGAAGTATCCACAGCACGTTAAAGCTGTGTTTATTCTCATAAGATGGCCGACCAAGGAACGGTAGAAATATTGATGGTTGAATCACTTTAGATCAATGCACGTGCAGGACCAGGCGCAAATTTACACTTTTTTTCGATTCATTACCGAAATACATCGTTTCCGGAGCTAGTTTACGAATGCCCGCCCGTACCTAACGTACATTTGGCGACCTTTTAGAACCGTTCCTGAATTCAGCCAACTTCTCAAGAGGTTTTATAAAATAGTCTAGCAAACATAAATGCATTGATTTACGCTCGCTAAGCTCAAGCTTTAGTCTACCGCATAAATTTTTGTTAATACCGCATACCGATCAAAGCGTATTGCTAATACATTCAATATTCATTACAATATAATTGTCATTTTAAGGCTAATAATCATTGAAATTTTGAATTTCCAAATTTATTTTGCTTAACAATCTTAGCAATTTAGGGAAACGATTTAAACAACACCGAGAGGTATTTCTGCCCCTTGCTTCCCACTTATGTTGAGACAATTATGAACGAGCTCGGAAAACGGCATAATGTTTTCAAAAGTTTCAACGATACAAACAGTACGCAACGCTACGTTAATTTTATATTTTGAGCCCATTAATAACTGTACAATTTAAAGTGCCAAACATAAAACACACTTTATCTTGTTATAAATAGTTTCAACCCATACTTTTAACACTCTAACTCTTCGTTAGTTAATTGCTTGATCGTTTTTACTATTTTTTTCTCACAAGTGAAGGATAAAAAATGGTAAAAAATCGTTCATTTTAAAAATCGATCACACCAATTCCTGCAGCAGCATAAATCTCTGCTCTCAGAAAGCAGCAAAAATGATTACTAATCTCATAGAATCCGTTAGTGTGGCAAGAAATAATCTTCCAATCAGTTTTCCCGCTTTTCGCCAAATGTGCAAAATGTGCTTTAACGCTTCGCTGCTACATTGATGCATCTGCTACTTGTTCTTTCCTCATCATCTACCTTTAATCCTTCCTTCAAAGAAATGTGGGCAATGTGTGATAAATTGAACACTCGTACCCGCAGCTGTTTGGCCGTGCAAACCGAATGAGAGGAGCAACACAGCCACCCAGACACACCGTTCGCTTGCGTCGTATGTTGGTGAAAATGGCAAGAAAAAATGCACGTACCATTCGCAGCCTTGGCGTGTTAAAAATTTAAAGCTAGCCCTCCAAAGCATTCGAAGCGGGCGTGACCGAAATTTTTGAAACCGGGCCATCCACCTTGCCTTCGTGTGCGATTCCCACATGTCATCGGGGGCTTTGGATACGATCGATTTTTTGTAAGAAAATGGTAAATTTGCTTGTGAGAGTTCGTTCGTTTTTGGTGAAGATTTTTCGTTCACAAAGTATGCAATAAGCAAAGCGGAGGAAGCAACTGACAACTAATAGTCGTTGACCATTTTTCTCAACCATCCATACACATAACGCTTATCACAAAATCGATAAATTTCAATCAATCAAGATAAATGTTTTAAACGGGCGTATAATTTGTGTTTCATTTAACCTTCCCGTACAGTTTCGCAACCGATCTGCCACTTGTTGCCGAAAAAGGAAAGCAAAGCAAAACACCCGCAGTGACTGCACGATCACGATACTGTTGCCCATTTAGTATTCACGGTTATGAATTCACGAGCGATAAACACACTCACCAATCATAAATCAACCGCCAACGTGGTTCGGCCGGTCTGCATTTCGCGCTGGCTTAACGAGCTGGCAAAGATTCATACCAACATTTTTTTTTCTTTTACAAAATTCATTTTGATTTGTTTACGGGCAAACCTAACGCAAACGCGCGGATAAGAAGTGAAACGTGGGAAGATGGGGCCCCGTACCAAACCCGGGTTTCAAGTTGATTCGGTATTCATAAGCCATCCGGTGGCGTGCCAATGCTCGTGCAATGTTTCTCTCCCGTTCCGTGAACAGCTCGAGACAACATTTCCCTACCCCGTTGTTGGTTTTTTTTTGTTTGCCTCAAACATTGGAAAGAAATATTTTCATAAAAAATGTATATGATTTCAGATGAAATTGATTCCATGCAATGTGCGTTTCATTTTAATCGCGGAAAACAGGAGAACTGTTTCGCATTGAGTGTTTAAAGTAAAACAGTTAAACTTTGCTGTAAAGCTGAAGGATAAAAACTTGGCAAAAATGTTGCTTAGTGAAATTAGGGGCAATGGTGCCATGCAACAATTTTTTCAGTAAAAACATTAAATAGTGTACCTAAAAGTGTACCTAATGTACCTAATTCTACAACTTTTTTTTTTGTTTAAAATTTTTTGTTAAAAATTCCTGACACAAACAGAAGGCTTCAAGAAATTTGTCTCTAATACCCTTGTCAAATTGTGAAATAACAGTAAATCAAAGAAACAAACAAACGTAGCAACTCGTAGCAATTTTTCTTCAAATTGGAGTGACACCAATCCAATCCAAAGAAGCACACTCAAAACTATACCAAAAACCAGAAACGAAATCCGCTTTTTCAACACTCGGCCAAGAATATTGCTGTAAAACATCGAACCAAACTCTTCACATTCACATTCCAACAGACAGTGGTGGCAAGCAGAGACGAAGGTTGCACACGGAGGGAAAATGTTTGATTGCTTAATCATGCCACCAGACGATGGGGGCGTGTGGTTTTGTCAACGAAATAATTTTGTTCTCACGTCAGCGCATTTTTTTTAAATTCTACTTCTATCGGTTTCGATCCTTTGCCGTGTGGTTTGAGCGTTATGTTTTAAAAGTTTTCGTCGTTTCATAAGCTACTGTATAATGTTTAACGATTGTTTCACGTGATGTTTCTTAAACTATTTATCTCTCTTTCCGATGAGAAAGGTCATTTAGGCACATTGTGTTGTTGTAATAAAAGGCATTCTTAACCAGTTCAATTTCTTCAAGTTCAAAAGATCTTCTCGTTCATAAATTTCCATCTCCCATCTACTTACACTCATAGTTGCCTTCCTCCTGGTCGCTGGCCTCCTTCTGCTCGTCCATGTTCGCTACCGCATCGGCAAAGAGAGAGGGGTAGAGAGAGAGAGAGAGAGAGAAACACCGTTGTAAACAAACTGTCACCAATAAAGCTTCAAACCCCGTTTTCCACCGAACCGAAACGCACTCCCGCGATCGATCGACGTTCGATTTGACGTTTGATCGTCACCGAGCGATAACGTATACTGACCACTTCGACAGCAACGGCACAGCAGACAGTCGCGCAGGCAGGAGGAGGATGACGCGATGGACGGCTGTATCGAGGCGGAGGCCGCCGAAGACGACGTCGCCTTCCCGTGTCGCTGCTGCTTCGCGGTACGTCGCCAGCGATTGCCATCCGCAGCCGTCCGCAGCCCGCTCCGTCGCTCCTGTCCGGCGGTAGTGTCGAGGGTCAGATAGTCGATGGTTCTCGCTTCACCGCCACCGACAGCGGATGGCCCGCCGCCCGAAGCCGACCCGTTGTGGGAGGCGGCCACGAGGGAGCCCACAGTCGAGGAGCTGCTGGTGGACGCGGTATCGTCCGGCTCGACCGGGATGGCCGTGAATCCGCGCGACGACCATCGCATCAGTGCAATGTCCGTCGCGGTCGTCGGTGGCAGCTGATGCCCGTCGGCACTGACCGTACTGCTGCTGCGATGGCCACGATTCACAAGCTGCATGCTGGCTGGTTGGCCCGGCCTGAATGTGTTTTCTCACTCCACACCCCCAGAGCGCGATCAAACGAGCGCCCTCCGTCGGCACAACATAGAAACACACCGTCGCATACACTTTACGATCGCACTCAGAGCAAACCTCCACCAGAACGTACACTTACGCACTTGTTCGTTCACTCACGAAAAACCGCACACACACAAAAGCGCGCGAGCACACCCACAACACCATAAAACACCACAATGGCTGGGTGACCTGAAGACGGGAATCACAAGTTGAGTTTAGCACCACGACGACAACGACGACGACGACGACGACGACGACGACGACGACGATTCGATCCGCATCGATGATGGTCAATCTCAATGGCGTGACGGCAATCTCGGTTGGCGGACGATTGTTGTTATGAGTTCAACACCACCGTCATCCCGCCCCTCTACCGGGCAAGGACACCACGCGGTCCACGCAGAGAGAGAGAGAGAGTTCGTTCGTCACCGTCATACGATCGTGAAATCAAATCTCCCGCCCGACGTAGCTGCGCTGTATGGTGCGTTTATAATTGGATTGCATCCAAAAATAAACATTCATCGTTTGCCGGACCTTTGCCGGGTGAAGAACCATCTCAACCGCCCACAAGTGGGACAGCGATAGGAGAAAGATAAAGAGAGGGAGAGGAAGAGAGAGAGCGAGAGAGAGAGAGACACTCCGGAGGGCTTGAGAAAGGTTAGTGTCTGCGTCGCGTCGTCAGCTAGAGAGCGAAGCGGGTGTACAGCATCGGCCAAACGGCAAAGAACAGATGGACACATTATGACAGTAAATTGTTTCAACAAACAGTGCCCGATCCAATGAACTCGGGTCTAGCTACCGGAAAAGGGTTGGAAAACTCCGGCCCGGAAGTGTGCAGTAGAAGTAAATCATTTTACAATAGTGTTTTGTGTCGTCAATGGCCCATTTTTCCGGGCCGTGCGTCTGCTGTTTAATGCTTGTTTGCTGATCGAGGTTGATTCATTTAAAGCACACCGGATAGTTAATTTTTCAAACTAAAACCCTTTCTATAGCACGAATATTCAAACAAGAATAATAAGAGCTTAATAATCCAGCTTCATAGAATACCATTATTGAAATGAAAAATCTTTCGGAATTTTCTACATGATCTCATTACACATTTTTCAAGCTTTTGTCAAATCGTCACTAAAAAAGATTAGCGAAAACAGCCATTAGGTAATATTAAAATCTCATAGTTCAATATGTTATCACTTATTCACAATTTTAGGCTGATGATATTTTGAGTAGAAAACCAGGTTTTCTTTTGTTGTAGTTAGAATCCATCTTGTTGGTTGCAGCAGGCCAAGACCGCGAAGCGGTTTCATTCATATATCATTCAGTTTTAGTACTCAAACGATTTCAAATTTTCAGTAAAGCTGCTACACACTATTTACAAAATTTGTCTATCGGTTTTTTATTTATTTTATTAATTTATGATTAGTCGTTTTTTGGTTTTCACAAAATGTTTCACTGATTTCACTAAATTAGCATATCCGACGTTGTCCTCAAAGCATTTATTTATTTATGCTAGCTAGCTATCAGCCGCTCGAATTCATGACATTTGACTACATGACTCTTCATTATATACTATCAGTATTGTTCAAAGTTTTTAGGAGATTTGTGTTTCTGGAGGAGTTCCAATGATTTTTTGCTT
>KB672053.1:390059-434814 GCA_000349105.1 Anopheles epiroticus | reverse complement strand
GTACACTCAGCCACAGAAAGAGCCAAAGCACATTAGTGCTCTGGTTAGACCTAGACCTTGACCCCTACTGGATTGTAGTGCACCCAAGCAGAAGAATATAGTAGTATATTATTATTTTTTAGTAGAACGCTGCAGCTATCAAAAAATTTGAAGCATTATCTCAAAGTAGTGTAACTCCCATATAAAACGTATGACCCAAATGGATAGGTGGTTGGAGAAGTAAAGGTTGCAAAAATGTTTGAATTGGAAATAAATACATAAAAAATCATATTCTGGTTTTTTTATATGCTAGAAAATCATATTACACAGCTCCTCGGAAAATTTTATATCATTTGAATCGCTAACACCATTAAAATTCACAATTTACCACGTATAAGGGCAAACTCACATACAAATTGTGTTATTTACTCGAGTAGGTGGTTATAAAAGGAAGAGGTATGAAATAGTTAAAATTTAAAAAAAAAAAACACGAAAACAATTTTTAAAATTCTGATTTTTTTAACATGACAGAGAGTAGTATTACACATCTTCACTAAAAAATTGAAATCATTTCAATCACTAACATCGTAAATATTCACAATTTACTACGCACAAGTGTAAACTCCCATACAAAATGTTTGACCTACCCGGGGAGGGGGTTATACAAGTAAGGGTGTAGTTTTGGTCATAGAAATAAAGGATAAGTTAGAATAGACTGTCCCCGAAACACACGGTGTATTGGAACTGATAATTTTGAATTCCTGTGTAAGTCGAATTTTACCAATTTCAAGCAAAAGTACTGCCTGATTCTTGTGTTTTTCAAACCAGGTTCTCAACTCTTTAATTATTTGGACCATGGACCTGTCAAATTTCCAAACCGCATATCTACGAACTTGCTTATAGCGGAGACTGTGTAACTCGAGGCGATCCTGTATATAGAAATTTGAAAAACATTGAGAGATACATTGGACACCACGATAACGAGCGGATCTTAAGGACAAAAATATCCCTGTTACAATCGCTTCCCACCTTCCCGTACGAGATTTTTTTCGTTAGTTACTAACATTATAACATAAAAAGCTTTTCTCGTCATTAACCATGCAAAGTCCAATAAACCTACCCGTTCCAAATCCAAAAATATTTTGTTCCTTTCGGATCATAATTTTTTTATAAATGTCTCACTACTTCAACGAGCATAATCTCAAATTACGAGAAATGACATTTGTATTTTTGGTAAGGTTGTTTGCTTTTAATGCCAGTCAGTCACGCTGAAACTTATTACGTTATCAGTAAAAATTTAACATTTGCTCCATTTTCTAATAACCTGATTGTGCTTACGCGTGTTGTTTGTAATATTTAATAACAAATTCTTCATAAAAAGAAGCAAATTGTCTCATGTAAGAAGCAAATTGTCTCATGTTTGTATTGCTTGACCAGTAAGTGTTTTTCAGCTATAAAATTTAGAAGCCTGCGCACAAAAAAGATAACATGTTACAGAATAACAATTCATTTTGTTCCACAGAGATTTGCCTTTAGCAAGACGGAATGGCCGTTCTAACGAAATTTAAAAAAAAAAACACAAGGTATGCCTTCGAATTGTTGTATTCTAATAGTATGAAATTCCTCCAAATAAACCCTTCGATTCTTGCAGAGTCTATTTAGGACTAATACTAGATGAAACATTATTGCTACTTTAGTAAATTTAGTGAATTGTTATAGAAAACACATGAAATGATTTTTTTTTAACTTTTCATAAAATTTTTAATGAATTTAATACAACAAATATATTAATAGTCGTCGAATAAAAAGAATAATGTTGAGTAAAGAGAAATAAAAAAATGAATGTAGTTTGCTTAGAAAAAATATTTAAAACAGCACGCTTTTTAGATTATTTTAGAACCATAAAAAGAAAAAGACCTTTAATCACTGCCTCGGACTACTTAAGAAAGGGATTTTAAGATTACAGACTACAGATTTAAATCAATTCCATTAAACAAAACAAACAAACAAAAACTATAGATGCAACAATTGTAAATGCAAATTCGAAATAGCATCGTGCTGAACAAAACATCGGCCGCAAGTTTAACCGTACATCTCATTATTCCTGTTCTCATCTCATTTTTATGTTGTCTTAAATCTTATGTTGTTCAAAATTAAATATTTTTTTTTTAAATAAACTTTATTAAACCTAATTTCTAGTCCATAATTTTAAACTTTCATGAACTTATGTCAAACAACATTAAAAACAACAACATATACTCATTCAAAAGATACAGATATTAAAGTTTAGATGAAAAGAAACTTCATCAACCAAGTACCCCTTCTCAGCACAATGAACGCTGTTCAAAAATCTCCCTTAAAGATTAATTCACACGGAAATTTTCAAAAATCCTCCAGCAAAATTTGAATTGAAAATTGGCACAATGTTTGGCGTATATATATATTTGCTTCTGTTCGCGTCTTCTCCCTTGTCGAAGACTGTGTACCGTGCCCGCAGCATGTTATGTAGCATCGAGCCGCGCGCACTGCCACCTAGTTCTACAAATCAATTTACCCGCTGACACTGACACTACTCTAAACAACGCGCTGGGGGCTACCCGCTCCCGCAGGTTCGAACGGATTTCGACGTCCATGTGGCACAAACGCACCGCAGTGGCAGCTAATGTGCAAGGCACAAGAGGAATCGTTCTGCTCTCGCCTGTAGCGACCTCCAGATACCCTGAGATTTCCCTTCCCAGCAGAATCGCCTGCCAACCGAAACCTCGAAGAGGTGATATATTTGAGACACGGCCAAATTGAAGAAGAAGACGAAGAAGCTTTAAAAAATAACGAAACAACCGGAGCATCGAAGTGGTCCTTGTCGGGTTTTTGGGTATGAGGGGGTGGGGGGGGGGGCGGGAATGGGCGACTATTAATGGCCAGCCAGCGTGTACGGTTCGTGCCGGTTCGCACCGTACATTCCGGCGTAATTAATGGGCCTGACAACTCTTGCATCTTTGCCAAGCAATCTGCATTTCGTCGACAGATGGCACAGTGCTCCGAGGGTGCCTCGGAAAGTGTGCTGTCCGTGTCACCGGATCCAGGCCAATAGAGTCAATCAGAGTGTGTTGGCGTGTGTGACTACACTACTAAAAGCGTCGATTGAATGACAGCGCACCGTTCGCGCTCAGGCTTTGGCTCTCTTATCGATTCACGCCGGAAAGGGAATGGAAACGATTGATCGTTTACAAATGTTTGATGGAAGGGTTCGATTAGTTGAACGACGTCAATCCTGACAGTAAACACGCACCAAATGAATTGCATGATCTTATTGTATATCTTAGTGCCAAAATTATACAAAGTCGCTCGACAAGCAGTCCGATAGTCCGAGCAGTCCGGTAGTGATGGCGACTGTGGCGCCAGTTTTCACACGATAAGACCAAAATACAAAATCCCATGCAGGCCGTTCTCCCTCAGCATAGTGATGATTTGACGTTCCATAGCATCTAGTAACCCCTACAAGGTCGTTGTTACGCCAACCAGAGAGAATGTACTTAATACTATTTTCTCATGATCGTTCACGATCGTTCTCTATACCGGATACTCTCCCAATATTCGCAATCCACTAAGAATGAAGCACGGTGATGACAAATAGCAATGCTGCGTCGCGGACAAGCTCAAGGTCGTCCATCTTCGTTTCCGTCATCACCGATGTCGTGGCGCGCATCCCTAACCGAGCCTGGCGTTGCGATTCGCTAAGCTGACAACCTGACCAGTAAGATAATGCATTGCTCAGGGACACGGCAGGCTGTCTAATATTATAAACTTTGGCATCCCGCAGTTTACAAGAGATTCCTTGGAGAGTGCCGTAATTGCCACTGTCTATTCTCATAAGAAGTTCTATGGGCAGCTCGGTCATGGCCACGAGGAAATGTTTTTATTTTTCGGAAGCTGTTCCGGGGCTAAAGTTACCACCGAAGCGGCAGAAGAGTCTGCGTGTCACACTGCTCGTAAATATTCTGCACATGAATAAGGTCGTAAAGTTCCACGCAAGGTAATATAAAACGTATCATTTGTTACTAGCGGGTTTGTAATTTAAAATCACGTTTGTGGGTTTAAGGCACATATCGTTAAAATACACAAATTAACTTATAAATGACGCTTCGAAAGTTAAGTTAATCATTTCAATGCCAACGATGCATACACTTTTAAAAAGATCTTAGAAAATATTCAACAATTATAATCAACAATAAACCAGAGAGCCAGAATAAATTAATCCTCTCCGGCGTCAAGTTCGTCAACTGATCGACTGTAAACAACGTGGGAGACGCCGTTGGCAGAATGTTTCGAGAAAAATCCATCTCGGCCCATCTTTTAATCCTCTTCAAAAACTGACTATTAACTGCCTGCCTGCCTGCCTGCCCGTTCCTACGCACCAACCAGTCCCCCAAAAAACCCTCCGATTTAGAAATAAAAGTTCACAAAATTTTCAATACGCTATAAATACATCAACTAACCTCTCGCCCTTCTAACTCCGACCACCGAACTCATCCCAAAAAAAATCTCTATCCCTCATCTGCATTGGACCACCGGCAATAACAAACCCCGTCTGTCCGCTTTTGGACAGTTGGAGGTCGCAAACGGTACGAAGCCAACGATGGACGAGCGAGAATGGCAAAGATTATAGCCACCATTTTATACACTTTTTTATCTGCCCGTTTTTCTGTTTGCCGTTTTCTTGGGGAAAATGCCGAAAAAATTATTTCCGTGGACGGAAGATTTTTATTATGTTTTGCTCACTAAAACACACACAAATACATACGCAGAAGACGATCACACGATCAACGTTGCGTTAATTTCTCACACCTCACGAAATGAGTTTCCTCTACACTCCACGGCATCAAGACTACGGCCGACCGATCACCGTGTAATGCTGACCAGAGATTGCGCATACACCATTTTAGGAGATCATAAATTATGAACGGATTTGCAGCCAAGCTGTGTCGGTGTACGGGTCTGCATTCCAATCGTTTTTCTTATGTCGTGAGCTTTACTACGAGCAATTGGAAAGCATGTCCACAAAACGTCTCGTCACGACACATTGCGGCTGTTGCGAAAAAAACGTGCATTACTTAAACGGTTTACAATTGAACGCACGTGCCGGATGGTGTTGAGTGATCGTTTCCCGTGCAAATAGAGCAACACACCTTAGGCGCGCGGTCAAACAGCGATCGCGACCGGTAGAGCACCGTGCAGTGCACACGCTTTCAAATCCCGGTCTATACTGGCAACACAGAAATGTGCGTACCACGGTGTTCCACTGTCGATGAGTTTCCCCCGTGGACACATGGGCCGGTGTCTGCATATAGCGCACCCGAGAACCTCTCCTGGTGAGCATCGGCGAGCGCTCACACGCAACGGAGTAGATTATTTGTTTCGGCGAGATCACGCCTCGCTCTAGCGGTCTAACCCTTCTTGCTCAATCACAGTCATGGGCTAAATTTACACAGCTCTCATGCACACAGCGTTCTCTCGTGAATGATTCTACTTTATGTCGGCTGTCGAGACGAGCGCGATCAAGTAAGATAATGTAATGTATCAATTTGAAATATCAAAATAAGGTTTATTTAATTTATCAACCCTTCACCCTTCCGACCCTATTTCGATGATGCCATGTTCTACCCTACGATGGGCCAACATTTCCCAGTGCTGATAGAAACACTCTGAACATATGGCACACTCAAATGGTCGCTCCTTTGTGTGCACTCTCCTTATGTGCACCTGCAGCTTGTAGTTCCGGCCGTACGTTTTATCGCAGTGCGGACACTTGAATGGATGGATATTTTCATGCCGCAGTTCGTGCACTCGCCGATCGCTGTACGTGGCGAAGCCTTTGCCGCACTTCCGACACTTTATCAACCGTTCACCCGTGTGCACGGTTTGATGGTCTCGCAAATGTTTGCGCGTTTTGAAGCGCAACGCGCACTTCTCACAACCGTATGGCCGCTCCTCGGAATGAGCCAACTGGTGGCTTAGCAGGTCCGAATGGCGTAGAAACTTCTTCGAGCATATGGTGCACTGGTGCCTCTTTTCGCCGTGCACTTGCCGATGCGATACCAGCGTACTGTTAGTGTAGAACCCCTTCTGGCACACCTCGCATACGTACTTGCGTTCTCGCGTGTGTGCACTGTTTATGTGCCCCTGCAAGGCACTACGGCTGCAGAAGCTGGCGTCACAGATTGCACAGCTATGCTTTTTCTCCCTATACGGAGCGGCCTGATGCTTGACTAGAGTGGCATGGCTGATAAAGCGTTTGTAGCAAACGTTGCACTCGTAGGGCCGCAAGTTGTTGAAGATTCGCTCCTTCTCGTGCACATTGGCGGAATGTTGCTTTAATTCTGCTGAGCTTGCAAACTGCAGTCCAGTACAGCTGCAACACTCAACGAACGGCCTAGTGGTTTCTTTCATTTCGTTAACAGGTTGTTGCGGTGTGGTAAATTCTTTTCCATCCTGCTGTGCATCTTTTGCATCTTGCTGTATGATCTCATAATCATCTAGCGCTTCTATTTCACCCGGTTCTACCACCTCAACAACTTCGTACATCTCGAAGTCAAATTCGTGATTAGTGGTCGATTCGGTCATGCTTGTCCCATTGTCCATAACCGGCTCTTCTAAAAATATTTCTGTTTCATCTGTCCATGAGTTTTCCTCGTCAAGTTCTCCTTGTGTCTGGCCATTTGCGTCTGTCGGAAGACTCTCCTCATAGCACTTCCGTTCATTGATACCATCCAGCTGGGGTTGCAGCAAACTGTAACAGCAAAAAGATGGTTATTAGTTTCCAAGTATTGTCAAAATTTAAGCTAAAAAAGAACATACACTTCACTTTTATCGGTGGGAAGAAGGGCCCGAAGCTGTGTGTCGGATTTTAAACATTTCTTTCGAAAGTTGTTACACATTACAATAAAGTCAGAACACTCTTGGCACACACAATCGGGCAATCCGTCGCCACGAACCACCGCAAGACCTGTAAGCAACTGGAACATGTCGTCCAGTGTCGTCTGGTTGACTCTCTTAAATATCGAATAGTATTCGTCTGCTTCCTTTTGCAGACATGCACGACACGTTCTCATTGTAACTCGGTTTTATTTTTCAAGCCAGTAACTAAAACATTTGCGCTTTTTACGACTGCCCAAACAAGTTCGACGGGATTTGCGTTGTTTACGGTATTTGACGTTTGCGTTCACAATGTATCACTGTAGAATACACCCTTGCCCAGCAGACATTGAATGTTGGGGCGCGCTCTGGCAAACGTCAGACAACACAAACGCACCAACTGTTTTGTTCGATAAGCTGTTGTGCATGCGTGATTTGGAATTATTTTGAATTCCGTCCAAATACGCTAACGTTGGAAAATAGCAGGAACACATTTTGTTCAATCTCTTGAAGGCGTTCCACCATTCATCTCCCACGGTAGGCAGTTTATTTTTAAGATGGGCTAGAGAGCGATACTTTTTTTAAGCTTTAAAGATTCACAAGCTAACACATATTGCTTTACAAAACATTAGTTTATACAGGTACTTTTATTACTTAAATTCAGTATCTGAAACGCATTCCAGTTTTTGCGGAACTTAGCTGCTGCAACTAAAGTTCTGCAATTCCAACAAAACAACTCTTATCCTCTCGGGTGCACCAAATCTACTTTCGTTACAAAATTCCTTCCTAAGTACAGCATCGCTGGCGCCGTTTTGTCGCAGCAAATGCAGCATCATAATTACATGCGTATCGTAAAGAATGCCTTTCGCCAAAAGATAATCATGGTACAGCTTTAATGCAGTCAAGTTTAGCTGGTAATACGCATCACATTTCAACGCTTGCTGGTAGCGTTCTAGCCAAGCTGTACAACTAAACGACGATTTCAGAGCTTGCATTTGCTCCCTGAGCAACTTTTCGCTCCCCGATCCATTCAATTTATCACGAATTTTTTCGATATGGTTTTTAAACTCTTTGTCGTTGCAATAATCCACCAACGTAGCGATGTTGCTTTCCTTTGATTGTTGGTGGAATAAGCTATTTGCTTCCGTTCCAGATAGAGACTGTTTTAGAGACTGAAATGCACGATTTGCATCGATTGCTGGAATCAGTTTGTACACGTTGGACAACATTTCTTTAAACGTTTCTTTCGAGTAATACATTCTGTAAAACTCCTGAATAATTCCGATCGATTGGGCACCGCCTTTCGAAATCAGGATTCTTCTTGCAGTCGCATCCACAGGATCTTCCAACGTTAATTGCTCGAAAAATTGCCACTTTTGCGTGAAATTGTCCGCAGAGCTCCAGTTCACCTTAAGCAGTTCCTCTAGCGTGGAGTAGTTACAGACGACGGTACGGCAGATGTGCAGGGCCGTTTTCAAAACCTGCGCTAAAAACAGCGTCTGCTCGGCTTCCTTTATCACAACTGGGTGCAACAGCGCTTCCACTATGGCGTTTACATCAGCGGCTAGGAATACAACATCCTCGAAATTGTAATTATTCAAGTTTTCTACCAAATAGATGGACGAGAGATCCATGATTCCAAGCCAAACAACTTTTCTGTGCGTTGACAGCTGATATTGCGGTTTCACTAGAAATGTCAAACTCGTTTGTTTACATTTTGCACACCGAAACATCTGTTCGTAAATCCAACGCATAGCATAATTAAAACTGTAAAATCTCTCCATCTCTATACCGTTTTAAAAGGCACTGGAATGTGCAATGGATATTACCTTGCTAGAATCCATAGTTAATAGTCAATGTGCGTCGATATGTTGGCTGTGTCTCAATTACAATGCGTCTGAATATGTTTTCCTCGATGCCCCTGATTTTGTGCCACTGGTGAAAATTATTAGCAAATGCACTGGAATTAAGGTATGCTCCTCCGTATGTTCACCACTGCGCTCTAGAGTAATAATTGCAACGAATAATATTTTTAGATTCACGGAAAGAATCAATTTTCGCACGCTCTATGCTACGCATGTCGGAATGATGTGATCAAATTCAACGAAAAACGAGAAAGATGGCTTGCCTCGGATAAAATTCTTCGCAGTTTGCATACGAAAAAGGATGCGACGAAATCCCTCCTATTTCCTTCCATGAAGTCCTCCATAAACGAAAATGTCACTACAGATATTGAAAATGACGACGCGGAACGACCGGAAATAGCTTCATCGTCAGCTGTTGCTAAAGAGATCGTCCACAAAACGGATGAAAGCATTCATGGAGATCCTCAAAACCAGACGACCCAGCTGAAGCGTGATCGGGAAGGTGCGAAACCGAAACTGGTATGCTGTGGTTGCAATCCTTCGCCAGAGTTTGCGAGCCCTTCCGAACTAGCGTCACATTGCGACGAGCAGCACAAAAAGTACCGTATCACGGACGGTTCGATTCGCCCTTTCGAATGCAACATTTGTTTTCAACGCTTTCTAACCAAATTTCTCCTGAAGCACCATCAGGAACGACCCTACCGGAAACGGTCCCACATTTGTGGATCGTGTGGTTTGGCCTATTTTACGAGCTCTGCCTTGAAACGACACGAAACGGTATGCACCGTGGTTGACAAAAACTACACCTGCGAAGAGTGCGGCAAACAGTTCCGCCAAATCATTACCCTAAAGAACCACCGTAAGCTTCATCAAGCGCAGAAAACGTTTGCGTGTTCCGTTTGCTCCAAAACGTTTAAGCAAAAGTTTGAAATCACCATCCACATGGTGACACATACCGGTGAGCAGCCGTTTCCCTGCGATCAATGTCCGGCAAGGTTCAAACGGAAACAGGCGCTGAAGAACCACCAGCATCGTCATCTGAATCCACGCCCGTTCAAGTGTGAAACGTGCGATGAATGGTTTAGCAATCCAACGGCACGAAAATTTCACCGCCTTACCGTACACGAAGGGCTTGATCCGTTTCGGTGCGACCAGTGTGGTGTGAGCTATGGGCGTAGGTTACGGCTTACGCAGCACATGAGAAGAGTGCATGGAGCAGTTATTTAATAAAGCGTTGACTGTGGAATATCTATCTAATAAACCCTAAATATGTAATCTTTTGCATCCGGCAGGAACCATGCAAATAATTTTGGCATTTAAATCTATTTAAATTAATTCAATTAAAATTGGAGAAAAGATAAAATATCGACATTATTCAAAGGATTACTCTACAGCTGAGTTTGCACGAACACACACATTCCTGGAATCATTATGTTTTCCACAACATGCAAATTTCCAAACGCCGCGCGTTACGACATCTCCACAGGGCAATACATCCCAAGACGCCACCCAAACGGTCACTTATGTGTTCGGTTTGACATGTTCCGCATCAATCGCAACAGGTCATCAAAACATAGTCAACAACATCACTGCGTTTCTAGCAATTTGTAATGCATTTTCGCCCTGACCACGGCGACTCCAGGCTGCTGCGTTCTAGTTGTGCCTGCGTTTGCGTTGGTGGTAGCCACCCGCCACTCTAGGCCACGATGTGCACAATCCGCGTGTGTGTGTGTGTGTGGCACCAGACGGTTGGACGAGGGAATAAAGGCGGACGCTTAGGTACCTTGGAAAGAGATCCATTCTCCCCGGCCGTTTATATAAATACATAACGATCAGCAACTGTACCCAGTCACGTTGAATGCGTCGTGTCTGAGCCACAAACAGTGCCTTCCATCCCCCCTCATGCTCCCCCTGTCATTGCTTGCCGCCCTTCCTTATCCGCACCCACATCATCACACCGGCTTGCATGGGTCACATTCCCTCGGTGTGCATCCCGGATCCTATTTCCATTCTTTCTGCCCCGTCTGCCCTTACACTGCTCTGCGTACCGAGTGAGAGAACTACTAGAGACACGATTACTCGGACAGTTGCGACACTCAACCGGATGCTCTCCGACTCCAGTCCAGTGCGCTCCGTTGAACAGTGCGGATGGAAGTGTCTTATACGACTCTTCTTATAAAGTTACAGTTTGTGAGACTTTCCAGCAGTGAAAATATGAAAATATAGTAACTTTCTAAGTGTAAATAAAAAATAATATTAAATATAAAACCATCACGATTTAAACAGAAACCAAATGGCACAGTTCAAAGCGGGCGATCGAGAAAAGGCGAGCGAATTCTCAGCTATCTCCTTGCTTCCTCGTGACGATCGCCGAAGATCATTCTCGAATCCTTTCCACATTCATATGAAAGAGATTCAAAAGTCCGGCCCGCTCGATAGAATTTAGCCGCCCGCAACAAAGATGTCTCGTGTGCGGAGCGCATAGATTTCAATATAATTATCCTCGTGGCGCTTGTTCCTCTGCTGTTTTTCTTTCCGGCGCGCATCATATAACTGTTCAAGCAGTTCACATTCGAAAATTATGCATTTAAGAACGTAAAACTACTGAAAAAGGTTTAAATGTGCTAAATAAAGTAGAGTAAACGGGGAAAAACAAACATAACAGTTAGTGTAAATGATCATCTTTTCATCAAAAG
Source organism: Anopheles epiroticus (assembly GCA_000349105.1). Taxonomy (NCBI): domain Eukaryota; kingdom Metazoa; phylum Arthropoda; class Insecta; order Diptera; family Culicidae; genus Anopheles; species Anopheles epiroticus. Next base: position 423,362 of record KB672053.1, on the reverse strand, counting down.
GTGGAGTTAAGTAACGTATGAGAAGATCGAAATGTAGTGCTACCTTAGTTTTTGCAAAACAAAAAAGCTGGTTAAGTTGTTAAAAGTAATATCCATGAAAACATTTTAGCCGCTAAAAAAATATTAAAATTTCATTTTTTCCTATCAACCAAATCTCGTACCTTTTGTGTAATGTTTTGCGTGAAATAAAAACTACAATCGCATAAAAAGTTTTTCCTTCGAATGTTTTAAATGCTAATGGACAAACTGTGAAACACCCACCACCAACCGTCCCACAGTGATTTTCCTACACCCTCAACCTCTCCCCCCCCCCCCTGTAATGGTTGCGTAATCCGAGAACAACCCCGAAAAGCCATCGACGGCCATTGAGGTGTGCGCCGGAACGTTTTTCACCTTCCGAAGCCATAGCAGTACGGGCCATAGTCCCGCGCCACGCCGTACCGCAGCCAGTCTCAATTAGTCAGTCGGTATGTCCGTGTTCTCTTACACGGTTTCGCTCAGTGTTTAGTGCTCTCTCTCTCTCTCTCTCTCTCTCATGTGACTCCAGCGCCATCGCTCATGACCCGAGTCCGAATTTACTCATGTGCTATCGAGTTAGTAGCATGCCCATTGGGAGTTAGTCGTTTCTCGGTGTTTGTGTGCAACAGAAGGGATCGATGGCGTTGGTGAAAATATGGTGAAAAATGAGTGAGATTCAGTGATTGAATGCTATTGTGCTATTGTTACTACAAAACGTATCGTGCAAAAGTATGATTTTGGTCACACTTTTACAAGGCTAATAGCGGGTGTACTAGGTATACGAGTGTGCGTGTGAATTTAAACAGTAACCGTTAATACCGTTTTACGGTGGTGAGTGGTACTGCTGCGATCATGATAGTGACTACGATGATGATGATAATGATGGTGGAATTGATCGTTCTGTAGCTTTCCTGTACACAAACCAATCACAACAACGGAAAAGTGTGAATGCGATGAGGGATTGGAATGGTGTTGCAGTGTCAGCTTAAATGTCGTTAACGAGACAGAACAACCACTAAATGTTGCGTTAAAAAGAGTTCCTATGTGTTCCTATGTGCAAAACGTTTTTTTAACAAATACCTTGCGATAACGCGAAATAAGTCCCCCATCAGCAAGGTGAACATAAAGTGCTACGTTTTAAGTAATTGTACTTCGTTTCAATGTATAATAAAGACGATTAAAGCCGGTTGCTCCACAAAACCCAATTGTACCGTACAACGATTTACAGTAATTTTGTGCTTTGATACATTTTTTTAGCGAGTGCATTGAATTTTCATAATCCTTAAAGTGGTGTGTTAATGTGAGTTTAACATTTGTGGACAGCTTTGTGAAAAGTACAGAAGCCCAAAGTGCATTCGTTGAAAGAGGCATTAACCAACATGATCACAAAACGCTACCCTACTTAAAAGTGTTTCTACAATTTTTGAGTGATTTCACACTCATTACTGTACTGTTTTGTAACAAAAAAGAAAAACGCGTGTGTGAACTAATAGGTAAGAAAGTTTGATGCGTCTAAAACGCATGCTTCTTATTGCTGATGTAATCCGAAATGTTACACGTTGTGCTTGAATGACATGTTAAATTTATACCGTTTTTCCTTCCCACGCCAGGGTAGACTAACAAAATGACGAAAAAAACGACACCCATGGGTCATTACTCGGCCAGCACTTCCGGCACAGTCGGGCCAACCGGTGGAATGAGCAGCTTCGGCACCGGTGGAACCACTGGTCTCGACAGCACCGACAAACAGCAACTATCGACGTCCGGATCGGTCCACCAGCATCACGAGTCCGGCATCGGCGGTAAAAGCTCCGGTGGAGCCACGGATCAGCAACGCCCGCATCATCCGTCGCAACACCATCATCAACATCACCACCATCCGCAGCACCACCATCCGCAGCAGCAGTCGGTTGGCAAAATGCGCGAAAAAAACACCGTGCACTGGTTTCGCAAAGGATTACGGTTGCACGATAATCCGGCCCTGCGCGAAGGGCTACGGGGGGCGCGAACGTTCCGGTGCGTGTTCATCATCGATCCCTGGTTCGCGGGCAGCTCCAACGTTGGCATAAACAAGTGGAGGTAAGCTTCGGAAGTTGTTGTACAAAATATCATCGATGAGCGTTCAATTTGAAGCCCAAAGCAAACGGCATATGACTGCACACGTAATATGTGCAATGTCACTTCCCGTGTCATCGGCAACTATTATGCAATGGTTTCGAAGTTGTACGTACGTTAGCAAAAGACGATCATTATCATCATCATTATCATCGCCAACGCCATTCAAAGTTGAGCGCTTACAGTGTAGGTCGTCACGACCACACACGGTTCTACACCACCGCATGAGTGTACATCACATGCAGTGTGCAACTGCACTCACCACTACACGGAGCGCTCGAGCGATAGAATTAACCCTGAAAATGCACATTGTGCGAATGTTGCCGCACACATGCGAAACGGGGTGGATTTTTGTGTTGGTAGTATCATGCCTCGCACGACCAATGTCGCCTTCGCCTATCATCAGTGTGATACGCACCACAAAAACAACCCTGCGCTGCAGCTGTATCACAAATGCACACATTTTGCTGGTGCAATGGTAGCTTATCGTGCGCCAGGCCGGCGCTGTCGAACGAAAGCATTAGCTCTGGTGCACGATCTGTGCACACCGCGCCATTCTCATTTGACGGTCTCGAGTGTTTAATGGTGCACTATTGCCTGCAACTGCACTTGGGCAGTATAGTAGTGTAAGGAGTTTGCGTTTGTGGGGCGCTTTACACTAAATCAAATAAACGTTTTGCACTCATCTCATAGTTTGCACTTTTGCGATACGTTGACACCATCGGTGGAATTGATATTTTTTATTAGAAATATACGCTCAGGTTGTTAATATTCAAAGCACTTCTTAAACTTTTTGCATATTTTTGGAAATTTAATGCATTTTTGCTCGTTTCATAGAGATTGCAACCGAACAACTGTGTAACGACTATCAGCTATTTAGTTTAGTTTAGCTTTTTTGCTTACAATTTTGGTTTTCCTGCTATAGTTAGTCAAACATAAAAAAATAACGCATTACAAAATGGCTCCGGAAAAGCATTCCAACTCCTCTGTTTTACTTAATTTAGGTCAACAAATTATTTTTAATCATAAAAATGCAACGTATTGGTGAGTTAAAATTAAAGATTCAAATTGAAATGAATGATTAAAGATTCAAATAGAAAATAATATAACATGAGATCAGAATGACTTTTTTGCAAGATAATAAAACTTGAATGAACTTGATGTAATCGACGTTTCTTCCGTTATCTTTCATAACGCTACTAACAGTCTGCTTAATAATCACCATCACCATCATATCGGATTGGTAAATATTTTTGGCCTATGCCGTAACAGTTCATTTTCATTTCCCATTCGGGGAAAAGCTGTTCAATAATCACCATCCCGATCGGTTACGCCAATCATGTCGAAAACGAGAATACGAGGCGTAGATATGGCGTTGACAATCAGGTGACAGGATGGGACTGGCAGTAACATTGCTTCGATTACACAAAATCACCACCAACGGGTACCTTCATCCCCCCCCCCCCCCCTTGGACCAGCTTCCCTTCCTGCCGCCCCACCCATGGCTGTATATCACGAAAATTCGCCACCCAGATCACCTAACGACTCCAGCGTCTCCATCGCGTATCTTCTTGACGATTCTGCAGCCCACCAGCAGCCCTGGGTCCCCCCGCCTCACTCCACCCCATCGTACGCCAATATATCAAACGGGCCTCCCTCCACCTCCCCCCCCCCCCCCCCCCCCCCCCCCCCGTACCATTGACTTGCAATCACGTGGCAGACAATGTGAGGCGCAACTACGCTCGTACCTAAACGTTACGTAGCACTCGCTGCCACCGCAAACCTGCCCTTCCGCTACACAACCATCTGTGATCCTTTCCACCCACCATGCCGGTCACTAGGGGGCGGGTGAGATGTTGAAAGTGCGTTGGATGGGACTGGATTTGTGTGTCACCTGTACTTGCCGTTGTTTGACGGTTCTGTTTTTTTCCCCACAGACACAGACAAGCACAAGCGCTAGAACACATATTAGAGCAGCATTGCCGTTTTTGCGACAGCGTTAAAAGGCACAAAAACAAATAATATAACAAAAAGGTGATACAGAAAACATCCTTAGGTAGTTTCGCTTCCTTGTTGTGCACAGTATTGTTGAAAAGTTTTTCAAAATTTCCACCATTGGTGTGGTGACTTGTGCAGTGGAGTTACGCTACTATCAAACATTTACATTGTGGCGAGGAATTTAAAAACTTGGAAACTTACGCCCGAGTCTTACGTAAACGTTCAGAAACTTAGCTTATTGTGTGACATTTATCCCGGTTATTTATATACCGGTTATTGGGTTTTTCAAAAACATGTTTTCTAATAGTTAGGGCATTGTGATGTAGACAACATCCTTTTTCTATAATTCATGATGTTTAAAAAAGTACGCTACGAATTTTTGAGTAAATATGTTTTTCCCTCTGATCTGCTTCTTGCCGTATTGCCGCTTCGCAAGATGCCTTTGCTTGGACCTTCGTATCTATGTACTTACAAATCGGATGTCCACCACGTATGCTACGACTTTGACAATAAACACGTAGAGCGTTCTGTGAAACCCGGTTGCATAAAACTAAAACAAACGTGAAGGAATGTATGGCATATTACGATAACGCTGATAAAAAGACTGTTTAAATTGAAACTTCGCACGGAATAATAAACACATACATTAAAAGTTGTGTCGTTTAAACTATTGCCTGCCTATTGCGAATAGATAGCTCGATATGGATTTTAATGTTGTTTTTTTTCATATATAAGAATGACTACAACCGCAACCACCACAACCTGGTGGAATTTGACAGCATATTTAGAGATTTAAAGTACATTTACAAGCACAGAGATTCAAATTTAATAGCTTATTTGAAAGCTCGTGATCTTGCGTGAGTTTGAGAACCTGTTCAAAAGTTGATATACTGTTTGATGTTCAAGAGAATTACTAGTTGGTGTGCAGTGTTGATTCACAGAAGAGTTGAAATTTCGGTTGATTTATGCAACTCATTCTCTTCTGAAATTAAACTCTGTCTGCGAATCAGTGCAAAAAGGCACAGCAGACAGCAACACAGCAACAATCGTTAAAACTAATGACTTTCTTGGCCTCATCTGTAAAAATGATAAGGAATTATGCTACCTTCATACCTACCTCAGTTAAGTGCAATCTTAGATGATACAAACTTTACGCCTCCTTCCTTGACCATTATTCCATTGTTCGTCTGTTCAATAGCACTGCTAATTCGCTTTTTAAGTTGTTCCACATCACGTATACATACACCATCTCACGAGACGAGGAAACGTATACCCTGTGCTAACACAGCAACGGCCTCAAGCCACGATGCATTGTTTTAACGCAGAATGAGAACATGGTGTTACCATTCGATCGAGAGCTTGTTAAAAATAAGCTGAAAAATACACTGAAAGTCACCTTCGCTGTTTTCCGACAAACCTTCTGACTGGGTATCAACATAGCTATTCAAGGTAGCTTGAATATAAAATCGTAAAAAACTAATATATTTTTCTTTCCCCTACAGATAGATATCTTCTGTCTGTATAACACTTAAATAATCTCAAAATCGTGATCAGTTAAACATACCACAGAAGGTGGATTCATATTATACTTATAGAAGATGTAAATCAGCCTACATGCCTCTAGGATCATAGTTCGATCAATGTTATGATCTTTTTGGCCAACATGTTCAAGTTTTCAATTTAACTAATGGAAATAAAAAAGGTCTTACGACAGGTGAATTCGGAAACAACGCGTGTTACTCTGGAAAAAGTGGCTATTACTGGCTACTAAACATGAGCTAAACTGTAATTGGGGTAATTGCAATCAGTGATAGATCCAATAAGGAAAGGAACAAATGCACATCAGATACCCAAACGGACGCTAAGACCGTGTGTGATGCGAAACCCTCATAAGAGAGCATTGCGTGAGAATAAGGAAACCATTCGTTTACATGTTTCAGATGTAACAATGCGCTACCGTGTAGAGAGTTCAGTGTTAAACAGTGGTTTAACAGCAGAGTGCCTCAGTAATGACCTTCATCGGCAAGGGAAGCAAAGCAAAATGTCATAAACTAACTAAAAAGCTAGTTGATAAGCACTTTGATTTTTGGAGAACAATCATTTGAATACGCTAATCGATTATTTTTTGTATAACAGAAAAAAAAACTTATAATTGATGGTTGTAAACAAGATTTGGAATCGCTAGGATTTCTTTTGGCGAGTAATTCTTCTTTTAAAAAAAATAGAAGGGAGCACTTATTTTGTCCGCAGAAGTATTGTAGACCCTGTTAAGGCTTGTTGATATTATAATTTTGAGTCATTTCATTGAAATCCCATTAGACTTCCACACAGAACGTAAAAAAAACACATACATCGGCGATGACGAAATAAAACGTTTGAATGTCTCATTTTCTCTGTCATTCTCTTTATCTACTTCATAATCTGCATTCAGGTTCCTTCTTCAGTGCTTGGACGATTTGGATCGGAACTTAAGAAAGCTCAACTCCCGGCTGTTTGTGATACGAGGTCAACCGGCTGACGCGTTGCCAAAGTTGTTCAAAGAATGGGGCACAACCTGCCTAACGTTCGAGGAAGACCCCGAACCCTTCGGCCGCGTCCGTGATCATAACATCTCGGAGATGTGCAAGGAACTCGGGATCGAGGTCATTTCTGCCGCATCGCACACCCTCTACAATTTGGAAAGGTTTGTGTTGCCTGTGTGCATTCCACAGACAAGTGATCCGTACTAACGCATTCCGCCTGTTTTTTGCAGAATCATTGAAAAAAATGGCGGCCGAGCACCGCTAACATACCACCAGTTCCAAGCCATTATCGCCTCCATGGACGCTCCACCGCAGCCGGAAGCCTCCATTACGCTGGATGTGATCGGGAGCGCCAACACGCCACAGTACGACGATCACGATGACAAGTACGGGGTGCCGACGCTGGAGGAGCTGGGCTTCGAGACGGAAGCCCTCCGGCCACCGGTGTGGATTGGTGGCGAAACGGAAGCACTCGCCCGTCTCGAGCGGCACCTCGAACGGAAAGCGTGGGTCGCCTCGTTCGGCCGGCCCAAGATGACACCGCAGTCACTGCTCGCTAGTCAAACGGGTCTGTCGCCCTACCTGCGCTTCGGCTGTCTCAGCACGCGGCTGTTCTACTATCAGCTCACCGATCTGTACAAAAAGATCAAGAAAGCGTGCCCGCCATTGTCGCTGCACGGGCAGCTGCTGTGGCGGGAGTTCTTCTACTGTGCCGCCACGAAAAACCCCACCTTCGACAAGATGGCCGGCAATCCGATCTGTGTGCAGATTCCGTGGGATCGCAACGCGGAAGCGCTGGCCAAGTGGGCGAGCGGACAGACCGGCTTCCCGTGGATCGATGCGATCATGACGCAGCTGCGGGAGGAGGGCTGGATCCACCATCTGGCCCGCCATGCCGTCGCGTGCTTTCTGACTCGTGGCGACCTGTGGATATCCTGGGAGGAGGGCATGAAAGTGTTCGAGGAGCTCCTGCTGGACGCGGACTGGTCGGTGAATGCGGGCATGTGGATGTGGTTGTCGTGTTCGTCCTTTTTCCAGCAGTTCTTCCACTGCTACTGCCCGGTCAAGTTTGGGCGGAAGGCTGATCCAAACGGAGATTACATCAGACGGTATTTGCCCATATTAAAGGTAAGCAATTGCTCGAGACGAGGTTCGTTCCGATTGTTCAATCGAACGCCTAGGTTCAAATAAAATTTCAAAGTAGAGTTTCCAGTCAAAGTAGAGTAACCAGTCACCACATGATGGCAATAGTATAGATCAAGATGGAAAAATCCCTCCTTGCATCCTTGTTTTTAAACAGTGTTTTCCCGAGTTTAGCTGATTGTGCGTTACCGAGAAAACCGAGTAACTCAAATTGCCGCGTAACCCCAATATGAGATGATATATGGTTTATACTTACGATACAGCTCCATTCAGGTGTCTGTTGAAGCTGTTCAACATCGCTCTGGAAGGTGTCATGCGGAACGCGGGCTTCGACATCAGGGGCACGATTTTCACCCGGTCTCTCCAATTCCTTGGCTTCGCGGATGACATTGACATCATCGGAAGGACATCTGCGGCGGTGTGCGAGGCATACACCCGACTGAAGCGCGAGGCCAATAGGATTGGATTGAGGATCAATGCGACGAAGACAAAATACCTGCTTGCCGGAGGCTCTGACCGAGATAGAGCACGACTCGGAAGCAGAGTACTAGTTGACGGCGACGATCTTGAGGTGGTAGAGGAGTTCTGCTACCTTGGTACGATCGTAACTTCGGACAACAACATGGGCATCGAAATCCGAAGGCGCATTGTTCAGGGGAATCGTGCCTACCACGGGCTCCACAAACTCCTACGATCCAGAAGACTCCAACAACGCACGAAATGCGCCATATATCGCACATTGATACGGCCGATAGTCCTCTACGGGCACGAGTCCTGGACTATGCTGGCGGAGGACACCAATGCCCTCGCCATTTTCGAACGGCGGGTGCTACGACTATCTTTGGCGGTGTGTGTGAGCAGGGCGTGTGGAGAAGGAGAATGAACCACGAGCTTGCTGAGCTGTTTGGCGATGCAAGTATTCTGACGGTCGCCAAAGCCGGAAGGATACGCTGGTTGGGGCACGTGATGAGGATGCCGGACTCATGCCCCACCAGAAAGGTGCTCGTCAGCGACCCGTTCGGCACGAGGCGTAGAGGAGCACAGCGAGCTCGTTGGCTGGATCGTGGCTGGAGGACTGCAGCCCTGGACCGAGTTTCCTGGAAACGGATTGGCGACCTGGCCATGTCTTGCAGACGTGCTCTGCAATGAGCGGGCCAAGAAGAGAGAGACTTATGATACAGTACCGTGTAAACTCACTCGCAACCTGTGAAGTACTGTGTACCACGTAACTCGGCCATTGTATATGCCATGGAAGGTCGTAATGCAACTAACGCTTTCGTCATAAAGCCGCGAATCGTATTCACCATCGTTGTCTTGATATCAAGCGCCATCTAAAAAAATGCAGAAACCGATAATCACAATAATAGTGCTATGACAACTACAATAATAAATACGGGTCTCAGGTACAATGAACCTTCAAGGCACGTTCCGTATCGTATTTTTCCATCAGTACAATATACCCACTGTGAACAGAACGGTCACACAGTTTCTAACGACATACTTTCTTTCTTTGTAGAACTTTCCAACCCGCTTCATCCACGAGCCCTGGAATGCGTCGGAGAGTGTGCAGCGTGCGGCCAAATGTCTCATTGGCAAAGACTATCCGCTACCGATGGTGAACCATGCGATTGCCTCGCGCGCCAACATGGAGCGCATCAAGCAGGTGTACCAGCATCTCGCCAAATACCGCACACCGAGCGGCGGGTGCTACGAGGCCGACTGTACCGAAAAGGGTGGGTCCGCGATTGCGGGCGTCATGACGGCGGCCAAGGTGCAGCACATGAACACGAGCAGCATGAACGACAGTCCCAGCCCCACGACCATCCTGACGAGCGTCAACAGCTCCGGAAACTATATGTGCCGCAGTAATCCGCCCGCACAAAGCGATCCTAACGGGAAGGTAATCACGTACCACCAGTTGCTCAGCGGCCCGGACGCCAGGACAACGCTCGGGGGCAATGGGAGGGGCGATCGGGGTAATGCTGGTTCGGCTGAGGACAACAAACACGGACACGGGTCCGATGGGAGCAATCATCTAATGGCCGGGAAGGAATCGATTGCTCAACAGTCGCAGCTACAGCACGATCATCAAGCACAGAACCTGGCCCAGCAGTCGCAGGAAAACAGCAACAGCGTGGCTGAGTATGCGGCCATCAAGCCAGACAGTCTAAGTACGCTCATACGGGTTGGCAATCTCAGCACGGTCGGTACTCGCTTCTCCAACCTGCAGGACCAGCTAAGCAACAGTCTGATGTCGCTGGAGTGCGATGCGTTGGCGACCAAACTTAAGCCAAACAACTACGAGTATGAGCGGAACCAGAATATTTACAACAGCCAGTTTAAGGTGGAGTACAGCGACAACTTTAACTCGGGTTACGGTTTGCGGAACGCCGTGTTCTACGGCGGCAAACGTGAGGACGAAAGCGAAGACACCAAAACAGACACCATAAACAACAATCACAGCGACCAACTTGCGGAAGACGCCGACGCAGAAGAACAGGCCGTGCGTAACGATGCGGACAACGACGATGACGAATCCACCATGGCCACTCTTCAGGATACGGATACACATTCAGCGCCGCATGCGCTGCTGTTTGCCTCTACAAAATCCAAAATCAAACAGGAATCTTTGGTGCAATCCTCCCGCATGTTTCTCGAACCACCGAAACACCATGCCGCCAGTCAAGGAACCAAGCCGCACCGATCGCGGTGTGATGCCACAGAGCCACATTCCAACACGCAGATTAAAAAGGAACAACAGATTATCTCGCAAGCATTACCACCACATTCCATGCACACCGATTGTGATTACGATCCAGAAAGTCACAAGCAACTGGCTGAGACCTACCGCCAGCAGCAGCAACAGCAACAACGCGAGCAACAACAGCAAGCTTCCCTTTTGGCAGCCCAACGGGTGGAAACGTCCCAGATGGATCAGGGAACCGATCAGCCAATGCAAGAGTCACCTTGCAGCGAGGAAAAGATTGGTGCAGGGGATTAGTTTAAATTACAACCGGTTCGTTTGATACGAATCATTATGCTTTGCCGTTCGAATCACTTTCTACAATGGCTTCTCTCATCCAAGCACCACCCCAAGTTACGACTGTATTACGAAAGAATTTTGCAAATATTTTCTACACAAAACCAAACATATTCGGCTTTTGAAGAAACACACTTGAATAAAATGTAATTCTATTCTATATAAATTAGCAAGAGATGGTATTGTTTGTAAAATAAATCACACCAATATAGCAATACAGCCTGGTCTGGTTACTGCGAAATTTTAATAAAATAATCGTCAAGCAGCATTTTGAATATTTTAAGTCTTGTTACAACTTGTTTTCATCGATCCTTTAAACAATGTAATATTATAAAAATATATAGTTTTTTTACATTTAGTTTCAACTTGTCTTGGTTTTTAGAAACCAGCAAAACCAACAACCAGAAAGCAAAGTAAGTAGAAACTAATAAAAGCAGAAGCTTGATTCCATTATCGCTTCCTACATCCAAACAATGCGTAGTTTGTTGTTGCACTAGAAATATACAGTTACTCCCAAAAGTGATGGTACAGTTTCGATTTGCCCGTTAAATCCATTTTTTCTTGGTCAATTCTCTTCACAGCCGCAAAATTCAACAGTCTTTTGATAGAGGAACTTGTTGCGTTCTAAGTAAACCCCTAGTAAGATTTTTATATGCCAAGTTGGCTTAGTTTTAAGCCATTAACTGAAACAATGCCATGGTACATCGTTTAGTTCCTGAAGGATTTTGTTAAAACTGGTCAAGTAGGCTTAGTTAGTTATGACATACAGAATTTATAACATTTTACGAACTCGTTTTTCGCATATTTTCTTTGAAGTTTATATTTTTTTACTACTAGCAAAAAAAGTTTATTACTTGTAAGTTTTCTTGATGGTTTTAGCTTGCTATCAAAAACATGAACATGTTGATTTAGCTATCTGACTGACATAACGCACTGTTCCAAGCGTTTTTAGGATTCAATAGGTTCATTTTGACCATTTTACAGTCCTTAGCACAGTCTGAAGAGTACACCTGAAATTTCTCACGGGTTACCTATGCGCTATTTCCTTGTTTTAAATGTGTTTCATATACATATTTTTATCTTGTAATCATTTTTGACTTTTTTTTACAGATTTTACCCAATTAACCTCTCATCCTTCAAACTTACTTGTTTGAACCACTGTTTTGAGGCGTACTTTTAATAGTTTGACTGATATTAAGCCAATTAGCCACCGTCTAGTCCAGGGGTCGGCAAAATCCGGCCCGCGGGTCAAATCATTCCCGCCATCAGATTTAATCCGGCCCGCGAGAAAATAATTGTTCGAGATTTTTGCTAGACAGTATTGAGATTTTTTACGCAAACAGAACCTCCTAATGAAGAACCTATTAAATATTTTTTTAAAATAAAAAAATATTATTAAATATTGAATAAGGATGAAAGTAAGAAGTATTAGTAAAATTACAAAACTTCGAACAAAATTAACGATTTAAACAAAAACTAGTTCTTTTTTGTTTCTATTCCGTAGTGACGGCCAGGCCGTATTGTGTGACTAAGTGTACCCGGCCATATCAAGATTGTAAATCCTGCGTATGGGGGGGGGTTGTGACTAAGTGTACCCATAGCAGGATAGTCAATCCTGGGTATGGGGGGCGACAGTGGTCCGAGTGAGATTCGAACCGGCGACGGGCCTTTTGACAGTCCTACGCCGCTACCACTGGACCACCGAGCCGGCCCTAAAAAAACTCTAGATCCTATATATTCAAAATTTGTTTGGAATACTGGCCCGCAGGTTAGGGCTAGGATTAACCATCTGGCCCTTTGCGAGAAAAGTGTGCCGGTCCCTGGTCTAGACTGTAGAACGGGGTCTATTAAAGTCCAACCATTTTGTATGCCAATTTGTGTACATTATGCAATCATTTGTTCAGTTGTTCCTTTTCATAAGTTTTATCAGTACCCTTTCGACTAAATGGGTAAAAAAAAATAAAATTTGAAGTCAGTTTTGGTCACAGCTCTCTCACTCGTCTCAAAGCGCACTTTATGATAGAAAATGTAAGGTGTACGAATACTTTCTCTAAATTTTTCAAGTTTCTTGTTTTTTTTTATTATTATCGAACTATTTTTGCTGATTATTTTTATCAGACATTGTTGAATGGTTATTCTGTTATCAAACCTTATCATTAGTTTTGCTGTAATGTATCTAAAACGGTGGCAATTGACATTTTTGTGTGAAACATACGGGTGAACGAATGCGGTTTGAACGGTCGGAAGGGTCGAGACGGCAGGTTAGTTCGAATGTTGGCAACAGTTGGAATGGCCAAAAGTCCGGCAAGGACCAACGCGCCAACCAACAGGAGAGATAGCTTCGAGACCTGCGTTCACGCAAGTTCATCCGGCTGAATCTGCCTTCCAACACTAATAACATATCTCCTTATGCTTTGCTTACTAGTAGCTGCTTCTTATAAAAATTATGTCTTGTTAAAATGACTTGCAATGCTTGTGTTTCGAGCAGATATTTTCAAAGGAATTGCAATTCGCAATTAAATATCTGCTTATGCGTTTTCAAATATACTAAATTCAAGCCAAACCATTAATTTTGAGTGTCTAAAGAATGTAGCAGTAGAAAAATAAAATGGACGTTTGCTTTCAGTCCAGGCTGAGTCCCAGCCTCTGTTCCAAACATGTGTTTTAAATGTAATTATTTCACTTCTCCTACGATTTCAACATACCATTCAGTTCAGAATGTATTCCTAGGTTATAGGAAGAGTCATAGTTGCTTTCTATTTTCAACTCAAGCTCAGGTATATCTATACTCCCTGTTGAATCAAGCAAAGGTTTTGATTAAATTGTAAACAAGAAATACGTCGAAACTTCAATGCGTTTGTAAGATTCTTGTCTTTTAGATTTAAGAGAGTTGAACGAAAGAGTTAAGCGTGTAAGTTGTGAATTTTCTTTGTCCATTTACTTTTTTTTTATTTCTGACTTTCGTCAAGGAACCATTTTGAAGGCAGGCCTGTCAGAACGCCCTACATTGTGTCGAATTTCATCTCTACAAAGGTTGTTGTCCAGCCCATACAGAAATATAAATTGGCCTATTTTGTTTGCTAGAGCAACTAATGCTTGAAATGCCAGAAATTAACACATCGCAAACAAGTAACAATCTTTGCAAAAAATAGTGTTGATGCTATATGATGCTTAAACATATGCAATAAACTCAGGGTTTGTAGGGGTATGAAAATGATAAAATGAGGAGAATGAAATAATATGAGAAAAATGCGCCTATGGAATCAATGTATAGTTAAAAATTTGAAAAAATTTAAAGAGAACAAAATGATTAAAAAAACGCTTTTCGAGAACAGAGCGATTATGCTGAAAAGAATAGAAACTATAAGAACCATGGTGGAGCATAAAATTGTTCATAGGACATTTTGAAAAGAGTATCAATCACATTTAGTAATAAATCAGCCTTGAAAGAAACCTGAGCAACAGATGAGCAGCTGGTGGCGAAAGCCTCCATCAGGAGCAAAGCCACTATAAACATACAAAGAAGAAGAAGATGAGCAGCTGGGACTAGCATGTCTCATATTTTATCGCCGATTATCATAAGGATAGAGTGCAATCACCCAACGATGTACTGTCAATTATTTGAATTATAGTTTTGGTTCCTGTAGTCTAAAACACAAACGGATACAACCCATAACAATGATTTGACAAAATCCAATGGTTCACAAAATTCAGTAGATATGGGTAGTATTTTAAAATATTTATTGTTCTTGGTTGAAGACATATTCGATAAGGTCTCCAAAGGAAAGCCTATAATAAAGTAAAAAACCAAGATCCTTACTAATCGACACATAAAGAATATGAACGCCTCAGAAACTGTTAACTGTGAAAAATGCGGAAATATAATTTGTTGTAGAATTAGGTAGAATGTTCAGAAAGTCAGGATTCAGGGACAAGATGTCGTTTGAGTTGTACATGCTACAAAACAAAATTAGGTACATAAAGCAAACCCACACACACACACACACAGAATATTCTATACAAAAGTGCATTTGGCATTAGAACCGTTAAATTTTGGCTGATGATTTGGGGTCGAATCATGCCCTATGACGCCTAAATGTGTAAGATGTCGCAATGCAGTGCAAGATGTGCAAGATGTAGTAGTACACTAGTTGACATAAAATGGTTTAAATTCGTTAAAACTTCGTTTTTGTTTTGCTGAAAGGGTTTATGTTATAAAAAGTTTATATTTTTATTAGCAAGATTCATAGTAACCTTTTAAGTTTTGAAGAAGGTCTGTCTTTTTTATTTGCTGTATTTATAATATCCAACGCTGTACAGCTTAGAAGAACTAGTAAAGTAAATAATAGTATAAAATGAAGGATATTTTTAAAATTTTACTTAATTTATAATATTCATAGTTTTAAACTTTAGATAAACTTCAGAAGCAATCGAGTCTGATCGAGTGGTAATCGTGCTAACCTCTTACAAGTCCTGACAACGTTCTACTCCCATTAGGACGGCCTTCTTATAACATATATAGGGATAATTTTCCTATTGTGAGCACTAACAGCAACAGATAGCTATGTTCCATTTCTGGCTAAAGGCAGACATTGACTAACAACGATTGTACTAATGTGTTTCTGTAAGCTGCTTTAAACAGTTTGTCGACCCCTGAATGCGAACCACAACATCAAGCAATCCACGCAAGGCCATCATGGGAATTTGCATTTTCCAGAATGATTCCTTGAGTCTCCTTCCTTGACTTTTTCTAATGCAGACAAAGCACAAACACTTAATTGTCTAAAGAGTAAGAAAAAAATGTCAAAATTAGCTAAACTCATCGACCACTCTTGAGCTGTCTCACGACATGAGAGCAACTTTTCATTACGGAAGAAATTATTCGCCTGCTTCATAACTCAAACATCTCAATGACCCTCGCAACAACAAACCAGTCATCAGTACTGTACCAACTGTACTCCGGCACACTCGTACGCACGTACGGTTTATGCTAATCATCGACAAACTCGAATCGGCATCTATGGCATCCTAACACGCTCAGTCTCTCCCACCCCCACTCCACTTATCCCACCATCACCCATTGGGCCTCTATTGAGCGTTGTAAATCTCGATCATTAGATGAGGAATTTAATAACCTGACTTTGCGAGCCACACTGTTATTCAATAACTTTTAACGTGTGTTACTGTGTGGGAATATTTATCCCAGCCAATTAATCTTACATTAACATATTAACGCTATGAAAAGCACTTCTACAAGTTGCGTTGTTCGCTATATAATTAGTAGCAACAAAAAATAAACAATAATACGTAATAGTCCCATCACACTATTATGATAGTGTTTTAGGACAGGCCATTGAACCGTTTGCTTTACTTTGATTCAAAGATTTTGCTATCATTTAACAGATGCCAGCAGTTATGTTCCCCTTCCTTTTTGTCCATACCATTAAATCTCACCTGCCACTAGTTAAAAATTATGGGTCAACATTTTGTAGGTCACGGCACCCCTCATTGGCACCCTTCCACGAACAACACCCAGTTTGTTTGTACGGTCAATGTCAAGGACACTCCTTCCGGTTTAACGACCGGTGCCGCTGGTCCGGGCAGTTCTGGTTGCTGGTCGGCTGGAATCAATTAATCAAGCGACATCATTAGTGAAACTTGTTTTGCCGATTTGATTTCCGCATCAACGCCGTGCAGCGGTTGAATCTCATTTCTATGGAAAAGCCTGCTCATCAATTAGAAGCAGCATACGGCATTAGTGCAAGCGTGAAGAGTGATAAATTAATTAATGCAGTGTTTTAAGAGATTGCCATTGCAATGATCTTGAGAAGGCGTAGTGTTGTACTGGTACGGTCAATGCACCCAACAAACGAGTTTTTTTTCGCTTAAATAAATTATCCTACGATTGAAGACTGTCGGTGAAAATGTGTCCCTCTTGATTCGTTGAAGAGCCTTCCATAAACCTAAGATCGTAAATCTTAGTTGCAACAATTGTTGGTCAGCAGAATAAGTTGTTAGTGCAACACCGCGTTTGCCAGCTCTGTGTTGATGTTTTACAACTTACAATACAAAAAATTTAAAATGAGTAATATTGGAGATAAACTATCCTTTACTACTAGTCAGAACAAAGCCCAGAAATATTTTCAAGCGATTGTGTTTATGCATTTTTGCAGTTTTAATCCGGGCGGTTTGGAGGTAAAAAGCTACTCTATATATTTATATTTTCCATATAATGACCATTTTTTTACTCCTACAATTCAAATAGATGCTTTACAGCTGAATCGCACAACAAATTGTGGAGTTTCAAATGAAGAAATCTGTTCATACCTTTGAATAAATTCGTTCAAAATGATATATTGCTGCATTTTTTTTTAAAGTTCCGTTGGAGAATTCAAAACACGAAGTGATAATTTGATTTTGTTGCACATGGTGGATAAATTTGCCATGAAAATCACAACTTGTTTGTGTCGCATTACCACTTAAATTGTGCAAAAATTTAAATTTCAGGCTGTGATTACAAATTTTGTAGCAAAACACATTTATTAAATGTGAGTAAGGCATTTTTTAATTGCAAGTTTATGCCGTTTTTTAACTTATGTAGATAATTGATTGCTGAACATTACTATTTTACTTTTTTTCGCAGCAGCACTATAGTAAAGCAGTATAAAATAAAGTAGGTCCAACTTTTATACTTCTTTTATGAGGCTGGTTTATTTAAGGCAACGTTTATTTACTACAATAAAAAAAAAAACATTCATACAACGCTTATTGAATGCAAATATGCTAAAAAAAATTAATAAAAGGATTTTTAGTGTAATTTTACGCTCAACTTCACTCAAACAGCTACATTAAATGTCACTACTGTGGCATTACCATAACGAACAGTAGAATAACAGTAGTCTCAAGTTCAAGTTCAATGTTCAGATACTGTATGGGCCACACGCTCCGCTTACCGGTTAACCGGGTTCTTCCGGTATGGCTGTACCAAGGTGAGGAGTTTAAACATCGTCCACCCATCCAAACTGGATGCTGCACCGCAATCGAGTTCGGTTTGCGGTTGATACGGTCCAGCTACGGTAACGTGCGACATGGAAAGGGAAAGGGAGAAGGCCAACTTCTCGACCAGCTGTAGCTGCCGGTGCTGCGGGCCAATACTTTGTGAGAAGGCGATACACACACGCCCTACTCATATCAGGCTCCTCAGCATAAAACAAACACTTGACAGACTGTACTGCCGATATCGTTCACTTCGTTCGCACTGCGCTCCACCACCACCCATTATCCTAATGATCGCGACACTTATCATGCGAACAAGTGTTAGTAACGAAGGAAGGAAATCTGACTGGGTAGGAGTCCGTGGTGTTGGTGACTCTTTTTTTTAACTTTTGGTTTGGTTTTTGCCGTTTGCTGCTTTGTTGATTCCACCACCATTCGCGCCTTACGCCTTTGTTTTATCGGTCGATCTCGATTGATTCGCGAAGCTGGAGGCACGGTAGATCGGTGTAGCGCATATAAGATAGGCTCGCACCGTGCCGGAGTGTCCCAGTCCGTATTGTGCGATCGGTGCTGACTGGTCGCGTGCCGTTTTATCATCCATAATCAATCCGATTTGTGTGACGCGTTAGCGGAGTGCGTGTAAAGTGCATTTATCTGGCAGCAGCGAGACAGTCAACATGAAGCATCAAATTGCTCTGCTACTGACCGTCACCATAATCGGCAGCGGATCCGCAGCCAAGTTCCGTACGTATCTATTACTTACGCTTTTATCTATTTGCTAAAACATATGCGCAAGTGGTTTAACGTCAGCAAAATATAAAAAAAAAACATTTGGTGCATAATTGTGAGTGAAAAAAACAGGCAAAAC
This sequence comes from Anopheles epiroticus, assembly GCA_000349105.1. Taxonomy (NCBI): domain Eukaryota; kingdom Metazoa; phylum Arthropoda; class Insecta; order Diptera; family Culicidae; genus Anopheles; species Anopheles epiroticus. Next base: position 404,662 of record KB672053.1, on the reverse strand, counting down.
GCTACGGGGTACATGACAGGCGAAAGAAGGAAAAATACGTTGTAGAGGGCACTAGCCCCGTTAAATGTTTGATTCGTTTCGCTAATATTTGAACACATCTGACGCATCAGTTGGATTTGCGCCCTTGGAAGCATGCTGCCGCAGTGCGTACTGTTCACGGCAAATTAACACTAAATGAAGCAATAGCAGTAAAAATGTAGGAGTCACCATCGACCACTGTTTGCTGTGGACAAATTAATTCCGTATACTCTCCAGCAAGCACGATTCAGGATGATTCAGTGCAGTACATCAACGAATGTTTTTGCTTTTGTACGTATCAGTATGTGTACGAACGATTTTTAATCAAACGATAAGTTTGAGGCTTAAAACAAAAAACTTCTTTTCTGACTCAACTATTATCATTATACTGGATGTAACATTGGGGGATAAACTAAAATAGAAAAAAAGTATATAAGTTAATGAAAAGTTCTTACGTTCTGAAAGCACACAAATCATTGTGATAGTAGATGTCCTAAATGCACAAAGAGCAACTGCAAAGAGCCGTTAAACTTCAACTCATGTCATACCATGGCTAATTATACCTTCGACTGTTTGGTTGTGTTTTCTAAGAGTACTTTCAAAAACAGTATTTACAGGGCCTTTTATTCAACCAGTTCAGCCTTTAATGTCTCTTTTACACTTCACAAAAGCGTATTAAAACTACATGAGACCTACGATAGCTCATTTCAGCTGCCAGTGTAACGTTTGGCATTGATTGAATGGACGGCTTGAGGCATTTGCTGATTGCGTTGAGCCTGGTAGGGAACCCCTGTGAGAACACATGCAATCATCAGTAACAGGATTCGTACGCTACACGCACTGTAAAAGGCCAAGTTGATTTGAATAATATGGTTCTCATTAGTTAAACAATATGGTATGGCATGCTGCTTGGTTATGTCTCTAACTAGCCACGGCTGTGTATCGTGAGTGAGCAACCGGAACATGTGACCGGTCAAAACTGTACCACGTGCTGTTAATTGTTCTAACGTCTTTCGTTGAGTGCTTAATCATTGCACAAATAGGAGAACTGTTGTTTTTCTTTAGAAATTTATTTATTTTTTATAGCATCCCAGGCGCTGATCACACTCAATTTACATATGCTTGGAAAATGTTTGTCAGATATCATTGTTGATAATTGATTGATAGTAAAGCTGTTGCTAATTGCAATACCATAATGTTTACTTACATTACAGCAAATTCCTTCTCGCAGTGCAAACAGGATGATGGAAACTGTTTGCTGGAGGCTATTACGGTCACCTTCCGAAATTTCTACAAGGGAGTTCCAGACATTGGGCTAGTACCCTTAGATCCCTTGCGCATCGACAAGATGGACATCGTGCAAGGCGATGGACCGATCAACATCGTGCTGAACTTCAGAAAAGTGGACCTGAATGGATTCCGTGAGGCTATAGTTAAGAAAGCCAGGTAGCTGAACAAGATTTGAACAAGGATTCAATTTAATTAAAAAATTAAAAGCATGACTATACAATGAAATATTTACATCGTCAATGTTTGCATTTTTTTGCAGTGGATTCACTTCCAACCCAACCAAAATGGAGTTGAATATTCTCGTTCCGGTTGCGTCGCTCGTTGGAGGTTACAAGATTAATGGCAAAGTCTTGATCCTTCCTATCCAAGGCGAAGGTTCCAGCAATATGACGATGGGTAAGCAGTTTTCATCTGCTGATCAATTTTACCAAATCATAACAGTGAAATTATTGTAACGTTTCAGTGAATTGTGATATCTCGTTGAAATGGATCGGCAAGCTTGTGGACAAGAGTGGTCAACAATTTTACCAGGTGGACAAATTTAAGGTACACTTCGATACGACCCGCTTCTACATGGACTTTACGAACCTGTTCAACGGCGATAAGGCGCTCGGCGATAACATGAACGTCTTCCTGAATGACAACTGGCAGGACATCCTGAAGGAGCTGAAGCCTGCCATTTCAGCAGCATTTACTAAGATATTCCAGGCCGTTGTTAGTAATGTTTTCAACAAGGTGCCGTACAACGAGCTATATCTAGCATAATCGGGAATGGATGTTATCATATACATAATATGAGCAAGTATGTAAACTAAGTTAATGGTAAACTAAGGCAAAATGTTATGCGATGAAATAAAAAAGTACTCCAAAACAATGAGGGTGCGTATTGAAACGTTTACAAAGGCATTTGCGGGGATTGATTGATTAGAGAATACACAGTCAGTCGGGTGCTTAGGTTCTTATGGTTTTGTTGGAGGTCTTGACGAGTCTAAACCTTCCAGCAAGCTATGGCTCTCATGACAGGATACGCTTTAGTTTTATATTCCTCTATTCCTCTAATTTTTGCTATGCTATTATTGATATTGTAAACACGTAACAAACAAAATTGCATAAACATAATTAAAAAAACGACTTACTCTCTGGCACACCGTAAAGCGTCAGTTAACCAGAGGCTTAGACGTAAGGTCACATTTTACATACATTCTTTCGTAGTTTCAGCCATGAAATTATACAAATATATAGTCCCATTCAAATTTGATCAATGATACTTCGCTAACAAAACAACGCTACTTGTGACTGAGTGTACCCATCCATATCAAGATTGTTAATCCTGCGTATGGAGAGGCGTGATTTAGTGTACCCATAGAAGAATAGTCAATCCTGCGTATGGGGGGCGGCAGTGGTCCGAATGAGATTCGAACACACGACGGGCCTTTTGACAGCCCTACGCCGTTACTACTAGACCACCGAGGCAGCCCATAGTCCATAGCCCATAGTTATAAGTTAGACCCCCCAAAAACTTGAAGCAAAAAAATTATCTGAGCGAAAAGTAAATTTATGAACGGAGTAGCTGTTAGGGTAAAACTGTTAGGATTGTTAGGGCAAACTCGCTACAATAACAGGCGGAATAACCCATTATTTAGATCTAAGATTAGTGATCAGATCCAGATCAATTCAAATGATCTGGATCAGTAAAGTGAGCAAGTGATTGTTGGATCAGTTCTTTAATATTCCGAATCTGCGATCTGGTTCACCGATTCTGAGAGAAACTCTCTGATACGACTCTCATGTGGATACATCCTTTCCTTACCTATTTAATAAAACAGAGTTCATTATCCCTCTTGCTCATAAAAAAATATTTATCCCAGAACTACAAAGTATGAGTTAGTTTTGCTGGCAGGAGGAGCTCTAGCTACTAGTACTACTAAAACTAGTACTAGTACTAGTTAAAAAAAATGTTTCCTGGTTGAGAGACAACTCTAACGATCCTCATGCCCATTTTAAGTAACTCATCAGATATTTTCCTATATTGGAGGCAACGAAAGATACACATATCCATTAATCACATGCATTCTAGCAAATCCATTATGCCAAAGTTTGTGGAGACTTGCTGTTTGCTTCTATTTCATTCATTCCCTTTTCAATTACTTTACATGACTTAAAAATTTTAGTATTCGAAAAATTATAATTACTAAGTTAACGATCTATAAAGTCTAAAAAAATAAGAGAAAAAAATAAAAAAACGTTATCCGCGGCTAACTTCTACTGATGCCATGGACCGCAAGTGGTCCGCAGACCACAGGTTGGAGTTTGATAATTAGAGTGCAAATCCCATCGGAACCGTTCCCCCGTAGTCAGGAATAAGGATAGTTTGGATCCAACCTGATTGGATTACTAAGGTTAATGATCCAAAAATGGCCTAGAAGGTCATTAAGCTAGGAAGAAGAAGTATAGTCTTCTAATAGTTGAAGGAATTAGTGATGGACACCAAGAACTAACAATCATTTAAACTTATTTGAATAAACATGAAATAACAACGATTAATAATTCAAACAGTATAACCTCATATATGTTAACAAGGCGACTTAGTCGTATTTACGGATATAAAAAAAATCATCTATCTATCTATAAATGCTGTTATACTTCACGAAAACAATTCCGCATAACGGTGCAGGATAGATGTTTCCTGATGTGTACAGCCAACTAACCATTCATGGCAGTACCAAAGAAATCTTACTCGCAAGATGTTAATTAATGAATAATCAATTACCTTTTGCCTGGGAAGTGGCATGCAAGCATAAGGAATGCATAAATTAAGTGCGAAGCGACAAACTTTTGATCAAAAGAAACGACAAATAAACAGGCAAAAAAGTATACTACACGAACATTTCCAAACACCTAAATATGGATCGAAAATCATGAGCAAAAGGCCTATATTGCAACAAAATTGACTATTTTTGCGGCCATTTCCATGCACATTCCTTAACGTTCGACAAACACGTGATCTGTAACATCTTCTTTATTTATTTAACAAACCTTTTCACCTTTTACACCCCACCTAGCAGCCGCTAGAAACGTGGCTTCATTAGGCAGTATCTACTATTTTTATCTATCGCCCTAAAGGCCCATCTTCCCAATGTGTGCACCGGCGTGTGGCGGCACCATTTCCTGTTTAGCCCGGCAAACGAATGTTAACAACCTGAGCAATTATAGTCATTGCTTGCGCCAACCAAGATCGCCCCGTTGCTTCCAGATTACCCGCAATAGTTAGAAGCATATCCAATTATTTTCCTACCGGACGTTGGACGAGATTTTCAAAAGGAACGTAAGCTTTTCAACCCTAACACGTTTAAGGGTTAACTTCAAATCTTCACCATGCGGAAAAAACATCCCTTCGATAAAGACTGGATGAGACAACGCGCCTCGGAGGGGGGGGCTATTTTTCATTAACCTTTTGTGTGCCTGATCGTAGATAGATCAACGACACTGCTTTCATTTCTAATCGTGCATCGATCGATTCGGTAGACTGTTAGATGGATGAGGTGGAACTGAGAACGAGAACGTGCTTCGTCGCACATGTGCCACATGACGCATAAGTCACGGACTTTCAGTTCGTTAAGCTAATGGCAAATTCCTACACTGTGTGGGTTTTTTACTTTTGCGGACCATTTGCCTATCGCAGTGGCAAACACTGTTATCACTATGGGTGGGTAATACCACTTATCCGATAACTACAATTATCGCTGCGTAAGGGGTACCTGGTCTTACTTTTATATAGATTTGTCAGTGGATCAACTATTGATTTCTAGCTTATATGTGTATATCGCAGGAACCCAACTTTACTTTTGGGATTTTCCGACTTTATTGAAAAGTACGCACCAGGTAGGTTTCTACAAAGATCAAATCCTGTTTTTAATTTAAGTGTATTTAGTATTCGCCAATGCTTCTATAAGCCAATCAATGTTTTTCTTCAAACGCGAGAATATATCTTCAGAACCTTCAAATCCAAAGATCCAAAACGAATAATCAACAGTTACAATACGCGACAACTATCCGAGATTAGAACACTGGGTTACTGGAATTAGCGATTGTAACCTATGAGGCTGACAGCGTTAAACTTAACTTAACAACAACAACAACAACAACAACAACAAAACCCCGATAAGTCACCTTCGGGGTTAGGTGTGCAAATAAGGTTCTGTGTCTATCCTGTTATTAGACTGTTCTCGCTTCCCAGGACGTAACCAGGGAACGTTAAGCAACATTTGGATCGTTCATGTTAACGTGTGCGTGTGTGTGTGCACGCATTGTGGCTTTGTTTGCAATTTTCGTCGTGTCTCCCAACAGGTACAAACCTCGGGCGTGTCGTCTCGCCCAGTGGCAGAAAAGATCATCACAACCAGTTCCGCCGGCTATGACGTACAAACGCGTTGTTGGCTGGCGCTAATGGCAGCGTAAGAACCGATCCCGGCATCAATCCCGCATGCTGACTCGTACCGGCCCCGGGTGGGGGAAGGAGTGTCTGCTAACGGACGACAAATAGAGAACAACGTCAAGCAAGCAACCTTCACTCGGCGCAATCATATATAAGACCAGCGTTAGAGCTTCGCTTAGACTTTTACGCAAACGACGCATTGCGCATCGCATCGTGAGCTGTGGAGAAGCAAAATAGTGTACGCTAGTATCGATCTAGTCTAGTGTCTTGGTGGTTGATAGTCATGCATAGTTTGGTGTCTTTAGTGTGCCTGGCCGGGTTGGTGGTATTAGGCAGTGGAATCAAACTACGTACGTATTAACGGACACTTGTTGAAAGTCCGTAAAGTGACACACTTCCTAATACGGTAGTATCTAGCACATCAATGAAAATCGTGTCTTGCTGAAGAAAAAAATAATAAGTGAAAGAGCTTATGTGATTTGATCATTACTATCTGTAACATCTCAAAGAGACAGCCTGGTGGTGAAGGCGTCCGAGGCGTCGAGCCTTTACAAGGACTGGAGGGCTAATCCCTTCCTGATCATTTCCTTGTAGTGAGAATTTGACTACCCATCTACAATGTCTTAAAAAGTCTACTAAGCCACAAATGGCCAGCATAACCTAGTAGGTCGTTTAGAAGGCATTAAGCCAAGAAGAAAAATCGAACGCAATATAGTTTTAATGGTTAGAATTTAATTTAATTTAAACTCCATTCCACAGCACATTGAACGAACAAATCTAAAACAACCGATAAAATAGAATTAGCTAGCTTTTCCAACACGAGCATTGCCATGGAAGGGCACGTGCATCGGAGACCGGTCACCAAACGAAACTTGTACACGTTTCCTATAAAAACCGGCTTGATGTTGTTTCTTCCGGATCGTTTTGGTGATGACTCGCGTGTGTAGTAGAAGGCACGGCGACCACCGGCTATAGCGCTTACGCGCTTTTTATCGACTTCAATGCAAACATTAGAATAGTGACCATTTGAATTGCTGTGCGTATCGATTGAATTAAAAACATGCGTTTTGTCTGGCCTGTTGAAAGGAAAAGGGCAACATGACACGTTTACTAACAATCTCTTTTCGAAGCGAATTCTCATATTAAAATCTCGATTATATTAATTGTTCTACTCATCGTTTCCAGCTGCCACATACACCCAGTGCAAAGCGGGCGACGAGCCATGCATCGTGCAAGCCATAACGAATACGTTCCAGAAGTTCCAAAGCGGTGTTCCTGCGCTTGGTCTTGCCTCCCTGGATCCGTTGCGTATCGATGAAATGGATATTGTGCAGGGTACAGGACCGGTCAACATAGTGCTAAACTTTAGAAACGTTGACATTACAGGATTTAAGGATGTTATTGTGAAAAAAGCCAAGTAAGGCCTACCGACAGACTGCATCTTGTGTGGAAATTTCCTCACGGTTGTTCTCTCTTTTATTCCATGCACAGAGGTTTAACTGCAAGTCCCAACGTGATGGAAATGAATCTACGACTACCAGTGGCGTCCCTTGTTGGCAGTTACAAGATTAAAGGAAAAGTACTGATTCTACCTATCCAGGGTGCAGGCACCAGCAACATGACAATGGGTAAGACGATCCTCACATTGCCAATAGGTCTATTAAATTTATTAAATTTATGTTTGTCTTTTTTATTTTGCCACAAACACACTTCCAGTAAACTGTGACTTTCTGATGAAGTGGAACGGTGCACTGCAGAAGCACGAGAATGGCAAAGAGTACTATCAGATGAACAAAATTAAGGCTACGTTCGACACCACGCGCTTCTACATGCATCTGACGAACCTGTTCAACGGTGATAAAGCTTTGGGTGACAATATGAACCAATTCCTTAACGACAACTGGGAAGACATCCTGAAGGAGCTGAAGCCCGCCATTATAGGAGCATTCACGAAAATATTCCGTGCTATTATAACGAATGTTTTTGACAACGTTCCTTACGACGAACTATTTTTACCTAGTGCCTAACAAAGCTAGTGATAATGCGTATGTGTAAGTAACTGTTTTGTGATGTTGTACAATAAATCATTTTCCTTGATTACTGAGAGGTAATCAAGCGAAAATTCACTTGACACATGGTATATTTTTGCGAGGGAAATGATTTGAGAATTTATTTTTACCTCCAGTATACAAAGAAAACTGTTGTATCAATCACCATCTTGCCAGTCTTATAGCTCTTATTTTATCGTACAAGACTTTTTATAACATGTTCCCCAGCTAATCATCGCTGGTCAACTAGGGGATGAAAATTGAACCTAATCAAAAATTATGTCGAATCAAAAGTTACCGCATAGCTCAAAACTGCTATTTGTAATATATCTTGATTGATCGGGTAAAGAGATCTCGTTGGTTCATAAAAGTTAAATGGGCATAATATTGGGCATTGCATTTCAACATTGTAGCTTAATCTGGCTTGTTTATACTAAAACTAAGTCAAAAAAGCCCATGCTGTTCCTAAATTATTGATATGTATTTTTTTAAAGATACACACTACTCACAAAGTTTGCTAAAATAAGTATATTAGAAAGAAAAACAAAGACAATTGTATGATCATTCGTATGATCATGGTACATATTCCATATGATGTATGGACTCAAACTGTTCATACATTCTAATAGATAGTAACTCTCCGGTATATTTGTTGTATTAATTCTCGTTCTTTCTAGAAACCCACAAAAAAGAATTCAGACCCACAACGTGTTTCAGCACATTAATCAACATCAAAACGTTCATTTTAGACGTTGGGGTGCATTTTAGACCGTTAGAAAGATGAACATATGTTTGTGAAAGTATTTTTCTTTGCTTAAAATTGTAGAAAAAAATAGGCAAACTAACCATGCTGCTAATTTATTATGTTTGCAGAGCATACATATACGGAACCATCTATAGAATAATTCAGTAGATAATTGTTACCCTGTCAATTGTCTTGAATGTTAATGCCACTTTTTACATCCAAGTGTTTTGGCTCATTATACTTTGCTTCATTATCATCACATTATTTCATTTTGCTACTTTTTTTAGTGTTAGCATCAACATTTTTTAAATGTCTTAGAAGATCAAAAATGGGAAAATTATCTCAATAGAACGTTAGCAAACCATCGTTGTATCAATTAGTCAAGATAGCAAATCGACTTGCAACAGAACGACATGTTTACCATTAAATCTCTGAGCAAAAGAAATATCTGTAGCGTGCTACAATAAACTAATTAATACAGTTTGATTGTAAACAAATAATAATAAAAAGACATCAACTCGTACGTCAAGAGCTAAAATAAAATAAGACCTTCTAGCAATGATTCCAGCTATGTCCCAGTTTCCATTAGTTTCGCTACGAGAGAACCAATTTTTTATTCGTTCATCTACATCGAACAAAATGCAATGAAATGAAATGCAAAACTCAGCCCAAAGGGAAACCATTTAATGGAATTTTTTTTCGAGTTCTCATGGGTTCTCTCTTATCCAGATTTCACGGTAATTTGATACATCAAAACAAGAAAGAGAAGTCTTTTCGAAACGTAAGATAAATTTGTGGCTACATTTTTACCTTGATTTTCAAACTCTGTCCTACAAAAAAGAGCAAGAAAAAGACTCACTTATGAAAAATAGGAAAGTAAACATGGTATTAGAATTCTTGCCTAGCAATTTTTTGTTTGTACAATTCGCAAATCTTTGGGAGAATGTGTGGTGATAGTTACTAGCACTTCTTATATTTCTTTCTATCTATTGTTTTCGAGAGTGAAGATTCCATACAAATTTTTAGCTTATATTGTGCTTTGTGTACGTATGTAATGGAAAAGAAACATTTGTATAGGCTATGATAATGTAAAAATATTAAGAAGCTTTGAATGCTTGAAATTTAATGAAACCTTCATGAGCATAATTTAAAAAAGATAAAATATACTTTGCAGCAACTATGTTAATGCTGACATATTTTAAAATAGATAAAATATACTTTGTTGCAATACGACCTAATCGTTATAATGCTTAAACAAAATAATGATGTAAAAAAATACAGTAATTGTTTTAACGGTTTTCCACTGTTTTTGAATTTTCTGCCCAAGAACTATGCGTTCCGCCCGGATCGGTCCGTTCCTATCCTATCCGTTAAAATGTCAATCGAGCTCACAATAAAATTGACCATCGCCACAGTTGTTTTCGACTTTTCTTTTCCGCAGAGTGCCCGTGCTGAAATGCCATCCAATGAAGTGCAATCGAAAGCCTAAATTGATGCGAATTTCTTTCATCTTTTTAATAGTTTGGCTATTTGTGCGTGGCTTTCGGGCCGAAGAGACAAACGAGGAAGAAACCGTGATAGAAGGTAAGCGTGACAATCGCAGACTGCCGATCGTTTTGCTCCTTGGTGCAATGGTGCGACCAATCCCTGCGAACACACCATTCACTATAGAGAATACTGGTTTGCCGGCATCGCCAAACCATTTAAATTTTGTATTACGTTCCATAATTACAGACTTTTTTATATGCCGCACCTGTGGACATGACGTTAGCGTAGCAAATCTAGCCTTCGACAAATACAGTCCATTTGCTCTGAGCGCAACCAATCACTCATTCACGGAAACGCGTTCCGTTCTCATACAGGAAGTACAAAACCCGCTCGGAATTAGATTTCACATCTTTCTCGTCAAACAAGCATCCTGTGCAAAAGTGCACCCGGTAATGAATGTGTATTGCTGTGCGAGGCGCCGCAGAGCGCCGCTCACTACGAACTACTGCCCAAACATACGTATACAATTATCGATCTGTGTTCTTATTCTATTACCCCTTCAGTGGACGCTCAAGTCAACTTGGTTCCCCGGATACGCGTGGAAGGTTTGCGTGTGCCCCAAGTGTCACACCCTGCTTGGGTGGATGTTCGAACCAGTCGAGAGCGCAACGGCTGAACAAAGTTTCCCTTCGGAAGCAGGTTTCTACGCAATAATTTATCAGAACATCATAACAGAAGGATGTAAGTGTGAAACCGTAACATTAAACTGCGTCTCCAACGCCCTTACTAATTCGATTACGTTTCCATGGACTTTTTTTTCGTAGTCGTAAACTCGCTGCTTATGAAGGAGAAGGCTCTGCGAGATAATTGACGTAACTATTTACTAGACATACATTACAAGGACCAAAGTAGCGAGATGGTTGACCCGAAAAGACACATCAATATACTTTCGCCCGAAGAGCAAGCGTTTCTCGAGGAGTGCGAGAATGAGTTCGCGCATCGATTCACGGATTTGGACGAAGAGTTTATGGCTCACTGTCAGCGCCCGTCGAAACCACCGCCGATAGTCCAACCGTGGAATAATTGGCGCGGTGGTGGCCGGGGTGGAGGTGGTCGTGGTGGTCGTGGAGGTGTAGCAGGTTGGCGAGGAGAAAGGCGTGTTAACGACCGGAGCGAACGGGGTGGTCGCAATCATTCATTTCATGGCTATCGACGTGGCTATAGGCCGTACGATCAGCCCAGAAGAGATGAACATGCGCAGCAGCGTTAGAGATGAAAACTAATGGACGTTGGTAAGAATTGAATGTAATGTTTGCAAATTCGTTGCAGCAAATCAATCAGTTAGTAAGGGCGAGCTGAGAATTTTTCCTTCTACTTGTAACAGCCACCAACTGAACCTGGTGTTGAAGTATGCAGTTTCTTTACGAATTGTAAATAAATATCTGTAAATAAAGACTGAATTGAACAAATACTGTGTTCGCATAAAAACCGTTTAGCCATAGGACTCCCTGAAACCTCGACAATGGCAGCCGCATTACTAAACGTTTTTAACAAGGAAATTGAAGAGCGAAAGACAATGTGTGAAAGGCTAGTTTTCATTTGATCTGTTAACACGTTGTCTGTCACGCTTATTTCGGTGATGAACAAGACTCAACCGACTTTTTCTAACATTTTTAGACATGATGGCACTTGTGACTTGTAATTGCTTCAATATGGTTTGATACCATGCATAAATTGTGTTATTTTAAAACATAACAAACAGTAACTTGATTGAATTTACTTTCTCAGCATTAACATAGTTCATTTGAATACTCTCACAAAATGATGTGCTTCTTACAAACCGATAGATAGATTGATTTGTAATACAGATTTTATGTTTGCAATTTTTATCAACCATCGATTAAAACTGTTACACAACTGTTGTAGGGAACAACGTGTTATCACAAATTCATCAATATAACCTTTAGTAATTAACATTCAATAAAGTTATGTAAAAAAAGCCATTCCTTTCTCATGAAATTAGGCACAATTTTACTGTTGACGTTGACAATTTTGTGATTATTATAAATGTTTGCCAGTGCGGTTAATGTTTGTAAATCAAGAATTGATTCTGTTTAATTACTAGTTCCTGGTAGCGTACAGAAATGAAACCCTTTTCAGTGAACGTGTTAAAAAAAATGTTAAAGTTCCCCAAACGCTTACCTTATGTGGGGTGATCGTTACGAATTCCTACAATGCTGTTCGAACAAAATGTCCTTGAGAGTCTTCCCGGAATCGTTGTTTTGAATCCTCAAATCTTTTGTTGAATTCTTTTCATACGCTCCATACAAGTGCGATCTGTATACGCCCAGAGTTTGACTGCATGACAGCGTTAACCACCAACACGTGCGTATTCGAGTTTCAATGTGAAAACAGCAGTGCGGAGCATTTCTCTCATGAAAGAGAAAGAGAGCGTACACACACACACACATCACGACCGGATCAGTTCGTGAACGATCAACAACGGTAAAGAGAGGGAGCGAGCGAACCACAGAGAGAAAGAGAGAGAGAGTTAGAGAGAGAGAGTTCGTGCGTGCAAGAAACAAATCGCTCGGATAAGGTAGTATCTTTTCGGTGTGCTGCCAGTACCAGCCGATCCTCACGGTAAACGCGTACGCTTGCGCAAGAACGTAAGCTTCTCTCGGCACCAGTGTGACACAGGGCCTTAAACTAATTCGTCCCAGCTGTGCTATCGCTTGCCCCCGGGGCCATTCTTACCAATAAACCCCTTCACAGAGCCACCACTAATGCACTGTTTCGGTGTGATGTGTAGTGAAATGAGTGAAGAAAACGTGCATACTACGCGAAACAACAGCTCGGAAAATGTATGCATATGCAATGCGCGGCCTGCTTAGTTGCCTGTTATTTGCATAGATTTGTGTGCGCCCTGCCAAATCACGTTCACCACCGTGCACAGTGCATTTGTTCCCGTGCCTTTGCGTGTGACCGTGTACCAGAGCGCACTCATACCACTTTGGGGCTGTGAACGGATGCGTTCGACGTTCCGCTTTCGGGGAAATGCGCATGCTTGAACGGGTTTCACGATCGGCGAGCTGTCAGTTAAGTCACGGGGGGAATATCAAGATCGATTTCCACTGGAGACAGACGAGAACGTCGTACACACACGCCCATCGGGCACAACACTGGTTTGAAGCGAAGAGCCCGCCAAACCGCAGCCCAACGTGCGCCAGCGAGAAAGTGAGCGTTTTTTACTGAAACGATCGTTTGATGGAAAGAATTTGGCGTATCCTGCCCGGTCATCACGAAATGATGGTGTGTCTGTCGAACGTTTGTGCTGCTGCACGAGAGTAGTGAAAATTTGGTGAAAACGGTTTACACAAACACATAGCCACGCGGGGCCACCAGAGAGAACTACCACTTCGTTCTGCTGACCTGTGTGTTCAATACGGCCAACAAAAAAACACAACGGCAACGGGACTAAAAAGTGAGTGATAGCTTTTCGATTCCGAAACACAGGAATTGGTGACACCGATCGTTTCTTCGGGGTGCCTTTTAATTTCCCTTTAATGAACGAATTCACAATAATGGTCCGTTTCCTGCAAAGGGGGAGCGATGAAACCGGTGGAGTTCAAAGTGGTGTTCCGGCAGCTGTTTAATTGATTTGAATATTATGCGAAACCTACCACACAAGAATGAGCTTGTGTGTATGTCTCTCGCCGTACTTAGAAGCAAGCACCACACGCATGGGTCTTGGTCCCGCGTGTCAGTTACGTCGTATTGTGTCGTCCCCTCGTTGCCGTAACCTTCCCAGACATTATGAATGATCAATCAGTTCGGCGTCAGTGTATCGGTAATATGCCACCAGTAGAACTTGGAGTCGATTTATGATCGATACAATCAACATAGGCCACACACTAAAAGTGTAAATAGGTTGGCGTATTAGTGGACAAAGGTGAATTTAAACGTGAGCTTCCCAGTACGAATTAATCAACTGATTAACGAAAACAATGATCTTTGAACGTTCCTGCTGGTGCCTGCATTAGATGAGCAGCTCTGTGTGTGAAGTGGTGGCCGATTTCTTGCGACCGGTTATTCTTTTTGTTCTGTGAGCAACACTTCGGGGGAAGCAGAGGGGCACCACCATTCGTGTGACGCCTCCAACGCATCCCTCGATCATACCGACCACCGAAAGTTATGACCGATCTAGCGGCAAACGCATGTTTTGACGCATTATCAGTGCTGAACAATGTACAACTCGTTGAGAATGGTAAGTACGGTTGCCAAACGTAAACGTGCCTGGTATCTGTTTCACGTGCATTAATTTGTGTTATCTGCCTAATGTAAAACGTACAAGGGAACATGGAAAAGTACAGGTGCTAAAGTTTTGGAAAACATCGAATGAACGAAGAAAAGAATAAATTCTTCAACTGATAATTTGATGTCTGAAATGTAGAAACGTCTCAACTTAAGTGTCATTTTTTTAAGGCCAGGCTAGACGAATCGAAATCTCAAAAAGTTTTTGCCGAAAACTCAGGGCCAACCGAAAAGTTGGTGTCAAAAACTTTTCAGCTCCTCGAGC